>OX940909.1:13957682-14525090 GCA_954871355.1 Cabera pusaria | reverse complement strand
TACAAAAAGAAAAATATCAATAGTAATAAGTAATGTATAGACAACATAAAATATAATGCACTCATAAATATAAAAATAAGTTTAAATATAGCGCAACAAAAACGCATTCAACTAAAATGAAACTATTCATTTGATGACGTCAGTCTACAGATGTATCTCTTCTTAAAGGTTGCCTGTATTATTCACTACTTTTTAATAATTTAGACACATTTTTATCCAAACGCTGTGAATTTTGCCTCAGTATTTCTTTTACTACAGAAGAAATACATAAAAATGAAAAGTAATAATAATTTCGAAGAGTATTTCCTTTCCTAACTTCTAGGATTTTTTTAATGTAAAATATCATCTAGATATTGTTTGTTCTATTTTTATACGTGTACTTACTTTTCACATATTAACTTTGTATACGGAACCCTCGGTGCTCGAGTTAAGACTCCCACTTATCCTTTTTTTATAACTTGCTTAAGAAAAGTGTGATAAAGACAGAAATCACGTCTTCTTTTTCGAGGAATACAAAAGGATAAGTGGGAGGGTAACTCGAGCACCGAGGGTTCCGTATACAAAGTTAAATCCAAAAAAAGTTGGCATTTATGAGTATATTTCACCTCATATTTTTTCATTTGACTAAATATCATACTTACAGCTTTAACGCACCGAATAGACATTTTGACATATATTAGTTCTCCACGCGTTTCTTTTTAGGGTTCCGAACCCAAAGGGTACCAACTGAACCCTATTACTGAGACTCTGCTGTCTGTCTGGCTGTCTGTATGTCTGTCTATCTGTCCGTCTCCATTCTGTATCTCATGAACCGTGATAGTTAGACAGTTGAAATTTTCACATCATCATTATCATCATCATCAGCCTGTATCAGTCCACTGCTGGACGTAGGCCTCTCCCAAATTTTCACAGATGATGTATTTCTGTTGCCGCTATAACAACAAATACTAAAAATAGAATAAAGTTAAAAATTAAAGGTATGGGAATCCCCATACAAGGAATGTTTTCTACTATAACGCCATCTATATGAACAATTTTTTACCTTATTAATAATATTATATAACTTCCCTAACACCTTCGTGTTGACGTTTACTTAGTTGGTGTTAGAAGTTTGTTAGATGGCGTTGTAGTAAATAGCACGCGGCTCATGTGTTTTAATTAATGGTATGTATTGACACGGTAATATATTGTGATATTACCGTAGTATTGTACTGCGGATCGGGACCCTCCGTGTGCGAGACGCAAGTGTGACTCGCACTTGGCAAGTTTGTTTTCATCATATAGGCTAGCGTTTGGCCATTATCTCACCTATAAGATTGTGGTTTTTTAGGGTTCCGAACCCGCAGGCACCTACGGAACCCTATTAATGAGACTTCGCTGTCCGTCAGTCCTTCCGTCCGTCCCTCCGTCTATCGGAATTTCACAGGGTTGTAACTCTAACTTTTTTGTAACTAATATAATATAAAACTAAACATAGGTAGATATTTGAAATTTTCACAAAGTATGTATGTAAGTACTATGGCCAATTTAACTACAAATACTATAAATAAAATTTAAGGGGTCCCCATAACAGGACGTGTTTTTTCAGGCGTTTTGCTCCATCTTATAAACCGTAATAGATAGAGACTCGACAATTGCACATGATAGTATGTATTGTTAGTACATTAAATAATAAAAACTTAAATTAATTAAAAATTAAAGGGAGTCCCAATACAAGAAACTTTTTTTCCGGCAAATTTTGCTCAATCGGAACCCTGCCGGTGTGAGTCCGACTCGCACTTGGTCAGTTTTTTTTTAATATCTTATAGCTACTGTTCGACAACTATCTTGTTGATGATGCTGGATGGTAAGCGACGATGTGGTCTAAGGTGGTAAATATGCTAGGACTTGAACACTCAGACTCAAGGTTGTGACAGCCTAGGCAGACAAACACACAGGTCCTACAGGTTTATTTTTCTTTCGAAGTAAAAAATTCTAAAAACACACGCAAATCTAATAAAAACAGGTTCACAAAACCCCACGCACTCTATTAGTATTCATAAGAAAAAATTCGTGCTTGAAAGTTTTCATATTCAAAAAAATGTTTTCATATTTGAAATCTACTTTAAGTAAATTTGTTTCTCAATGAAATCTATGAGTCGACGTAACTTTAAAGAAAAATTTATAAAATTAAAGACTTGTAATGTATAAGTGAGTTAATTCAATTTTAACCGACTTCACAAAAAAGAGGAGGTTCTCAATTTGCGTTCTATAAGAAAGGATCCTAATCCTTCCTTATAGAACGCGATTTCGCGATCATCGCGCGAGTACGCGAATTTTAATTCATAATTTATTGGTAAACATTGCGTTTCACACGTCAACAATGGTAAAGTAATATAAATATAATACAATATTGTAATAAACAGTCATATACCTAAAGGAATATCTAATAATTAATAATTTACTAATGGAATATTTAGCAGTTTTCAATTTTGTCGTCTAGGTATTCGCTTACCGAGTAATACGCTTTTTGTGCTAGTAATCGTTTTAATTTAATTTTAAATACGTTGTCGGAAACTGCGTCTTTCATTGTTTTTGTCAGATTATTACAGATATCCATGCTCCTTTTATGTAAACAGACTTGCTTGATTTGGTTAAGCTATGTGCTGGCTTGTATTTGTTTCACGTCTGGTACTTATGACATGCACCAAGACATTGGAATTTATTCAAGTTTGCGCGCATGAATAGAAAAACTTGGTAGATTTGTATAGACGGGACGGTTAAAACTCCTAGTTCAACAAAGAAAGGCTTTGTTGAAACATCCCATGACACCTGTACCATCGCGCGGATTGCCCTCTTCTGTAGGATAAAGACTCGCTCACGATCGGCTGCGTCTCCGCTCAGCTCAGTACCGTAGATAAGCAAGGAGTGAACTGTGGCAAAATAATAGTTACGCACAGCGTGTCTGGGTGCTGTTTTCGCGAGTCGACATATTGCGAAGCAAGCTTGGGCTAATCTCGCACACAGCATATCTATGTGCAAATCCCATTTGAGAGCATTATCCACATGGAAGCCCAGAAGTTTGACTCGCGAGACTTGAGACAGAGCGTTTCCGCCAACGCCTCCTGAGATTTGTTAGCTAAATTACAGTGCATAAAGCAGGTTTTATCTAGATTTAAAGCCAGACCATTTATTTGGAACCATTTATGCAGTTGTCCAGCGACTGCAGCAATTTTGCTTTTGAGCACAGGTATATCGCGAGCAGTAACTACCACCGCGACATCGTCAGCAAACATGTAGATTTCTGCGTCTTTTATGTATCCAGGTAAGTCGTTCATAAGGAGGGAGAAGGTGGTTTTAGAGAGGCACGATCCCTGTGGGACTCCGAGATTGGAGATTTCTTTATTAGATTGCACCTTTCCGTCGTCTCCCGTTACAATCTGGGCTCTGTTTGTGACGAAATCCAACATCAGGTTAGCGGCTGGTCCTCTCACGCCGTAATGTTTGAGTTTATTATTCAACAGACTACGATCTGCAGTGTAAAACGCGCGCAAAAGGTCGCAGCATATGATTTACTCGTACGAACGCGCGATAAAACATATTGAACTCGAACAGGGTGTCTTCTGACCATCGCACGACGCTGTCTCGCGACTAAAACGTTTGAAAATCTATTATTATGAACGCGCGATCAAACATATTGAAATCGCATCGCACCATGTCGCCCATAACTAGGTACTCCACGGTCGCTCGCGTTGTCAATTCTCGCGATGAGCGTTCTATTATGACACCCCAGTTTTATTATCGCGCAAACACGCGATGGTCGCATCGCTTACTCGCGCGACGATCGCGCAATCGCGTTCTATTAGGACGATGCCTTAGAGTGACCTTCGGTAAACGAAGCAATACCTACTTTATTACACAAAATATGTATCGCAAAGGCTGTTACCCTCATATACCCTCATCGATCACAGATTTTATTCGGCAAATCTTGAAGCATCAGTATTCTACACATTTCTTGAAGGCCTTTCCCAGTATTGGAAAGTACGACAACACATCCGATTACGATTCATGAGAGTCATGTTGCTTTGTTATTTCTGTATCTTAGAAACCTAGGCACAGTGAAGTTTAGAGCAGTGCGTGAAGTTTGTTGTTTTGCGGATGGATTCATATCTTATTGGTATGACGGGTTAAGATTGTTGAGCTGTGTTCAGTGCCTCGACTTACGACTACTCGTGTCGCTTCCAAAAGCACGATATTAAAGCGCATACCCACTCAAACTCAGGTGAGTATAAAGTGTTATTACAAGCTTTTATTTAACTTGCAATGTATGTATGTATGTATGTCACTATGTTTGTTCGGGTGGAATCTTGGAAGCTAAATTAGACCCACTTCCCGATGTCCGATTGGACTCAAATTTGGTGTACTTATGTATCTTCAGTGACTTATGTATCTTCAGTGACAATATAATAATATGGTACCATGGAGCTGGTCTGATGATGGAGACGGAAGGTGGCCACGGCATCTCTATGATAAAACAACATAACCCCACCGAGTTTGGGCTCGATTGATTTGTCTTGAAGAGAACTTTTCACCTAGATGATATTCAGCGTCTGATGATGAAGCTGGAAGGTGGCCACGGCATCTTTGTGATAAATCAACACAACCCTACCGAGTTTGGGCTCGATTGATTCGTCTTGAAAAGAACTTTTCACCTAGATGATATTCAGGTACTAATGATGAAGCTGTAAGGTAGCCACGGCATCTCTGTGATAAATCAACATAACCCTACCGAGTTGGGGCTCGATTGATTCGTCTTGAAGATAACTTTTCATCTAGATGATATCCAGGGTCTGATGATGAAGCTGGAAGGTGGCCACGGCATCTCTGTGATAAATCAACGTAACTCTATCGAGTTTGGGCTCGATTAATTCGTCTTGAAGAGAAATTTACACCTAGATAATATCCAGAGTCTGATGATGAAGCTGGAAGGTGGCCACGGCATCTCTGTGATAAATCAACGTAACTCTACCGAGTTTGGGCTCAAATGATTCGTCTTGAGGAGCACTTTACACTTAAATGATAGCCAGGATCTGATGATGAAGCTGTAAGGTAGCCATGGCATTTCTGTTATAAAGCAACATAGCCCCACCGAGTCGATTGATTTTCCTTGAAGAGTACTTTATCCATAATCACATCAAATATCCGTGGAATATTTCAAAACATCATGCCTTCTCTTAAATACTTAGGTAGTAGGTAGGTAGTCGGTATCTATACCTACCTACTAAAAAGTTAAAAATAAATTAAAAGTAAAAAATATTTTTAAAAACAAGCTTTTATCTGAGATAATGAACTAAAATGTTAAAAATAAATTCTAGTAAGTATTTGGCGTGTAGGTACTTACCTATATTTTTAAAAGCTTGAGGCACTGATGTAAAGTAATTACCTAGCCTGAAAAACGGGAAGTATTGATTTAAAACTCAGGTTCTTCAGTGTCATGATTTCTTATTTTTAACCGACTTCACAAAAAAGGAGGAGGTTCTCAATTCGTCTGTATGTTTTTTTTTTTTTTTTTTTTTTTTTTGTGTGTATGTTACACGATTTCTCCGTCAATTGAGAACGGATTCAAATGATTCTTTTTAAAATAGGTAGGATACGTTTCCGGGGTGGTCCCATTTTAATTTTATCGAGATCTGATTAGTATCACCAGAGATATGGAGATAAATACCTCAAACATAGGAGAATGTACTGGTTTTAGAAGAAGAGTCCCAAGAAGATTATACCCAATGGAGGTTGCTATTGCATGTACTTTTGAAGACTGCATAAAGACCGGCAAAGTCGAGTTGGACTCGCCCACCGAGGCTTCCGTACCAACGTTGGCTGGTAACAATTAGGCTAGACCTCTAAAAAGGTTGACGGGAAGTACCTTATAGGTTTTCAACACAACACTTCTACCACCGGGTACTTCCGGTTGACCTAGAATTGTCAATTTTGGTTAAAAGCAAGGTCTTACAGCACAAGTAAATTAAGGTAAATTTTGGTACTTACAAGTTTTTGCGAAAATCTAATTTTTGCCCATATCTTTTTATCGAGTTAACTCAGGACCTTGATTTTTATACCCCTAATAGGGACTATAGACTTCTGTATCCACTATAAATTTCAACTTGCTAAGTCTACCCGTTTCTGAGAAAATCGGTGGTGACACACGGACCGACGGACAGACAGACAGACGGACAAGAAAGTGATCTTATAAGGGTTCCCCTTTTTTTACCTTTTGAGGTACGGTACTCTAAAAATATGACCTTGAATAATATTTCTAATAAATATATTATATATTAATCTTTCTTCACGTTGATTTTGGTTTTTGACATCTGTAAATATCTATTCTTACGGTAACTGTGAGCGAGATAGAAACAAAGGTGGGGAAAATTGTCCTCACAAGAATGTTCTACCGGGCAAAGTCTTGTTAGGGTGTAAAGTTAGATAATATTTTTTGACATGACGTTTGGCGAAGATGGCGGTCAAATCAGTCCCGCGACACTGCATACATAATTAAATAACTCAGAATTATGAACGTACAATGTACCAACCAACATTGCAAAAAAAAATTATGAGCATAATACCACAGATTATATAATAGTTACTATGTAAATAATACTTTCCGTTGTTAGGTTGGCTACACAGTGCCATCATAATTCGGGTATCAACAATGTAGGGAAGTGCCAACTCTTATAACGTAGTAGTATCGTAGTAGAGTGATTCAGTACTATGTGCGCCATATGGCGGCAATTAATGTTAATAATCGCAAATAACACTTTGTAATATTCATTAACTGACTTTACAAAAAAGAGGAGATTCTCAATTCGTCTGTATGTTTTTTTGGAATCGTTTTATATATTTATATTTTAACGTTTATATCGGAGGCGTTTTATGCTCGTTCTTACAAACCGTAATAGATAAATATTTGAAATTTGCTCATCGTGTGTATAACAATAGTTGCCATAACATCAAATACTAAACACTAAATTAAATGAAAATACATACCTGAAATTTTCACAAAGTATATATTACTATTTTACAAAAAATACTAAAAACAAAATAAAATTAAACATTTTTTAACACATTTTTCGGCGTTTTTGCTGAACTAAGACTAAAGATAACTAAGATAGCTAGAGGCTTAAAATCTTCACAAACTATGTATTACTATAGCCGCTATAACAACAAATACTAAAAAGATAATTATTTTTTTGATAAGGACCTTCAACTCTAATTTAACTGTTATCACAGAAAAGTAATTAATCTTAAATTATTAGGGTTTCGAATCCGAAAGGTACTCAAAGAAAAATAAATCTCAGGAACAGGGTTTCGTTGGTACCAACGAAACCCTGTTCCTGAGATTTCTTTGTCTGTCCATCCATTCCTCCATCCATCTGTCCAGCTATTACAGGGCTGTATCTCCTTATTCGTAATAGGTGCAAATAACTTGAATTTTTTTGATAAGGACCTTCAACTATATTTTTAACTGTTATCACAGAAAAATTAGCCAAGAACAAAGAAAATTGTATGTATATGTAAGGAGCATCATGTTATGATAATATCACCTAGTTGTTGGAAAGATTACGCAACCGTATCATTTCTGTTAAAGCTTTCTCATCGTGGGGTCGATTAAAAAGCTTATTGGCATCCAAATCAGATAAGGCAATGCCTTCTAGAGTTTTGACGCGACTGAGAGCTACATAAATCTGTCCCTTTGCAAAATTCTTCTTCCCTAAATCAATTACTGCTTTTTCAAGGGTTGTACCCTGAAGTTTGTGGACAGTTACGGCCCAACTTAAAATAAGCGGTAACATTCTGCGTTCGACATCTCCATATCCTCTTTGCGCCTGGAATGTTGTGCAAACAGGTGAAATTGCTATACAACCGTCATTATCTTTTATTCTAAGGCCAACAGTCGCGTCATCAAATTTTATAAGCACATATTCAGGCAACTCGCCTTCCTCCAATTGATCTCTTCGGAGAGCAGGCCATATAATTTTCTTTACAATGCCCATGGCACCATTCACGAGCCCATCGGATACGGACATGTTACGCCTTAACATGACTCGCGATTCGATACCCAACTTTAAAGTTTGTAAGAAACCACCGCAGTTATTAATATCTTTTGGAATAACATTGTCTGGTGGCTTTCTACCATAGGTTGCCGCCTCGCGAGACTCATCTACGGCATTTACTGTGTACATTCGGTGCGTTGTAGCATTTTCAGCGGTAATTTTTTCATTATATGTGTCAACTTGTCTAACAGTAGGGAATATACGGACCGCAACCCCATCAGCAAAATCTCCTGACAAAGGCACATGTCGCCGCTCACAAAGTAACTCCAACTGAGCAGTTGTTAATTCACCAATCCGCAAGCTATTCAAGAGGTCGATAAACTCAATGTCATTTTGTTGTCGCATATTTATCATAAGTTCACAAAATGAGAACTGCTGCCATAAATTAACTTCTCCTGAAAACCACGGTGGTTGAATAAAACACCAATGCCCTTTTACCGGTGGAAGTTGGAGTATATCACCAAACAGCAATATATGCACCCCGCCGAATAATTTATCATTATTTTTGTATTCTTGGAGACGCAGGTGTATAATTCGCAAATTTTCGTATGATACCATCGAAATTTCATCAATAATTAACCAGTTTATATGGCGCCATTTACGTCTTTCATTCTCTAGCTTTTGTCCAGTAATTTTTTTGTATGTCATGGTATTTCCTTTTTCGATCGGGAGTGAGAATATTGAGTGCAATGTTTTGCCAAATATTTGACGTGCGGCTACTCCTGTCAAAGATCCCACCTCAACAAATTTAGCTTTGAGCAATATGTCAACTGTTGGTGCATAGCACCGTTTGATGTGTTCAACGATTAATTTCAACACGAAAGACTTTCCACTTCCTGCACCACCAGTGATGAATAACAATAATTGGCTTTCTTGTTCCTGCAAATCACTTTCCACAGCCGCAGAAACTTTTTGGAAAAGGTCTCTCTGTTGGACATTTAGACTTCGAATATTACCTAAGAAGACTTCATCTGGCATTACGGACCTTTCGCATACATCTTCACAATAATTGTCATCGTTATTCAAGATTTGTTCACCGCCACATATCAATGGAGCAGCAACATCATGAGTACAACGGGTGGCGTTAAGCGCGACAGCTTGAGCAAGAGCCTGTTGTATCACTTGTTCTGCGTGAGCAAACTCTTCTGCACTTACGTTGCCATTTAATGGTCGAAGTTCTCTTTGTCGCCTAATGAAACACTCCTCAGCAGTTTCCTCTTCGAGTAGAAGTTCACTTTCATCACGAAATGGTACATGACATACTAATAAACTGTAGTAATAAGCTTCTTTGTCGCTGTTCAATGTAAAGTATCGTGTGCGCAATACTGCAGACTTATTTCTTATACGCATCCGTGTGTTATCTCGAAGTCGTATAAATCTTGCTGGCGTAACATCTTCACGCCTTAATTCTTCATCACCATCGTCTTCGTTCCACGATAATGTAGACACCGTTTCAAAACGCACTGCGAATTCAGGGAGACTTAAGTCTTCTAATTCATTTGGGCGTAATACATACCTGTCAAAAATATTGTTGTATATGGATGTATTATAACTATCGAATCGTAGAAGTCTGAAACGTTCATTTGGCTTACAACTGTTTATGAAGACTGTTTTTCGCGAAGACATTTTTAACGGTAAATGACACAATCTATATGCGCATTCCGGAGCACTTACAAGACGTTGAGATAGAATGGCCATTGAAACTGCAAATAACTGATTCCACACAGAACCACCTTGCCTCTTGGCCTTTGCAACGGCTTCTCGTACAACTTCGCCTGTATCATGAGGCTCGCATTTACTTGCGTATTTAGCCACATAATACGCAACTGCTGTTACATTACCGCACGGCTGCACATCTATATTTCCTTTCCATAGACTCAATAGAGTAGGATTGTAATTGTTCACCATACTTTCGTTTGCTGTTCTTTTCAAACAACAAAATCGTCCATTGTTAGATGAAACTTCATTAGGACCTAAGCAAGTAGTAGTCTCATATGCGGGCCTCGGGAAACCAAAACGACAATAACTATTGGTGCGGTTTTTGTAGCACGTGGCCGAGTGTTTGTGTATTTGCACGTCTTCTATTAATTTCTGTATTAAAGGATCATTAGGCATTAATGAGCATGAAACAACCCTTTCGATAACTTCGATACCCTCATGTGTCAAGAAATCTGGGATATTGTCACACCACACCAACATATGAAGGTGTGGACTTCCGCGATTCTGAAACTCTATTCTATACCAAAAGTCCACAACTGGACCACCTAAGCAGTCTGGATCGCTTTTGAGGAATCGCATCAGAGCGTTCACGCGAACCGTAAATTGTCGAGAGACAACCACGGGATGTTTTTGTACCAACTGTAAACGCTCAGGAAAAGAAAGGCTCTCTGCTTCATTTACATCACGACCATCTGCGATAAGTAAAGCTTTGGTCATATCTGGCCAATTAAGGTCGTTGCAAGAGAACGTCATAAACCACGTTGGAGGCCCCAAAGTTCTGACCATTGCAGTTAGTTCAGAGCAACATTTCTGCCAATAAGATGCTGATCCTCTGATATTCCTCATCGTAATATGCATATTATCTATGAGTCCTTGAGGTGTTTGCTCACCCTGGCCCTGACGCATCCGGCATGATACAGAAACACTGGATTTAGCTCGATAATATTCAACTATGGAAAGAGCAAAAAACAAATAGTCGTTTCGATTGAAACGTTTGTCCAGGCTCATTACTCGACTTTGAAAATAGTCTAAAGGAGTAATTTGGATATCTCTTTCCTCTCCAAATCCATTTTTGCCATCAGGAAAAAGACTGTACCAAGCAAGCTCTTCCGTTCGTCGCTCTCGATCTAAATTTAGTGGTGGCGCTGTTTTTCTTGTAATCTCAGCTAATCTCATCTCGTCATTATTCGTAGTTGGATTGGAATTCAAAGAAACTACACTTTCTAGATTAGGGACCGCTTCGTCTATACTACGGAGCATACTAGTTGTTTCAATGATAGTGGCAATTATTTGTATTTGTGATAGCGGTCTTACTTGTTCTGGAGCTGAGATTGGTCGAGATGCTTGTTGCGTAGTGTTGCTATTTTCTAGTATAGGTATTGTATATGTAGGACTCTCTAACTGACCTAATCTTGACTGCTCTTCTGGAGCTGAGATTGGTCGAGATGCTTGTTGCGTAGTGTTGCTATTTTCTAGTATAGGTATTGTATATGTAGGACTCTCTAACTGACCTAATCTTGACTGCTCTTCTGGAGCTGAGATTGGTCGAGATGCTTGTTGCGTAGTGTTGCTATTTTCTAGCATAGGTATTGTATATGTAGGACTCTCTAACTGACCTAATCTTGACTGCTCCTGAGTATTTAACTGCTGATTCCTCAACGGTTCTCTGCGCACTTCTGCCTGGTTCTCCGGTGTTATAACCAAAGGAGTTAGTGAGTATACATTAAGAAAGTAATCTTGTGCCGGGACTTTCTTCGTCCGTGTAAACAAATTTCGTCGCAGTATGCCATGTAACTCATCTATATTTAAAAATTTCATGCAACAGGCTGCACCACGTCTTAGAGCTATAGCTCCTTTAGGCCCACGTGCATGTGAATCGAACAACCAATATTTATAAGCATCAGTTTCAGCTTTACAATATATAGCCACAGTCATGGAATTTGCAGTAAGCAGCCCGCAACAGTTTTCTCTGAAAAATAATGACAGAGCACTTTTTAGGTTAGGGAAGCCGTCAATACTTCGATCTGTATCTAAATGACCATTATAATTGGTTTCAGCAACTGAGATATTAATTTTCTTCCTGTTATATAATATTTGCTGTGCCAGATCACTCGCAGCTAGATATTCTGGGTTAACTTCTCCAATTGCGGGGTCCTCTCTAGAAGCAATGGACTCACGGTAGAGTTTGTCTCCAAGTATTACTATATAATCAATGTCACTTTTTGACCATTGACTTGGCTCGTCTGTACAGAATGCTGCACAAGCTACAGCTGCTACTGCAGTGCATTGTTTGCCACGAGATTGCAAAGCAAACCTTAAATCGGCTTGATGGAATGATCCGTGTAATATAGAAACGTTTTCACTTAAATCAACGTAGTTGTTGTGGGAAGTAGATTGTAACTTTATTAGCTCACCACCATCTGCATGCTCTTCTGAAATTTGAACAATTTCAGAAATGTCAATAACATTCTCAAAATGGGGTCTTATATCTCTATAGAGTATGTTGTTTGACATTAACCATGTTAGAGCTTGATACAATCTATTCATATCCACGACAAACTCTTTGGAGCGTTGCAAGTTCTCGAGACTTTCCACAACCAGAATTAGTCCTACTTGGTTTGGCGCAAGTGGCAGTTGTTCAGCGACTTCAATTACGTCTTTTGCAAACAAAGTAACTTGTCCCTTACACCAATCTTGACAGAAACGGTTCTGTAGCTTCATTATTTTAAGAAACGGTACAATTCGGCATAAAAACCGTTCTTCAAGTTTTGTCAAATTAGCTAGTTCTTGAGGAACAGTCGCAACTGTCATTCTGTTCCAGAAAGCTACCGGTGGAATTTTTCGTTTCTTAATATTATTTTGACAGCGAGAACATGTTATGATAGTACCCAGAGAAACCAATTCTTCGGGTAATAATGCACTGTACATTGCAGTATGTAAATTACAACGTTGGGGTGGATATAACGCTTTTTTACAAATGGCACATGGAACGTCTGCAAAAATGTTAATAGCCTGTTCAAAATCATTAACAGAAGATACGATCCGGCGGTTGCGACTAGCTTGTCGCATAGCATCTAATCGAGTCGATCTAGATTCGGTAGATTCATTTATTAAACGCTCGTGTTGCAAGCCAAAACGGTGAGAATGTTGCTCCTCAGTCTCGTTTGATAAACGTTCGTGAATCAAGCCAAGACGATGAGAACGTTGCTCCTCAGTCTCGTTTGATAAACGTTCGTGAATCAAGCCAAGACGATGAGAACGTTGCTCCTCAGTCTCGTTTGATAAACGTTCGTGAATCAAGCCAAGACGATGAGAACGTTGCTCCTCAGTCTCGTTTGATAAACGTTCGTGAATCAAGCCAAGACGATGAGAACGTTGCTCCTCAGTCTCGTTTGATAAACGTTCGTGAATCAAGCCAAGACGATGAGAACGTTGCTCCTCACTCTCGTTTGATAAACGTTCGTGAATCAAGCCAAGACGATGAGAACGTTGCTCCTCAGTCTCGTTTGATAAACGTTCGTGAATCAAACCAAGACGATGAGAACGTTGCTTCTCAGTCTCGTTTGATAAACGTTCGTGAATCAAGCCAAGACGATGAGAACGTTGCTTCTCAGTCTCGTTTGATAAACGTTCGTGAATCAAGCCAAGACGATGAGAATGTTGCTCATCGGTCTCGTTTAATAAACGTTCGTGAATCAAACTAAGGCGATGAGAACGTTGCTCTTCAGTCTCGTTTGACAAACGTTCGTGAGTCAAACTGAGCCGTTGAGCATGTCTTTCTGGAGTTTCATTAAGCCTCGATGAGTTCGTGTATGCCTTCTTCTGAGAAAGTCTACAGGCCCGCTGCTCATCACTCTCATTTAAAATGTTTTCCACATTTCTTTCTCTGTTTTTTTTAAGCGATCTTCGCTCTCGTCATTACCTTCTTCCAAACGGCGCTGTCTCATTTGAGCAGCGCGTTTAGTAGGCCTCCCCATATTATATATAGGGATCTATAAACATTAAAAAATACACTTATCTCCTACTAAAAATTGAGAAATAAAATTATTAAGAAAAAAAACAAAAACCGACCTTAAAACTATACCTATAAGTACCAACTTAAACTAAAAAGTATAAAATAACATTTCATTACTTCAAACCAAGAACATTAAAGGATTATCAACGAAATTATTGATACTATATGCCTATTCACAATTGATAATAAGTAATTTTTGGAGTTGTTGCCAGCCAAGAAGGACAGTTTAATTATGGATTGAAAAACTGTGGTTTAAACCTGCTTTTGCAACAAACTTTCTAGGTAATCATTCGAATAATTCGTAATTTAAGTCATTTTCTTTTCAATGTTTCTCGTTTCGGAAAGGACGTAACTCAATCCTCTTCATATGTGCTTGACTGTGAACATGTGTATGTGGCTCCTCCGGTATTTTTTTGTTAAGGTCAAAGGCCATTTGATTTTTATCGTGGATAATAATAATATAACAATGTTAAAGTAATAAACGTTCCTCGTTCTTGGGTACAGATAAGTTAGATGCTTTCCATTTAGGTTGAATTGGGTCTGATTCTTCAACCTGTATTCAGAAGGTTGGCTCCATGATAAACATGATAAGCTTCTTTGGCGGATTCAGAGAATTCTCTTGATTTTTTCATTTCATTGCAAACCTGCTGATAAATGCTGCTGGTTTGGTATTTTTTAAGATATTTTCAGAGTTTTAATTGGTTTTGAGCAGGGATTTTGAAAAATTTACTGCATTGTCTTCAAACTGATTTAAACGATGGCGTTGAATGTCAAGATTATTTGAGTAATTTTAGTTCTGAATGATGTTGTCAGATATTGTTCTACGAAGTAATTTGTTGACCAAGCAAGGAAGTTGCATGTACTTTGTCAACCGACTTCCAAAAACAAAGGAGGTTCTCAATTCGTCTGATTGTTTTTTTTTTTTAATATGAGAACAATGAAGATATTATACTTTACCCGATCAATGCAAAATGAAGGTGTAATCGCAGCCATTGCTATTGAAAATGAATAAATTACTTTATCGTATTATTTATTCTCGAAAAAAGTTCAAAGTCAGGGATATGAAAATAAACACCTAGCTAGAAATAATTACAAGCACAGCATTTGAATTCGGTTCAAATTTTAAAATAATAATAATTATAAAAATAATCATAATTAAACTGTCCCTCTTGGCTTGCACCGACTCCAAAAAAAAACTGATAATAAATTGTAAATAGGCATATAGTATCAATAATTTCGTTGATTGTCCTTTAATGTTCTTGGTTTTAAGTAATAAAAATTTTGTCTATGCATGTAGTTTAATTAAAACTTGTTTTACACTAAAAAGGGTAAAATAAGTTATTTTTCAAAAAAAATATATAACCGACTTCATAACCACAAACAGGCACTCAAAAGCGAAAAATAAATTACTCAATATAATTATTATAAGCGCTACCCACTTATCTATTTGAAGTCGGTGCTAGCCAAGTCTAATAGGTAGTAGATAGATACTACCTACATGTATCTACCTACTTCCTACTGCTACTTACATGTATCTACCTACTTACTACTACTACATACATAGTATCTATCTACTATCCAATAGGCTTGGCTGGCACCGACTTCAAATAGATAAGTGGGTAGCGCTTATAATAATTATATTGAGTAATTTATTTTTCGCTTTTGAGTGCCTGTTTGTGGTTATGAAGTCGGTTATATATTTTTTTTGAAAAATAACTTATTATAAGTTAAATTGGGTTGGATCTTATATCAAGTCGCCTGAATTTGAGTAAACTGTGAATGTGAGGGGGTCAAGGGAGTTCTTACTAAGCACCCTGGAGCAAAACTTGCTGCCGGAGATGCGATTAAATATGGCCCTAGAGTGAAGGTTAGGTTATGTTAGAACAGTGACCACACATCGCGCGAGCCGAGCGAGCGTAGCGAGCGTGCCGCGGCCGGCGAAGCGCTAGAAAGTAAAATGATACAAATGTCTGATGAAAATATTTAAATTTCAATAAAAATATAAAAAAACTACGCCTCTCCGGCAGGGAAAAACAAGTGGGGGGGGGGGGACTCCTCTCAACTCCCTCTACCTCCCCCGACTATTCCTATCTTCCTACGAAGGCGAATTGATTCAAGATCTTTACCGTTAAATTTACTTATTTTGATGTAAGTATTTTAATAATGAATTGTGCTCATTTGACTAATGTTTTGTGAAACAGCCATTGAAAACGTTTTCACTCACACTGTCAGTGTCAATCGATGGTGCCGACCTGCCAACTTTAAAACTACCGTGAATGAGAATTGTCTGTGGCCTCTAAACATGGATGCCAACCTTAAAAAGAAAACAAGAAAGATAACGCGGTGGAGAGTGGGCAGGGCGGGCTTCAGTTCGCTCTTGATGTTTAAACTAATAGGTTGTTGCTATAAATGTACCTCTAAATTCTCGACATTTATAATAATTATAGTTTGTGATGATATGATACATCCGATGATACATCCAACCAATGTAGGTATACATTGGTCGGATATATTATATGAAGTTTGCGACTAAATTCTAATTTTTAATTAAACGGAGTAAAATGACATTACGAGTATTGCCACTTTTTCATGAATTAAAAATAGGCATGTGGTATAAAATATTTAGTTAATGGAGTCATATCAATTCAGTGAACTAGTTCAATAACTCATATTAAAGTTTTCCTAAAAGTATTACATATTTTATCATCCTTATTCAACTAGTACGCTGGACTTTAAATGCTCATGTCTAATACATTGATCAAATACATAATTCAGTTAACTAGAACTTATACGTACTAATTGATTTAAGTGTTTTAAATCTATAGTTCAGTTCTTTGAACGATAAAAATAAAAAAGATCATCACTACGTTTGAATGTTGGCAACGTTATTTTGATAAGTGACATTTTGACCTGTCAGTTTACTCCGTCTAATTAAAAATTGGACTATAATACACGATGTTTCAAAGGAGGAAGGTATTTTTATTATATCTAATTCATCCGTTTGGTCGTTACGATGCCATAGACACACACACACACACACACACACATACACAGATACACATGTTAAAGTTATAACACCCTTATTTTTGCGTCGGGGGTTAAAAAGAAGAAATCTCTGAGTCTACTCACCGTTCGTAACTCCACTGTGTCCCTAACCCATGTCTTTAAAACAACCTTGAGACTCTCAGGCATATTAATGCCACATATTCTGTTTGGTAATATACTTGAATATTTATATACCTATTATGTACAATGAGAATGTTGTAAAGAAGGTCTCGTCGTTATGGATATGGAGGTATAAAATCGAAACGTCTCTCGGAGGAAACATTGAAATAGTATTTACTTTATGATATTGAAAACCCGATACGAGATGAAGGGTTGTTGTAGATACGGGTATCTCTTGATACTGTATTATTTACTTATGTGTATATTGCTTGGCTTTCTGATGTTAGTATAATGCTGCTGATAAAATGTTGAATAATACTCAAATTCATAATTTAGGACCACCCCCGACCATCACTGATCTATGTATAATCTGTAGTATATATGAGTGTTTCAAATTTTAGGTCACACAAGTCGTAAGTATGATGATATAAAAATTGTATAAGTTTGGTTTCGTATGATAATTCAATGTTTTGCTTGTGCGCGATCATCAATGGTAAGCCTATTATAACATTGTTGAAGTGAAAACTTCTTTAGCGGCGTTGTGAACTTTTTGGGATGGGTAAAAAATGTTAAACTCGCGTTAGGACACGGCTTAAGGACAGTGACCTGTTCGAAAATTCGTAAAACGGAGGGAAAGTAGAAACTATTTTTGGGATGGGTAAAAAATGTTAAACTCACATCAAGACACGTGACCTGATCGAAAATTCGTAAGACGGCGGGAGAGTAGACCAAATGCACAACGTTAATGTTCAAGTTTTCATTTCTGCCGGTACTCCCGAAATGCAACCCGTTTTTTTTTTTTTTATTCTAGGTAGGCAAGTTTTGACCACTATCTCACCTTATTATGTTAAGTGACGATGCTATCTGAATACTCCCGGTCCGTAGTATTATTATCTTTTCTATGCCCCCGGCTTGTAGTTACTAGGAAACACAGACACCGGAAGTACGTATGAAAAATGTTGAAGCATTGTATTTAATAAGTGTTATTCGAATATCGACATCAAATGTGGTAACGGAAAATTCCACCTTCGCTTTCAATTGTAACGAACGAATTGATTACTTCCTTTCAAATTAATGAAGATAATCAAACAAAACCGAACCTTAAATGACAGTACGTAAGATAATAAATATCAATTCTGGGACCCTTGATCCCGAAATTACAATTTGTTGTCATCAACAGAGCTTTTGAAGTATTGTTGGTTAATTTTCCGTTTAATTGAGACAATGGACTGGGCTATTCAGATGTCATCGCCTTTGTAACGTAGCAAATAGATACCTTCTATTTGTTTCAACGGAATGTAAACCTATTAATAGAACTAATTAACAGGATATCCTACTAAGTTTTTTTGAGTTGATTTCCTACTGCGGCAGATTTTCTCCTTGTTGGTGGTAAGCTACTTTTTGGTAGCAAATTAGGCGCTACATCGATACAATATTGTAATAGTGTAATTCAATATTTTGCTTCAACGTTTATCCTAAGTACTGCTAAGGAATGGAATTCCTTGCCGGTTGCAACCCAGGGGCCTTCAAGTGAACAGGTATCTTCTAAGTAAGCGTGATACATCGTCGATCACATCATCACTTAACATCTGGTGAGATCTACGAACAAAATTATATATATACATAAATGCTCCTAACACAATGTGGAAAGAAAAATATAGAAAAGTACTTCGATATTTTTCTTAGCGTCCGATTTTGCGTGCGATGTAGATTTTTAGAGCAGATATACAATGAGCTATACAAACCTAACATACTCGCAAGTGGTCCTGTTTTTTCTAGAAATAAGGCACCAAACAAATACGAAAACTGCGTGATATAGAACAACTCTTTATTAAAACGATGACTTTTCTAATTTGCGACAGGTCCTTGCTATTGAACCTCGTCGAAGAGTAGATCTATATCCAATTTGATTTAAGTTTTGGATATTGGGAAATGGTGTAGAATAATACGAATAGTTCTGTTATTGTCCTTACAGGCCGTTAACTCTCAGAAAATTGCTTTATCTTTATTTATTGTCTACCGTTTCGTGATCTTTTTGCAATACTTTCTCTATTACCAGAAAATAAAAGGTCCTCTGACATAGTTTAAGATAGACGTCGTAGGTCCTAATTTTGTATTTAAAAAAGTTTTACGTTAATTTGTTACAGTTTTATTGAAAATACAATTTAGTTTTAATTTAAATTATCAAGTATACAAGATGTATATTGTGTTATTATATTTAATTAAAGACACGGAAACACCGCGGCGTCCTGCGATCTGCGGGCGCGATCTCAGTACATTTCAATTTTCTTCTGATCGCGTTTGGTGTAAACCCGTTGTGCAAATACTACTGCGCTATCTGATCGCGGCCTAGATCGCGCAGGCAGGACTCTGCGGTGCGTCCGTACCTTAACTTAAAAAAACTAGAAAGTTACAAATAATAATACTTAAATTGAGTATTGATTGTAAATTGAGTGATTATAATCATAATTTGTTAATTCCTAGAATACTAAGCGTCATGGCAATGCTGTAAACGGGATAGTTTTTGTTTGTAAATTAATAAACATTGTGTTATTTTTAGTATCATCATTAACAGCAAGTATTCGGCCACTGTTAGACATTGGCCTCTCCTATGGCAAGCCATTTAGTTCGATTTTCAACTCATTGTTTCCAACCGCTGCCAGCCAGCTTGCGTATATCCATCGCTCCACCTTGATGGAGTGCATTTTACGCTTCATTTACCTAGCCGTTTTTTCTTTTATTTTTTTATTTTCTTTTTAATATGTAGAATTATAATGTTCAGGACATTTTATTTTTGTTAGTACATAGATGTATGTACACGACTTTTTTGGAATATTTGGGTGATTTTGTAGTAATATTATTTCACAAATATGGACTCTATTTATGGAAGTATAGACGAAAAACGTCCAATGGCCAATATACAGAAAACAATGTTGGCTATATGACATTTGTTAAGCTAGTTGCGATATAATGCTTATAACATAAAATCATATTTAAAAACAACAAAGCAACTTATTTATAAAAGCATAAAACCTAGGCCTAAACTAAAAAATATATATACGAGTATATGAAAAGTAAACAAATTTGTAAATTACTTTTTTTATGACATACATCATTATTTGTACTAGCGATTACGATACATCATGTTTTGAAACTGTGATAAACTAGCGTTGTCTAGTTCCATCTATGTTTGAATTCGATACCAATTTTAGGCCTCACCGAAGTCACATCCATTCGGCACAGATTTTGAGGCAATACCTAACTGAACTAAAACCAACAAAAGAGTCTACCTATTCAAAAATTGGTCAGCAATTCCAACCGGAATGTATTCAGCCCGTTTTATTGAGTAAAGCGGGTTTCTGATGAATTTGGGTCACTAGTTTTTCGAGGGTCTTTGATCAAACTCAAACGATACTATTCTCAAAATATTCTCGGACCAAAACTTCTGTTAATACTTTCGTCTTGTTATCTCGAAACTTGAAGTGCGCCTCAAGAATCTGAATAAATGATTGGCATTTGTTTCAAAGGTTAGGTTACCACATGAGTAAAGAATAGGAACAGACACAAATCTTTTAAGGAACGGACAAAACGTTTACCTATTCTTGTAGGGTTGGTACAAAAAAACAAGAAAAATCTTCACTGTAATAAAATCCTCCTTCAAGTAAACATGACCTGTTTTTTTATTTTTCAAGCTTCATCATTGTCGACAAACGATCAATGTCATGAGAGGTCACGAAATGTCATTTAATGTCATGATATGTCATATGTCATGAAATGTCATGATATATCATAAAATGACATAAAATTCATGATATGACATAAATGTCATTGGAGTGTCACAAAATGTCACGAAATGTGTATACACATGTCACAAAATGTCAGAACATGTCATACATGTCACAAAATGTCATTTTATGTCATGAAATGTCACGAAATGTCATAAAATGTCATGAAATGTCATGAAATGTCACGAAATGTCATGAAATGTAAAGAAATTTCGTAAAATGTCATAAAATGTCATGTAATGTAATTAAATGTCAAGTAATTTCATTGATCCTCCTTAATCAGTCACTATAAAAGAACATTCATAAGCCAAAAATTAAAAAATCATTTTTTTAAATTAAGAAAAGACCTACTTTGCACGCACTTATCCAGGAACCAACCATCACTTTTCGAATAGATGGGATGAAAAATAATATAACGCGACGCGTCGCGAGTGACAGCCCTGAGTTGAAGCACTAGCCGAGCCACTATAAACCAGTTTCACTCCGTACGTGACAGGCGGCACACAGGCCGCTAGTGCTCAGGCACACACGCACGTCTACGTCATCATCAAAACGCAGTTGTATGAAGCTTTGTCGCTGTACCTTTTCTTAACTCATGTGGTTAGACCAAGTATTTGAGGCGTATATGATTTTTGTTCCTTAAAAGAAACTACCTTCAGGGTAATTACCTCTCACACTTGAGATTTGCGGACGACATCGTCATCATGGCTGAAACCGTGCAGGACCTGCAATACATGCTGACCACCCTCGCTGATTCTCCTGCACGCATCGGTCTCCGGATGAACTTGGATAAGACCAAGATCATGTTCAACGAACATGTTATTCCGGAACCGATTGCCTTAAACGGAGTTCTTCTCGAAGTTGTTCACGAATATGTCTTGCCAAATACCTACCTTGGGCAAATCTTGCAATTGGGCAGAAACAACTTCGAGAAAGAAGCTCGCAGAAGGATACAGCTTGGATGGGCAGCATTCGGAAAACTTCGTCGAGTCTTTACATCGCCCATACCACAAAGCCTGGAGACGATAGTCTAACGAGTTCGTCCTACCTGTTATTACTTATGGAGCCGAGACGTGGACACTGACAGTGCGACTAGTTCACCAATTTAAAGTCGCTCAGCGAGCTATGGAGAGGGCTATGCTCGGAGTTTCTCTGAAGGATCGAATTCGAAACGAAGTCATCCGTCAGAGAACCAAAGTAATTGACATAGCTCAGAGGATTAGCAGGCTTAAATGGCAGTGGGCCGGTCACATATGTCGTAGAACCGATAACCGTTGGGGTAAACGAGTTTTAGAGTGGAGACCACGGCTCGGCAAACGTAGTGTAGGACGCCCTTCAACTAGATGGAGCGATGATATACGCAAGCTGGCTGGCAGCGGTTGGAAACGAATAGCTGAAGATCGAGTTCAGTGGCGTGCCATGGGAGAGGCCTTTGTCCAGCAGTGGACGGAAATTGGCTTATAATGATGACCCCTGAAAGTAAAGAAACGGAGGTTCAAAGTTTGTATGGAGAGACAAGATTAGATAGTATTTTCTAAATACGAGTTTCAGGTTTTTTTTAATTACACCCCTAAGAGGTAACAAATAAATAATGTAAAATAAATGTAAAAAATAAAATGGTAAATGGGATAACAAAGTGTGAAAATCAATATTGTTTCGGATTGCGCTGAAATTTGGCATGCAAATAGTTATTAAGACGTAAGAGCCCTCTGAGAAAGTTTGGATAGTCATTTTATTCAACATTCACACAAGTACTTCTGTAAATAAATAAGTAAATACGAGTTTCAGACTTTTTTAAAATGCCACCCTAAGAGAATAAACTGGGGTAATGAAGTCTAAAAATCAATATTGTTTCGGATAGCGCTGAAATTTAGAATGCAGATAGTTATTATGACGTAAGTATCCGCTCAGAAAGGATTTTCTAAAAATTCCTCCCGGATACGGAACGGGGATTCAAAGTTTGTATGGCGAAATAAGATGAGATAAAGTACGTGTTGTAGGATTTTTTGAAATGAGGTAGGTAATAGTCGGAATATTTGGGTTTTCTGTTTTTATAAATATAAAGATATATATATGAATCCCGAATTGCCTTAGTCACGCGATAACATGAAAATGGGTGAACCGATTTGGCTAATTCATATTTTATGTATTTAATGATAGAATCGTTTTTACAAAAGAAAAGTTTTAAGTAAACAAAAGTAGTTTTTAACGCGAAGCCGCGGGGCACTTCTAGTTTAAAATAAATGTGTATTATTCAATCACATTATGTAGGTAAACGTTATTGATGATACTAGTGTACTGCGGTAAGTTGGATTTAACAAGTGAGTAGATAAATGTAAGCCCAAGACGAAGTCGAGTTCTTACCATAGTCACGAGTTTTTAAATACCAATATCCACCCGTGTGTCATACAACGTTTTTCAACACACTTGCGAGAAAACAGTACAATTGGTAATAAACCAAACATATATATACCGGTCGGAAAGACGAAACTACCTTTGACGTTTCTAATATGAAAAATGCGTGAATTTGCAAATGGCACCACGCGTAGTAATAATTAGAATAACATCTTTCGTCTCATTTACTCTTTAGTAATAAAGTGAGACAAATATAATAAGCAAAGCACTTTCAAGGAGGTTCTAACATTCAGCTTATATTATTATATTCTCGCAATGTGAAACTCTTGGGTGGAATTCGTATGTATGTTTTACGGAAATTAAAAAAAGTAAAGGATACGCACGGCACCATACAACAGAGCGTGTGGTAAAGTAGGTACCTACTTTGTTGTATGGTGCCGTGCGTATACTTTACTTTTTTTAATTTCCGTAAAACATTACTTAGGTGAGAGTACCTATTTTACTCCGCGCTCCATTGTATAGTGTGTAATTTTTAACTTTCGAACAATGTATACAGGCTTCGTAAATGCATTGCATCGTATGAGCAAGCGCTGAAAATATTATTTCCCTCATATATATAGTTGCATTGCGGCTGAAATAATATATTATGCTGACGAGCGTAATCATTTAATATTACGTACAAAGTTATATACCTACCTACATCTAATTGTAGGTATATAACTTTGTTATTTTAGATGTATTAGTTATTCTAAGTGATAGAAACGAATACATCTCATAATATAATAGTATAAAAATGTAAAAGGAAAAGCGAGTATGATGATGACACATCTTTGTTGATTCGATTGAATCTCGTCGTACTGTCCGGACAAAATTCAGCTGAGCTAATTCAATCGACGAAAAACATCAAATAGCTTGTTAGTGTATTGGAGCCGAACTTACAGGAACTGACAGGGTTTGCTATTCTATAATTGATTTTGGATCGACATAATTTTTGTGTGGTTTCTTGGGAATTCGTTCTGAGTTTATATTTTACTGGATTGTAATTAGTCAGGTCATGGTGAAGGCCTCCGGATGAAACTGACACTTACCTATGTCGATCACAATATCGACATCGCGTAGTCACTTTAATTCCCGTTTTTAAACATAATTAATTTCAAAATGAACGTGAGTTTTAATGATAAGATAATCAGTTTTTAACTTTTCTAGTCTAAATACAATTTTTTTAGGGTCCCGTAAGAGGTACCCTTATAAGATCACTCTCTTGTCCGTCTGTCTGTCCGTGTGTCACCACCGATTTTACTCAGGTACGGGTGGGCTTAGCATGTTGAAATGTATATACTGAGGTCTATAGTCCCTATTAGGTGCATTAGAATCGAATGATCCTACTATTGGTCCATAAATGATATCAATATTTCGTATGCCAGTATTCCAGACATAATGAAAAATCTATTGTGTGTCTCTGCACATATGCATCTGCGTTCCGGTATATGACAAGTTGATTTTTTTTTTCATCGGCACTTAACTCTTCTTACGGTTCGTATTCCATTATTTTATATATGTCTATGAACTTTTGCAGAAAGGTCACATGGTAATAAAATATACAGAAATCCTTTATTGGCTAGTACAACCGGGAGGTCTATAATTTTATTGTCGATTTAATATATCGATAAGATTTTGCTCAGCTTTTCATATTCTATTCGCAATAACATAGATCATTTAAAGATCTGTAGAGTTTACACTGACTGTATTGGTTTTTTTTTATGTCTAAAGGCTCACATGTTTAGTAATTTCTATCTAATGACTAGTTTTACCTATTCCCGTTAGTCCTAGAAAAAATCCGCAAATTTTTGTATAACTTGTATATGGCGTAGTATTACTTCTGATATATTGCTATATATATATATATATATATATATATATATATATGAATATATATATTGATACATTGTGTTCTGTCTGAAAGTTTATCAGGCACCGGTGAAACTGACTATACAGACAGACAATGAAATCCAATTCAGCTCAAGTCTGTAGGTAGTCTCTAGGTCGCTTTTATTTTACCGCTTTGACCTCAATGCAGGACTAAAAGCCTTTCATAAGTGATTGCACAGTTCTGCCTTCCGTTTTGCCTGACAGGGTTGAAATAAGTGCACATACCAAATATAAAGTATCAACGACAGCTAGCTTTAACGAAATTGTTTCAATAGATTTTTTTTGTTTTTCATAACATTCATTATTTTGTAACAATAAGAATGAATTTAATGATTTATATAAGAATATAAGATAAACTATATAGACAATAAGAACTACTCCTAAAACTATAATACAGACTTTATAAAATCTACAAATAAAAAACTGTTCAAATATAAAATAATTTATATTATATTTGTATTTGAAATATTATTTTTCTCCAGTAACTGTCTTACAAGGTCAGTATCCCGTAACTTTATGATCAAGAGACGTGTAATAAGACTAGCAAATAGCAAATTGAGGGTAATTGTGGTGGACCCGTCGATTTTATTGTGTATAATAATTACACAACATATTAAATTATAAGCTAGTCAAATAGGTATCAAATATTAAATATATTCTTATATAAAAAAAAAACTAGTAACCCTGCAATATGTTTAAGTTTTTAATTTCTGTATGACCACAGAATACTTAATAGTACTACGTAGTATAACTCCATAATATATGCATTCTGAGTAATCGGAATTTAAACAGGCTACACTTTCTTCGACGTATTACACTCTGTTTGAACTGTACAGTTCGGCCTTTTCGTGTATGTATATGCTGAGCGTGCATTTTATAACCACAGAAAAAGCTGAACAATTGTTTGTTTGTGGGACATCGGAGACCGGAGAGCCGTTAAAGTTTTCTGTTTGCTTTATATTTCGAGTCAGAGTATCTATTATTATTCTCTGGAAAAAGTAACTATTGATGTAACTGTGTCGGTGTTGAAGTCTTTGTATTTTTAAGGGATTCCCTTATATTCTCTGATTTAAAAATTTTGTTAGAATTATTTGACTATATCTTTTGTTTTAAAAGCAATTATGCCAGAGTATGTTGGTTTGTGTGACTGTGACATGAAATCTCGTACTTTAAGTTTTTATTCTGACCAACCAACTTGTAAGATACCTAGTATACGTTAGTCATGTTTTTTTCCGAGCTAGGTATGCAATAGGTATTAAGAAAACAGACGGAAAACTTGATAGGAAGGGGTTACTTTCATCGATTGGCTTCATCTTGTAAAGTTCAGGGTAAGACTTATCATCAAAGCCCATTTATACCGCACTTCTCCGGCACTTTCCTGCTGTGCAGTATTTAGCACAAAAATATTCTCTTAAACCCAGTAAAAATAAGCAAAAATCCCTTAGCTCTGTTTTTTCTTCCACAGTGCCAAAAGTAGAGATCGTCGACGAAAGAGGCCGTCCACTCCAAGACAAGTTTTACAAAGAAGGTTCTATAATTGAGCTGCGATGCGTGGTCAGCGAGGTCCCGCAGCCAACGAGGCAGGTCAACTGGAAACATGGAACCAGGTTGTTGAACTATGATACCAAGAGAGGGGGAGTCAGGTAAGACAGCATTGTTAAAGTAAGGGTGATGCGGCAGAAGTATGAACTAAGTATAATCGAAATGAAAAAAATTACAGGGAGTCAAGTAGTTGCAATTAGTACTTCAGTGCACCGCTCCATAGATGGGAACAGTACTCCATATGAAGCCAAACTTGCTCTTTTTGCGGCGTAAAGTACTGTTTGGCTCTTGTAAGTACATCGAGATTTTTGCAGTTGTGTGTATGCAAAACTTCAGATCAATCGAACCTCAGAAAGTGGGTGTAAGATTTGATTACCCACAGACACTGAGACAAGTGAAACAAAATATAACTTGTACAATAGCTGGAAGTAACGTTGCAAAAACGTTTAATTGCCGTGAACAAAATTCATGCCAAAAATACACTCAACGAGTAGTTTTTCCATGCAAAGAGTAGAGGCGCATTCCTTAAACGCCAAAAGGATGTAAATTTGTGTATGTGTACACTGTGTACACACTGAATACAAAAAAATATAAAGAAAGAAATAACCCATTAATCATAACGACCACCAAATTTCCTTTAACACAGATATCTCACTTCCATCTAAATAAATGACTTTATAAATCAATTTATGCCTCGACAATCTTACTTTACTTAAAATATCTTGAACCCACGCAATAATTATTACAATTTCATAAATTAAACACAATCAGATTTATTGATATTCTACACTCCATGAATAAACAACGAAACCTTCATTAATTAACTAAAGTCAAACACAGTGTAAAGCAGTGACTGAGGTTTATGAAAACGCAGAGTCAAAACTTTTAGCGGCTTTTTCTTATGAGATTAGCTTGAGGCGTGATGATTACTGACAAATTTCTCGTGAACCTACAAACCGGAGAGCATTCTAAAATCGGCAAACAATTAAGCGTGTCCGTTTTCAACTTGTGCAAAATTCTTTTTCTGCATGTTTGGTAGATGTTCGGATATCTGGCTGTTCTCCTCTACAAGTCGCATTTCTCCACCGATTCGATTAGAAAACAGTGATATCAGGCAAAGTCACTAGTTTTCTCATGATCACTCAATGCACTCGGGGTAATATCCATATTTAATGGGAAATATATACTAAAATAGACATTTTATAACATATTTTGACGTAATATAAAAAAATGTAAACTTTAAACTTTCGCAATTTGAACACATGTTATAAATATTAAAATTCGGGACTTATCGCGCCTAAAACATACATTTTTATTTAACTCGACGTTTCGACCAAGTTGCATTGATCGTGGTCACGAGACGACAGTCGTCTCGTCGCGATAAGTCCCGTATTTTTAACCGACTTCACAAAAAAAGAAGGAGGTTCTCAATTCGTCTGTACGTTTTTTTTTTTTTTTTGTATGTTACGCGATTTCTCCGTCAATAGTGAACGGATCCAAATGATTCTTTTTTTAATAGGTAGGATACGTTTCCGAGGTGGTCCCATTTTAATTTCATCGAGATCTGATAAGTATCTCCAGAGATATGGAGATAAATACCTCAAACATAGGAGAATGTACTGGTTTTAGTAGAAAAGTCCCAAGAAGATTATACACAATAGAGGTTGCTATTGGATATACTTTTGAAGACTAAAAAATATGACCTTGAATAATGTTTTTACATCTTTCTTCTCGTTGATTTTGGTTTTTGACAGATATTCTTACAGTAACTGTGAGCGAGATAGAAATAAAGGTGAGGATAATATATTTTTTTTTAAATATCTTATAGGCTAGCGTTTGACCACTATCTCACCTGTTGCTAAGTGATGATGCGGTCGAAGATAGAGAAGTGGACTAGAATGGGAACTGGATCTCAAGGATAGCTGCCTGAACACATAAGATGTTAGGAGACAGATTTTTTAACTTGAGGGTGGTAGCTGGCCAGGCGGACACTAGATATGTCCTACCACCATGCGGGGGTTGTTGGTTTCTTAACGATGTTTTCCTTCACCGGAGGGCAACTGTGAGAAGCGCACATATATTTTTCGATCGAAAAATTCATTGGTGCACGGCGGTTTGAACTCGGTACCACGGCATCAAAGCCGACTGTTCTCCCAATTACGCCACCGGGCCCTCAATAAATAATTATATATTAATAATTATAATAAATAATTATATATAAATATAAATAATTTGTCTTCACAGGAATGTTCTACCGGGCAAAGTCTTGTTAGGGTGCAAACTTTTTAAACATACCTAAGATTTTTTGACATGACATGACGTTTGCCGAAGATGGCGGCCATTTCAGTCCCGCGACACTGCATACATTATTAAATAACTTAGAATTATGAACGTACTTTGTACCAACCAACACTGCAAAAAAAAAATTATAAGCATAATACCACAGATTATACAATAGTTACAACGTAAATAATACTTTCCGTTGTTAGGTTGCCTACACAGTGCTTTCATAATTCGGGTTTCAACAATATAGGGAAGTGCCTCTTATAACGTAGTAGAGTGATTCAGTACTCTGTTGGTCGTATGGCGGCAAGTAATGTTAATTTAAATATTAAATAATCGCAAATAATACTTTTTTACATTCATTTTGGAATACAACTAGTCCGTGTTATAAAAGTATTTGGAATTATTGTAATAAAATAGACAATTAATTATCGTGTGTGTCAGATGCTTTAATTGCACAGGGCCATTTTGGACATTGTCCTTTGATACCTTGATGACATAATTATTACTAGTGAATATTATCACTTTAGCAAGGCATTTAAAGTCAATTTTTTTAGGGTTCCGAACCCAAAGGGTACCAAATGAACACTTTCTGAGACTTTGTTGTCCATTCGTCCGTCCGTCCGTCCGTCCGTGTGTCTATACATATGTGCGCACTTTACAGATCTGTATCTTCTTAACCGTTATAGGTACATACTTGAAATTTTCAAAAAGTATATATCCGTCAGTGTATAACGGCCCAGACACCAAATGTAATAGATGCATGCAATTTAATTAAAACTTGTTATGCACTAAAAAGGGTAAAATAAGTTATTTAAAAAAAAAAACCGACTTCATAATCACAAACAGGCACTCAAAAGCGAAAAATAAATTACATAAAATTATTATAAGCGCTACCCACTTATCTATTTGAAGTCGGTGCCAGCCAAGTCTATTGGATAGTAGATAGATACTATGTATGTAGTAGTAGTAAGTAGGTACATGTAGGTTAGTAAGTAGGTAGATACATGTAGGTATTATCTATCTACTACCTATTAGACTTGGCTGGCACCGACTTCAAATAGATAAGTGGGTAGCGCTTATAATAATTTTAAGTAATTTATTTTTCGCTTTTGAGTGCCTGTTTATGATTATGAAGTCGGTTTTATATTTTTTGAAAAATAACTTATAATATTTATAACTATGTTATATAAAAAAGCTACATATCGAATTCACAGGCCATGCATGTCATTTTCAGTTTTAATTATAAGTACGAGTATTTATCCTCACGTCCCTTCAGCTCGGATCTTGGAAAATGTATAAAAAAACTATCCTGTAGCGCAAATTGAGATCGATTAACTTGTTCCATTTATGAGATATGATACATAACAAAGAAGAAATAGTAATTGTAAAAGTACAAAACATGAATAGTGCCTCTAACTTCTAGTCTGACAAAATAATTTGTAAGAGTGGAACTTCAAGTACTGACGTGCACAATCTATTTAAAGTACCAAATTAAGGGCACAGGTAGTTAATAACTCCACAAGTTATTTAACTTTCGTGCCCAAAATTTATCCGTTATCATCTGGAAGTTAATTAAATACACGACCCTTCTAAATCTTTGGGGTGCTCCGGCAAAACAAATAAGTATATTTTAACACCTCATTTTGATCTAAATCATTCCAGCGTGGGATTCTCTGGGGATAAAATCGGCGTTTTTGTGTCCTATTTTGCTGGTATTCTTTGAATCTTTAGTTAAAGTTTTTTTGCGTATATTTTTAAGTTTTATTTTGTAAGTAAAAGGCGAGGCGCCTTAAGTGGTCTGCCACATGACGTTATATACTTATTTTTTAATACGCATGTAGAATTTTTCCACCTTAAATTTATGGCCTGTCTCTTGTTATAGTTATTATTTTTATTGAAAACAAATCACATAAATCACCGTATATTTTTTTATAAGAAGCATAGACGATCACTTAACAAATACTAGCTATACATACAGCTATGCCCACATTTTTTACCCATCCTAAAAAGTTCAAAACGCCGCTAAAGAAGTTTTCACAACAAAACCTGCCGCCTAAACCTTACAGTGTAAGCACACAGCCCTTGAGAGTTAGACCAGATTCTAGGTCTACCGTGTTCACAATCCACGATCACATCATTGCTTTCCAGGCGAGATAGTGGTCAAAAGCTATCCTATAAGATATGTAAAAAAAGATTAAACATGTAATGTCTTAAATATAGTCGCTATTATTATATATATTGCTTATTAACCGTTGATGTACACACCCACCGGATTAGAGGCTTCCTAATCATCTTCATCGGAATTTGTACCGAAAAAGACGAATAGGATATCACTTGAGTTAAAGTTTAATATACAGTAGGGCAATTCTGTTAGGGAGTTTACGCATCTCGCAAGCGGAATCCGCGGTGAGATTTGAATTTCGTAATACGAAATTAAAATCTCACCGCTTGCGAGATGCGTAAACTAGCTTACAGAATAGCCCTACAGCATAGATAACCTCCTCAGGTATAAGACGAATAGGAAGTGACTTGAGTAAAAGTTTAATATACAGAATAGATAATCTCCTCATTTTTGGAAGTTGGTTAAAAATCAGCCCGAAACCTTTTGCCCTTTGATTGCAAAGATCAGTAGATAAGTTCTGTGTAGGTATATTATGATAACTTTTGCCGTTTTCTATAGTTTCTCCTATGAACAATCGCTTAACCAATAGTTGATTTAGGTTAATCGCGGTCAAATTGATCCCAATTTTGGGTCGGATAGTTTCAAGGGTCCGTTGGTTTTTTGCGGGTACTTTGTTAGTATTAGGGATGAACCAAAACTTTATTCAGACTGTGGTTAAATAATATTTATTTTTATGTACGTTCCGTTTTTCAGTTGGACGTTTTCAATTAATATTTAAGTTCTGCATAAAATATTTAAAATTTCGTCAGCGTCATCATCAACAGCCGATTTTCGTCTAATATTAGCATCGGCCTTTCCTATGAGCTCTATTTTCAGTTCATTAATTGCAAACGCTGCCAGCCAGTGTTTGTATATCATCGGTCCACCTAGCAGGAGTGCGTTCTACCTGTAATATGAAGCCGAAACGTAGACACTGACGGTGCGACTGATCTATTATCGTCACTTCGGAGCTATGGAAAGGGCTATGCTCGAAGTATCTCTATAGGATCGAAATTTGAAATGAAGTTCTTTGACGCAGAATCATCAAGATAGCTCAAAGGATTAGCAAGCTAAAGTGGCAATGGGCTGGTCACATCTGTCGTAGAACCAATGATCATTGGAGTAGACGTGTTCTAGAGTGAAGATAACGGCTACTCACGGCTCGTTAAATTAAAAACATGATATTTTATGTAGGATCTAAGTTCACAAGCTTTAAAAAACCGTAGTTATAGTGTCACTGCATAGGGAATTTTACTCTATTTGAGAAAACATCTAAAAATATGTTATTGAGATAGCTAAGCCAAACGGCACTCGGAAAAAGTTAGTTTTAGTTCATAAAATAGCAAACTTAGTGGTTCAAATCTAATTGAGACACTTTTCAATAATGGGTGTAATACACTTATTTGTGGCACGCAAATCTCCTTAATGTTGCACCTCACTGGGCTGCGCTATTACCAGAAGCAATCAAGATGTAAAGTAATTTTTCTTTCACGTTTTGGTCTTCAATCTGGTAAATATTTCTGTTACACCCAAAAACATAGTTTTGGTGCCAGCCCAGACGACTTGCAAAAAACCTTTAACTAAAACCATATGCTTGGGCGATGGTTTTAGAATTCAGACCAACTATTACAGCACTAGTATTAATTTCATGCAAAGATAAGTATAGTTTCAGAGTAACGTGAGTAAGGGTCGGGCTTCACTGACCCAGATAGTTCCGGTAAATCGGCTTTTTGTCAATATTCATACCGATATAATGGTTGGGCAGCTGTTTATAATAATATCGGGTTTTTCACCTTACTACCTAGTTTCCACTCAAAAACTTGTGTAGATAACTAAAGTTAGAATAAAACTTTAATGGTAGATACACAACTTCCACCATCCGTAGGCTTAGTGCTAAGTAAACCTTATAAGTGATCCCTGGGTGGTGCTAAGTGGGTGACCATTGATGGTAGGCTTCAGCCGTGGATCTACCCACCGAAAATATTAATACCCATAAGTGATATTATATTAACTTTGCTTGTCTTATGGAGTTTCTGAAATATCCGAATCAATTTAACAAAGTGGATTTGACTAAAGTCAGTTGTCTAACAGCACCATATCATCGCCTCACATCAGGTAAGACAGCGGTCAAGTGCTTGTCTGTCAGATAACAAAATATCTAAAAAACATCAACTGACGGCCACATCCTTTTCCAAATCGGTCAAAAATAACTCCAAACACGTAAAACCCATGTAAGTGAATCAAACGCCTTCCTTATTAAGCTACTAAGCTATAAATCTACTTTTATTCTTTGGCACATTCTATCAAATTGCCGTTAAAAGTATTTACACCAAGCAACTGTAAAGTTACACATCTTATAAGTTTAAACTAGTTTCTAATCTTACTTAGATTGATTAAAAACTGATCAAACTATCAGGGGCCTTATTCAGTATGACCAATGAGATAACGCGTTCCTTAACGCGCCACGTTACGTTATTGAAAAATTGTATTCTGTATGCTACACTATAGGTAAATTATACAAAACGCGCGCGTTACACGTCTTCATATGTCACGATAGTTTTGACAGCTCAAAACGCGCTTAAAACCTTACCCTACTACGTTACCGAATTTGAAATTGGCATAGAGAATACCATAACGCGGAGATAACGTAACACGGCACGGTAAGACTTTAAAATGGTCATACTGAATAAGGCCCCAGCTGATAGAAATTCTGTGATCTACGGAAGCACTAAACGATAGAAAGTTATAGATAGGCATGTCGCCCGATTACTCAAAAAGACCTGGACCTGTTTGAAAAATTGTTTTAAGTTTGAAAACTTTTCACGTGGTCCATCCCATTTAAATTTCATTGAAATATATAGAGATTAAAGGTACGGACACACCGCAGGGCCCTGCGTGCGCGATCTAGGCGGCGATCAGATAGCGCAGTAGTATTTGTATCGACTGGTTCACACCAAACGCGTTCAGAAAATTTGAAAAGTACTTAGATCGCGCCTGCAGATTGCAGGACGCCGCGGTGTAGCCGTACCTTAACACTTTAAACTTGGTACTAATAATTAAGATAGTTTAAGAACTAAAATAACCGACTTCCATGCCACACGAGTCAGTTTCAGTAGAAAGTTTGAAATGTTTATCGTCATATATATATATATCAATAATACTAGTAACAAGCTAACTACTATTGGTTATTACAATTGAAACAACTAATTGAAGAATATTTAAGAATGGTTATTTTGGTCCATTTAAGGTTGGTTTATTTACTTAATGTTTTTTTTTGATAATGCACGATCTTTCATATTAAAATCTTAGCTTAAGTATATATATTGTCAAACACTCGGAAATCCAAGATACAGGCCTCGAGCCTAGTTTGGATTTCAGTTCTCTTGTCATCGTATTCCATTATCATTCTATGTGCATTTCTGTAACTTAAATTATGTGTTTTGTTCTGCCAATAAAATATTTTTCATTTTCATTTTCATATATCTAAAGGTACTAATCAGATCTCAATAAAATTACAATGGAAACACCTCGGAAATGTACCCTACCGAGTAAAAACATAATCATTCGAATAGGTTCACAATTGACGGAGAAATCGCGTATCATAACTACATACAAAAACAAAACATACAGACGAATTGTGAACCTCCTCCTTTTTGGAAGTCGATTGAAAAATGACTAGCGCGGCATTTGAAATCGGTCCTTTTAGTTTTTGAAACGATCTTACATTATTATCTACGAAATTTAATCCACAAAGTTTTCACAAATTAAATGTAGGTAGTTCAGAAAAAAAAACCTATATTCTGATTACGTCATTTTACAAAATATATTTTCAAAACATCACCACACATAAAACCAAGCTTATTTAAACACTGTAGCATACAGAACGAAGACATAAAGATATGCTATAAAATTCATCACGACTTTGTTTACATCACACTTCGTAAACATTTTCATAAAAATATATTATTCGCTATAATAAAAGCTTGCAGTAGTAGCCAACCTTAGAATAAGTACTTATTTAGAAGTCAAATCTTCTGAAATTTGTTGTGCCATGTGGCTTAAGCCACTTGAAAACGTGCTAAAAACTGATGATGTTGATCTATGAGAAATGGAATACATATAGTTTATAACAATCTTCTTTTAATGCATCATGAGTAGTTTGAAAAAGAAAGCTAGAAAAGATTGTTTATTGCCAACTGGAGATAGTCATCAGAGATCATTTAAGAGGGCCTGGTGGTGTAAGTGGGAGAACGGTCGGCTTTGATGCCAGAGGTACCGAGTTCAATCCCCGTCGTACACCAATGGATTTTTCTATCTAAAAATGTGTGCGTATGTGTGCTTTTCACAGTGGCCCTCCGGTGTAGGAAAAACATCGTTAAGAAACCAACAATCCCCACATCTAGTGTCCGCCTGGTCAGCTACTTCAAATTATAAAATCTGTCGCCAAACATCTAATGTGTTCCGGCAGCTATCCTTGAGAACCTTCGACCGCATCATCACTACCAACAGGTGAGATAGTGGTCAAACGCTAGCCTATAAGACATAAAAAAAGATCCTGATAAAATTTACTGAACGACACACATACTGAGGAATGATTAAAATCGATTAATTTTTAGTGACGAAATTGAAGCGTTTATTCCCACTTCTCTAGATATACGCACCAGATCTCAATTAATTGGATAATGAGACCACCATGGAGATAATAATATACCCTACCCATGAAAAAAAACAACAACAGGTTGCACTCGGGGAGTGCCGGCAGAAGTGAAAACTTGAACGTTGTAGCATTTGGTCTACTCTCCCTCCGTCTTACGGATTTCTGATAAGGTCAAGTGCCCTGAAGTGAGTTTAACATTTTGTACCCATCCCAAAAAGTTCAAAACGCCACTAGTTTTCACTTCAAAAAACATTCGAATCCGTTCACAAGTGGCGAAGTTAGGGGTAATGGCGAAACAATCATACAATAATTTAATATCATTTAAAAAACTAAAAGAACCGACTTCAAACGTCACGCTAGTCAATGTAGCCAGTAGACGCAGTAACTATTACATAATTTGTGCCAGTAGTTAGTAGTAATTCGCCGAGATAAGTAAATTCGTCGTAATACAAAATTTGTATGATATTTTAAATCGGCTCAGCCGATTTCGTTAAAATATAAATTTAACCTGGGAAGGGTACCCCCTTTGAAACAGAATAATAAGAGTAGTTAGAAGAATAAGAATAAATTTCCAAATCGGCGGCATCTTCGAGTAATCGGTAAACATACATAAAAAAAAAGATTCCGACGAATTGAGAACGTCCTCCTTTTTTAACCGACTTCAAAAAACAGGAGGAGGTTCTCAATTCGACCGTACATTATTTTTTTATGTTTGTTCGCGGATAACTTCGTCATTTATGAACCGATTTGAATTTTTTTTTTGTCAGAAAGGAGATATCCCAACTGTGGTACCATGGTAATTTTATCGAGGTCAGATAAGTATCTCCAGAGAATGGAGCTTAAAATTGGTACCGAAAATGAATAGCGCAGCATTGAAGTCGGTTCTTTTTTAGTTTTTTAAACGAACTTATTATAAAGTCGGTTAAAAACGTTGTAACTAAGATAAGATGTCTTTACATAGTACAAAACAGAGTCGCTTCCTCCGTCTATACGCTAAAATCTTTTAAACTGCGCAACGGATTTTAATGCGGTTTAAATCAATAGATAGAATGATTCCAAAGGAAGGTTTATAACTAGGATTTAACGCGGGAAAAGCCGCGGGGCGCAGCTAGTAACTTATATAACTTATAACTCCAGACAAGTATATTTAGCTTGGTTGGAGGGGTTAACAAGACTACTAGTAATGTGTAACCATCATTGCTAGTAAGCTTTTTAAAAAATATAACCATATATTAACCATAATATCATATACAAAGCCTGCTTTAGTTAGACTCGCACTTGGCCAGATTTAAAAGTCAACAAAAAATTAAAGGAACTCCTCCTAATAATTTTACCTCGTTTGACCTAGAGTATCGATTGCCACGAACTTCGATAATCACTTGATCTAATTGGGATGGTCGTCAGATATCCATTAATTCTTGGACCCATGCTTGACATTAACCAAAATGGAATTTGACCCCTGAAACCTTGACCTCTTATCGTGAAATTCTAGTAATTTAATTCCCTATGGTTGTATATATAATCAAAACCTTTTTGGAATACGTTTTATATCTCGAACCAGATTCAATTCAATTTATTAATTTTCAAACGTAGTGAATGACAATACAATAGTTAGCACAATTAAATATACATACATTATATTTATGAGACTTTATAAATATTATTATTGCTAAAGCTACATATATATGCGCTAGACTAAAAGCCTGTATTGCAGAGGTATGTTTACCCCCATTACAGTGACAATAACTAATTTTACGTAATTTATGGTTAGTGACAATTTCGTGCTTAATTAGTTAGTATACGATTGTGATGAAACATAAAATTAACCAAATCAAATATCAAATCATCATCTTGGGCAGTGGACTGACACCGGCTGATTATGATGAAGTGACAGAGAATTATCTGACAAATGACGCCATATAAATGTTGTCAAAATTCTGTCAGATAAGTTCCTAATAGCCCTTTCAATTCAATTCAGCCAATTTCGAGCCCCCAAATTTTTCCGTTACTACATTTCGGCTGTGCCGTCACAGAATTATTGAAAAGTTGACACGCTTAGTTTCAATACAAATCGTGATACTTGCGTTATCTATTGTATATGTATATATATATATATCTGTGGCGTACAGTTTTCAATATCGGTTAAGAAATTACGGAGTTTTTAGGTAATAAACATACATATAAAAAATATAGGTGAATTGAGAATCTCCTGCGTTTTTGTGGAGTTGGTTAAAAGTAAACAAAACTAATGAGCCAGTCATTTAGCTGTCATCCAATCGTCTACGTCAGACTTCTAAAAAGTATTAAAGTAGGGATGCCAGCCGTGCTATTATTTTTATTTTATTATAGCCGTATTATTACATACACACCTAAGTAGGTAATTCAGACAATTTTTTAGTAACTCAAAGTAGAGGGCAATGACAGGAAAAGAATAGCCGAAGACTAAAATACCGTGTTTCGAGAGAGACCTATAGTTCAGCAGTGGACTGATACGTTGATTATGATATTGAATATCAGTCTCAGATGCCATGTAATGGCAATGGACATGTCTTCCTTGACGCGACGTATGCTTAAACCCTCTTAGAAAAGGGAATATTTTCTCAATATGTGTAAATTTTTGTCCACAGTGTGAAGACGGAGGCGACATTTAACGGTGCACTATCGCGGCTGTACATCGCCAATGCGAACAGAAATGACTCCGGTAATTACACCTGTTCGCTGGCAGATGTCGCCACTTCTGCCGTCTCCGTTCATGTATTGAGAGGTAAGATTATTTGTATGCTTGAAACACTCACCGAACATAGACATAATATCGTGAATTAACTGGCTGAGTTTTGACGTGATGTACGATGTAATCTGATCTGGCTAAGATCGGATTTCGTTTGTTAGCTGTTGAGCTAAGTAGATTTGACTTCAGTCAGTTCATTAGTGCAGTGTTAGCTGTCTACCACTATCACATGAGTGAGATTCTGGTAAAGACCTTATTAACAATAAACATAAAGTGAAATAGCCGTGCTTGTCTATCCAGTTTAAAAAAAAAATAGGCCTGCTCAGCTGTTATCGTCTTGAAAGATTACAAATACAAAAACTCGCCTCCAAACTTTTACTTATTAGTATGATACGTTTTAGAAAACAGGAAGATATTAATGACTTCTGTAATACAGAATTGGTAAACACAACGAAAATACATGAAACAATATTTAACCTAATTGTTATAAGGTTCCTACAAAACGTGTGACTCGGAGAACATCGTTTTGTCATTTGATATTCCCGAGAAATAATTTACCCAGTTAGCTACGCTGCCGCTGTGCTACGAAACTTTAATAGGTTTCGTAGCGCTACGGTGTACATCATGCGTTAAGTTCGTAGCTTGTTAGATTGTTCATAATATGTGAAACAGGCTGTGATAAATGAACGACGTGATGAGAGTGTCATACATAAATAATACCTATGTCGCTATAAATATGAGTATGTTTTCGAACACACATTGTGTAATATTTTCGTCGTACATTCAACGGTTTTGTATCGGGGCTGGGATCATTAATTTGAGCGTTACGTCGATTTTTAGTTTTCTCAGTAAAAATATTCTCACAAAAGGCTAGCGTTTCATGCATGAAATAGACATGTTTTTTTTCTTTTACATCACATAGGCTAGCGTTTGACCACTATCCCAACTGTTGGTAAGTGACGATGCGATCGAGGGTAGGATAGGTGGACGCAAGATAGTGTCCCACTACCATGTAAGGACCGTTACATGATTAATCAAGCTTGCCCAACACCAGTATCCTGATAGCTTATTAAGCCGGGGAGTTTCCTAACGATGTTTGTATGACTAAAAGTCTACATAACCATCTTTAAGTAGTACATAAAAACATTAACCACAATGGAACGAAGAAGGTATAACGCGTTTATGGTAAAAGGTTTGTACAAGCAACTAATGTTATCATTTTATCTTCAAACGGCTTAACCAACTAAAATGTCGTTTTCTTTAAGCGATTTACGGTGATTTTAGCGGTACTAAATTAGGGATAGTACGAAAGGAAGAAAGACAACCTAGAAAGATACATTACCTACCTAGAAAGGTGTTTAGGACAATAACTCGCCAAAAGGCGTTGTCTTAGGAGTTTTTTGAAAATGTAAATGATCACGACCTTTTACTATTAAAATTGATCTTGGACGCAGAAACTCTCCGTAGAACTTTCCTACATAAATACATAAAACATCCATATTTAGTCCATAACATGTCATTGATAAGAAAACACTCCAAAGTATCATGCAGTTATGAAATCAATTCAAAATCGTGCCACACGAACATTAACTGATAACATATTGGCAAACATAAAAACCGATTGTTCGAAAAAGTATCACGCGCCTATCGCTTTTTGGGCACGTCCTCAAAACGTTAGAAAATTTATTACCTCATAAAATACCTCTGCTTAGGCAGTTACTATGCATTATTCATGACAAGCGTTAAATAAATTTCCTTAGAATCAATTGATACTTTATGGTGATTCTAGTAGTTGTATTGATGAGACTTAAATATACATTATTCAAGATTATATTAGTGCCCCGGAGACGGTCATTCGTCATTTGTCAATCAGTACGTGATTGAGCGTCAAATTGCTCGCCTACATTTGCTTTTCTTACTGCAATTGCACAACGAGACGTTCAATGGTTGCGTCATTCGCGATTGATAATAGGCTTCAATCAAAATTTCTATCATTCACCTGCAATCACGTAGTTGCGAATAAGAATGGCTTCAATTGCCTCTGTAGATGATCATTTTGGTCCATAATCATAATCATCATAATTTATTCATATAACAATATAATAAATATACATGGTTCATCCTTAACATAAAAATTGACAATTGCGAATGACCTTCTCCGGGCACTTTAGAGTTTATTCTACGTGCAACCTCCATTAAGTATAATCTTCATGGATACAACAGAATAATAAAAGTATTTGACAATTTTTATGTAAATAAGCTCTGATTGAGCCCAGTGATGCGAAAATATCGATAAACTTAGTGTATTTCCATCACTCGAACGAGTTCAGCTGGTTTTGATTGAGTCACGTCTTGGATAAATATTAAGGATGAGCTCGTGCGTATGAATTTGTCTATTTGACTGATTTTATTGAAATGTTTAACAAAGTTTTTTTTTTAAATGATAAACGAATTAGTTTATTAAATTTACTAAAATCGGTCATAATTTCTAATATGTAAAAATCTTAGCGCTCGGTGTGTACCAAGTCAGTAGAAGTCTCAGTAAGTCCCTAACGTGTAGTAGGGGCTAACTGAGACTTCAACCGTAAGACGAGTTAACGTAAGGGTCAGCTGACACCGAGACGTGACGTAACGCGACGCGGCGCATACTTTTCAAGAGAGTGATACACGATACACACAAAATGGAGCTTTATTTACAACACAAAAAGAAACACATTTCAACGAGATAATTTGGCGGCTTCGTGCTGCGCCACGCGGCGTCTCTTACCATCAGGCGAGAAAATGGGCCAATGCTAGCCTATAAGATATCAGATAGTAACTTTCACAACTCATCTTAAAATCATTATTTTTCTAAAGCAAAGCACTAAAATATAACATGATTAAATTTTCTTTGTAACTATAATAGGCTACAAGAATGAAAATTAAAAAATAACTAGCAATATTTGGTCAAAGACCTCTGGAAAAGTACCGGTGTACCAGTGAACTCACCACTTTATTAAATTAAGTAATATCCGAAAAGGGATTGGAAGATAACGAAGCCTTTAGGTAACTACGAAATTAAGCAGAAATAATTAAAATTATTTAAAGACTAATAAAATAGTGTGCTTTTTGGACAAATCTATTCGTCAAATGAAATAGACGTTTTGATTTTATTTTTGACGTGAAAATTTATGTCTGATTAGATGGATTAAATATCTAACATTGTCATTTAAAAATATCTGTTGAAATCGGTACTTATTTGTAAAATATCTTGTCCGGTTGTTAACACATCATTCATAAAAAGTGTACCTACCTGCATTAATATTATTATATGCATGTCCTTTTTGATTTGTTTTAAATAAGAGTTCAAATGCATAATTTTAAATTAAGATTATTGTACACCAATTTGTTAACCGAAATAAATTCAATTTAAATTTAAATTTCAAAATAATATGGACCCATATTTAGCAATTAGGGTGCGCGGGTGATACTCGCACTTGTCTGGATTTATTTCTTTGGTAGCATTTAAATGTATACGAGTAGCTTTGTCAGCTCTATACCTCTTACTAGTATATCTTTGCATAGCTTATAAGTGAATAACACACCCCTGACCCCTTGAAGCTACGAATAAATAGTAGGTCAGGAAATGTAACTACGTAAAAAAAATTACTCAACAAAACTTGTGTCCAAGTAGGTGGGGTTAAAAGTCGTGTCCAGAACGTCATTAGTCGGACACTTGTCTTGTTTGACTCAGCTGTCATAGCAGACAATGCAGCATATGCGCGAACTTAAAACCAATTTAAACCAATCACAAAGCATTATCCTGTTGTATCTTCGGAAGTGATTCTTATTATGAATCTATGTCGTTTTGGTTTGAAGGAGGGCCACTTTTTGTGTGAAATTTGTTCTGAATTAGACTTCCTGGCTTATTATTTATCGTAGCCTTAAAGTTTATTGGATGAAAAACTTGATCAGACAAAAAAAATCTTAATAAGGGTAACAAAATGTCACAACACTTTTTTGTTACAAGAGTGTTATTTTTGATTAATGAAATTCTGTTAACTGTTTCAAGGGGGCTTTTTTCTAGTAGATGACGCTATGAAATCCGCTTTCATAGGTCTGATCAACTTTTAAATTACTTTAATGATACTGTGAGAACATGGTAGCATTGACCTGATGCTGAGACATCTCCTGGAATCTGCGGAATACTTAAATCCTCACCAATTTACAGCAGAAATGTCAAGTTTGAAATGGTTTCAATGAACAAATTATACATACTAAAGGGTGGTCTTAATATTTTTAATTGTTGTGTTTGTAATATTTTTAATTGTGTTAAATTTTTTAATTGTATTAAAATTTATTGTGTAATATTTTTAATTGTTGTGTAATGTTTTTTTTTGTAAATATTTGATTTATAATATATACATTATTTATTCAAGTCTACAATTTGGTGTTGGTACATAGACAATAGAGTTAACATTAAGATTATTATCATTAAACTAATAAATTAGCGGCCATCTCGAGTGCAGTGTACTAAAGAGTATAATAGGATCGTTTAAAAAACTAAAAACAACCGACTTCAATGCCGCGCTATTAATTTTCAGTACCAATTTTGAGGTGTTTATCTCCATATCTCTGGAGATACTCATCAGACCTCGATAAAATTACTATGGTACCACACTTGGGATATCTCTTTTCTAACAAAAAAAGAATAATCAATATCAGTTCACAAACGACGAAGTTATCCGCGAACAAACATTTGAGGAACCTCCTCCTTTTTATGAAGTCGGTTAAAACATATTAGACAAAATATGTAGCCATATTTAATCTCAAAACGATAATCATAGTCCGGATATGGTTTATTACGGAAAGTGACCGGAAGTGATGCCTTCCCTATTCGACCTTTCAAAGCATTATGTAAAATTAGACCACCTTTTCATATTTGATGGCTTAACTTAATTATCATAAAATAAGCTCTTCTAATAAACCTTTTTATAGTTAATGGTTAAAAAAAAGATTTAATTTTCTTTTTCATCGTAATAAAGAATATTTATGTACGTTTAAGATAATTTATATCAATAACGATTGGAAATGGGTAGTCTTATCTTATTTAAGCTTAATTTAGGTAAGTCTACCTTTCCCAAGATGCTCGATGCAATTTCTCACTTGACCGACAATATGCGAGCTCTTCACTCCACCAGTGAGAGAGTGCGTCTCACTTCTAGAGTGTCATAGCCCGTCATACCAAGGAGAAAATAGCTTGGATGAAGAAACGGGAAGCTGACAAATCCAAACTGCTTCATATAGACTAGGTCCATCTTATGGAGTTTCTCTGCAACTTTTCCACCATTGAGTTCATAAGGGTTCCAAACGATAGCGTTGACTTAACTTCCAGCCTTCTTCTGACCAAGGTGTTGTATAGGGCTTTAATGGGAGGAATGCTATCCAAATTTTGAGATTGACGAAGCATAAACCCAAGCATTCTGTAAGCTTGGGTGTATATTTAGGGTTCCGTAGCCGAATGGCAAAAAACGGAACCCTTATAGTTTCGTCATGTCTGTCGGTAAAATGTGTGTCACCCCCTTTCTAACTTTTAAAGTATGGGAGTGAAAAATCTAAAAAAAATATGTGCTGTAGATCTCAATAAAAACTAATAAAGAAAATTAGTTTGAACGAGATACAGTGAGCAGTTTAAGAGATATAGCGACCGCAAAGATAACTTTGATTTTCATACAAACACTATGAAAAACAAAGTTAATTTTGTAGTTGCGAAAAATCATAGTTATGGAATACTTAACTGTGTTACGGGACTATACGAGAGCGAGTCCGACTTGCACTTGGCCAGTTTATTTTATATTGTGTGTAACCTGAACAAATAATCAGTACTCTACTGTAAAGCCCCGTAGACAGATGGCTTGACATCTAAGTTAGAGGAGGCCGGTTCAAATCAAAACCTAGCACAGGTGTTCGACCACAGGTGGAACATATTATATCGATGTTCTGCCCGACTTGCTACCAAAAATTAGCTTACCAGCATTATCAGGAAAAAATCTGCCGCCATAACCTTACGGTGTTCCGGCAGCATACCTTGAGTATTTTAGGGCTAGCGTGTTGTTCACCATGTTCAACAACATCATCACTTACCAACGGGCGAGATAATAGTCAAACGCTTGCCTTTAAGATATAAAAAACACTTTATTTGCTAATGGTGCCGCTGGTAATAAATCGTCATATATTTGAACATTTACTCCATATCAATATATTATTAATAAAACTGGCCATGTGCGAGTCAGCATCGCGTTTCTTATCGCACACTTAGGGAGGGTTCCATACAATACGAAACATAACAGAGTTTCAACCTCATATATTTGATTAATTGATATTACCCAGAATATTGGGTTTGGTCGCGATCTAGAAAGACGGGGCTCGTTTACTAGCGCCATCTATGTCATTTTGCCGAAACTAATTACATAGATGGCGTTTAAAAACACGTTTTTTTGTATGGGAACCCCCTTTTATTTTATTTTGTTTTTAGTAGTTGTTGTTCTAGCTGCAACAGAAATACACCATCTGTAAAAATGTCAACTGTCTAACTATCACGGTTAATGAGCTATAGCCTGGTGACAGACGGACAGACAGACATACAGATAGACAGACAGACGGACAGCGGAGTCTTAGTAATAGGGTCCCGTTTTACCCTTTGGGTAAGGAACCCTAAAAACAGTCATAAATATTATAATACATTTCGAAATAAACACAAATTTTCCTCACATTCGTGTGTAGCGTGATAAGATAAAGCAAATTTTACAATGAGAATAGAAAGCAGGCTCTAGCGTATCTTCAACGATCTGCCCTCATCTTATTACAAAGGCTAATCCCTAACATAAAAGTAAAAAGACTTTCAATTTTCATTTCCGCTTCCGTCCCGTATCTGTAGACATAACGGAGGTATAACGAGGCTGTTGGCATCTTTACATAGAAAGTTTTGGCCTGTCACTGCTGTTAAGTATTTGGATTACTTTATAACTGACTTTAAAATGGAGGAGGTTCGCAATTCGACTATTTTTCTTTAAATATTTTTTTTCTCAGACTCGGACTTCAGAAAGGTCATCTCCTACCCATGTGGAGTCCTATTCTTAATGTTTACAGTTCTGATAAGTATCTATCTCTCGAGATATGGAGATAAGCACCTAAAACTTGTCACTAAAAATGACTGGCGCGGCACTTGAAGTCAGTTTTTGGGATGTGAACGTAGGTGGCTAACACGCTAGGTGGTTAAAACGCTAGGCCTAGAATACTCTGACTTTCAAGGGAGGTGCGCTGACGGAACACTGTAAGGTTATGGTGGCAGATTTTCTCCTTAATAGTGGTAAGCTACTTTTTGGTAGCAAGTCAGGCGGAACATTGATATAATATGCTCCTATCACCTGAGTACGAACACCCAAGCTAGGGTTTGAACCGGCGAGCTCTTGCTTAAAAGACGAGCCATTTATCCTTTACGCCAACGGAGCTCTCAAATAACTGTGCACTTACGAGTTGCAAACCCACAGATTGTATATGTCGCAGACAACTAGCTTAATTAGCCGTTTAATCAACAGCCGAGCCTCTTTACTTTCAACTAGCAGCCTGAATGATATTCAGCCGTAGCGTTTGTTACAATATTTAACAAACTGGCTTAGTCTGACACTAAGGCAACACACTAGAGAACAGTGACCACCGGGTGACGTGCGCCGACAAGCCTACCGAGGAATCAGAACACCAGAACCGACACCATGGCGTGTAAATGAAGGTACAGAAGACCTTCAAATGGCTGAATATCATTCTGACCGCTAGTTGAACGGCACTGTTTAGTAAAGAGGCTAGGCTGTTGATTGAACTTCCTGTTGAGGTTATTCGCTCCTATAATTTTGCTAGCGTACAATCTCTACTGATGTATGGACTTGAGTTCTGGGGACGTGCTGCTGAATGGTTGCGTGTATTTCGGCTTCAAAAGCGAGCTGTTAGGATCATGGCACACATACCGCAAGATGAATCAGCCAAACCATCATTTATCAAGCTTGGAGTGTTGACCCTTCCTAGTCTCCTTGTACTCCAGGTAGGGCTGTATGTACGTCAGAATTTGACACTGTACACGAAACGAGGAGAATCGCATGGATACAACACACGACATGCAGAAAAACTTGTAAGTGTCTCGCGGAGGCTTGATAAGATGGCTAAAACTATTCACGTGATGGGCCCTGAAGTATACAACAGATTATCCGATTCTGTTCTCGATGCTCCAAGCTTCTGGTCGTATAAAAAAAACGCGCACGGTCTTTTAGAGGGCATTAATGGAGCCAAAGCCAACATCAAAAGGCCCTTTACAATTTAAACTTAATTATTACTATGGATGAAGGAGATATGGGAAACTGTTAAAAATGTTATAAAAATAATATTTTGTATCGTAATAAAATGTACCATATTATGGTACATTATATTATGAGACTACTGAGTGAGCTGATTAATGTCGAATTGCTGGTCTATGGGATGACGTACGGCGCCCGCCAATTATGCCTCATTTCAAAATATTAAGGCGGGTAGTGACTCGCTATACACTGAATGGGCCCCCCATAAAGGCGGACCGTTATGTCGGCGCCGTGGGGCAACATTGGCGTGGATAGCTAAGGGTGTTGAGAGGTGTGCTGCACTTTCACTAAACGCTACTAGCGGTTTTATGCCTTTAACACTTCTACCCTGGAGCTTAGGTCTTAGCTCTTGCGATTCCCACCACCGGCCGGCCGGTCAAGGCAAGCCGGTGGTCAGAGGGTCTCATTTAGCCCTCACGGGATAGGGGTACGCGGTGTCGCCACTCACCGTCGGCTCGCCACAAAGCCGCCCCTGCGGGATTATTATGTTATATTATTATTATGATTATGACCTCGGATAAATGACTGATTTGTTTAATTTTTTTAAAGGTTGCGGTGCTTGTTGTACCTGTAAATTTACCCCATATACGTTTTATACAGGGTACCCTGTATATGTCCTGGGGAAATATAGAGAAATCAATATTTTAAAGTTTTTATTACATTTTTAGATACATACAGATATGTATTATTATACATCATTTTATTATATATAATAATAAAAATAGAGTCAAGGAATGTCCGTGTCGTAAAGTGCCAAGAACGCTGGCTGCATTTCCGCGTTGAATCGCTAAAGAAATTCTTTGTTCTAGGAATAAGCCAGCCTTTTTGTCATGTAAATGAATAATAATCTCAGTCATACATAACAAACGGACGAAACACAAAACCTACCGTTTTAAAATCAGTGAAAGTGAGCACACACTGTTTCAGTTAATTCTACGCCTACTCCTTTCTAAAACACATTTTCTTGCAAGAAAACTCTTCCAAAATCGACTCGTATTCGTAACTAATTGTAATTCTATTTCAATTTTATCTCACAAGCCTGCATCCACCCTAATAAAACGACAGCCATTTAAAAGAACATCCCTAGACATGTTAACCTAACGAGTATCTACATCGATTACAATCAATATAATCGTAAACGTTATCGGTAATCGATAATCGATACCCTTTACGCAGTCGTAATCGAGTGTTGTCAAAGTTAAAATTTGCTTGTAAATTCACTTGGTACACCTGAGCTTGCTTGGTTTGGAAAGTAATATAGAATGGTATAGGTTTTTTTCTTATTTTTGTTTTGGTTAGCGGTTAGAAAAAATATTTTTTATTGTTTGTAGCATAGCATACGCTAGCCTAGCATTTATTCAGTTGGTAAGTGACGATGCGAGAGAGACGATCCCTAGAATGGGAACAGGCTTTCAATAACAGCTGCCGGAACATATTAGATGTTTGGTGACAGATTTTCCAACTTGGGTGGTAGCTGGCCAGATGAAAACAAGACAGCCTTACCACCATACAGAGGTCGTTGCTAGATGAATGCAAGCTTTCCAAACACTGCCGTGGGATTCTCAACGATGTCTTACTTCACCGGACGGCTACTGTGTGAAAGCGCACAATTTTTTTGATAGAATAATCCATTGGTGCACGGTGGGAATTTGAATATACTATCTCTGGCGTCAGAGCTAATCATTCTTTTAATGCAACACTGGGCCCACAAGGGCTGATATTGCATTAAGTGTGTGCGTAGTAACATACAAAAATGCTCCGTCGCGGGAACCCGAGGTTAAGGGTTACGCAGTTTCAGTCCTTAAAAAAAAACGCTGTGCAATTTGTCAGTCACAAGCCTTCACCTGTCACTAACAACGTTTTTCTTTTCAGGTGAAAACCCTCTCGCCATGCAGCGAGGCGGCGGATCGCTCTGTTCACATCCACTTCTCGCTTTGTTCCTGAGTTTCATCAGCTGACAAATGCTTTTCGCGCATTGAACGCGTGACAATTTGTAGAAGTTGTGTAAGAGACATTGACTGCCTGCTATAGTAGTACGTGAATAATTGCTAGTGTTATTGTGATTGTTTTTTGTTATTGGATCGAGAAATTGTTTGTGATGTTTACTTTATTACGAGTTGTTTTGAAATTGTATAGCTTAATACAATAAGTGTTGATAACAGAAATTAAACTCCAAGGATTAACTATTATAACTCCTTTAAATCGTCATGAATTAGTAATACCCGTATTTGATCATAATGCTTACGTTAACGTTAGTTTGTGAATACGAATCGTAAACGTTACATCCATAATCAAAATGCTTAAAAACAAAAACAAAAATAACCCAATCATGTTTATTTTTTCCGAAGTCGCAGTAAACAAAATTCAATTGAACTGACATATCTTCATAACTCACTGAACACTAATAGAAATGAGTTTCCTATAAAATATAAGTATTTTTTTCCCAGATATCGGACGGTAACAAAATAAACAGCAAAATCTGTCTTACATCCGCCTTTGAGTCAGATATCACCAATAATGTCGATCTCTGGAGAGGAAAGAGGGGTACTGTGAAAGTTAATTCGTAAGCCAGAAGTCTTAAAGTCATGAAGTAACGTTATTTAATTTCGTGTCCAGTACAAGAAATGCTATCCTTTGTTAAATCGAGCTTAAATGCGTATAGCCTCTTTTGTCAAAGTGTGCTTGAACACAATAATTAAAGATCGTTTAAAATACGTATAAGTATTTTGGTTCTTCTGAACCAACTTCAAATGCCGCGATAGTAATTCATAATGGAACGTTTGAGGTGTTAATCTTTATATCTATGGAGCTACCCATCAAATCTTGATGATTTTTTAATGAGAGCCTCCTCAGGTGAATTCTCTTCGGAATAAAAAAAAAAATTTGAAAAGCGGTTAACAATTCTCTAAAAAAAAAACAACACATACATTATTTTTGAAATCGGTTAAAAAGACGTGAATGTTCCCTGGTTTAACCAAGATGGTAAACCAAATCCATTGATTCGTATCGTGTCTTACCAAAAAGATAATGTATGGTTCAATAGCAAATTCAGTTTCCTGGTGGTTAAAAGACCTTAACAAATTCAGAGTGTTTAGAACGCGCTAGTTTAAACTTTCTTTTAGAATTAGATGAACAAGCAGCTTATTAGCCACTTAGTTTATTGCGCGATGCTCGACTTTAAATAACAGTACAAATAATTTCCATCAGTGAGATTTTTTTTCTACAGCACAGCTACGTTAACTAGCTTAGTTAAGTGTATTAAGTGTCCGATAATAAAAATATGTCGATGCCAAAGCATAAAAATGTTATTATCTAAAATTACTTAGATTTAGTAAACAGTTCAAACGCTGGCTAGTTTAAGTAAAGTTAAAATGGTCTCTCATAAAATCGTAATATGTTTGCGTCTCTAATCTCAACCGTTTCACAGTACACCCCGAGTATTTATATTCCCAAACCGTTTACGATTTGACTTGACGCCATTTTTACGGCGCACTCGACGGAATTCGGTGAGCTATCGGTCGCGCGTTGTTTTGTCATCAGCTCTCCGAGTTTATAGCTCTCCAAAGTAATCTATATTGGGAAGATGAGGTACGAGCCTTATCGAATGTGTGAAGCGATAGCATGTTTATATTTTATAGATGGATATATCGCATTTATTAAGGCGGTTACCTCAAAAAAAATTCCGGGATCTTTGAGATCCTACTCCTGTTTAAATATGACAGCTAGAAGTCTTAAATTCGTACCTATTTTTAATTTTATATTTATCATTCTTTACAAAAGCACTATGATAGTTTTTTAGATTAATTACGTATGTTTGATGAAAAAAAAATCGAAAATATCTTAATTTTGATACGTATTTACCTTCTTCTCTGGTAATAATTATTTATTTAATGACTTGATACAAACTAACCAAAAAATTACACTGAAAAATAGAACAAAAACATGACAACAATTTGGCCAGAAATTAAAAGAAATAAAATACTTAAACCTTTTCAAATGTTTTTATTTGATAACTAAGCTTAATTTACACGTACTTTTGGAGAGGTAGCTTGCTAATTTGCAACACATCACAGGACCTTCAATGCAAAGGTCGGTTTTAATCCCGAGCACAACGTTCGTAAAAAAATTGTACACGAAACGCAAAACCCCTTTTCACACAATAATCCCCTCCCACTTTGTCACATTAATTAGTCTAGGATTTAGCACTAGAAAATGTAAATATCTAAATCATATTTGCATAAATTCAAATTCAAGACAGCTTCAAGTAATTTTTTGTTCGTAATAATTCTTCATCTAAACGCAATTAAAGTGTCATCACGAACAATTTCTCGTGAGAACGTAGATTAAGTAATAAGTACCTAAATGTAATATAAGCTCTATGCGCTAGGTTATTAGGTTGTTTCTTGAACTTTGTCTTACATTACCGCTTAAGTTTTCAAGGAAAACTAAAAAAACTTGTTCTGTGAAAGTTTTCTGTAAGGGTTTGTTTGGTCGAAATGTCGCACTGGCGGTGGCGCATTGAAAATCGGGTAATTGTTGCAATGTATAACATACTTTAACAATTTTTCAATTTCTATCAAGTTTTTTATTAAAATGTGATTCAACTCGCTATATTATGGTTTTAAATTATAAACTTCTAAGTATATTTGGTTTAATCTGACAGCCTTAGGCATGAAACTTTAGAGATTTTTATGTTTACCTACTTGACAGTAGGTTGTTGTAGTTTTGTAACTGTTTAATGAAGCATATATATACAATATTGGATTACAAAACTCTATCATTAAGTGCGAGATAAATAATTGACGCATTTTTTTAATAAAACAAAACTACAAATAAGTGCAATGATGCGCCATGATAATATGCTGAACGCCAATCAGAACGATGACGTTACTTTAGAGTAAAAAATACCAAATTAATATCAGAAAGTTATTTTACACAAAAGTGATGTCATCAGCAACGCCATGACACTCTGAAGCGCTTTGGCGTGAATTTTAAACGTAAAAAGTAAATTGCGTTTTTTTTTACTAAATCTTCTATCCTGTGTTGCAAACTGCGGGGCCCAGCTAGTTCAGTATGTATTCGAACATTCTAAAGCACTTTATTAGAAGTTGTCATCATGCCTATTTTAGGTATTCAGACCAATTCAGACCCACCAATCGCGGCAGTTTGTGCGTAGCTTAAGATATAATTTATGTACAGTCGGCGACGAACGCTGTTCAACAAATTTATTTTTATAGCATCCCCTCGCGCTTCTAGTTTAAAGTTATGGCTTGATTTTATTGCTGTAGTTTTACACCTTTGAAAAATTACGCTTAGAAAAGATGTTTCCTTTGTTTTCATGCCACTGCGAACTTTATATTATGTTGTATAATTTTTATTAATGCTGTATTTTTTATAGTCTGTATAAAAGTGGGCTTATGGTATAAAGAATAACAAACAAGTTATAAATATTTAGTGTTTATCTGCCAAACATTTATTATATGTAAAGCAACGTTTGAAATGATTTTGTAGCGTTAGGTTTAGGTATTTTCAGTGACGTTTTAATTTATTGAATATTAGTGAATAATACATATTGAGTTGTGTTTATGTAGTTCTTTAATCTTTCTAAACGAAAAATGTTTCGTCCCGTGCGTGCCAATTTTATCACCTGCGCTCCACAGCGATGTGTATGGTGCGAAATCAAAATTGGCACGGTACGAAACACGGATTAGACAAAGGAGGTTGGATTGGCAATGTGGGCGGGGCAGGCGCGCCACTAGTATGATTAGACAATCATAGATTCATAGAACCACGCGATCATACTTTTTAGTGGCTCGTGGTTTGCGTCGCAGCGCGGAGGTGCGCTAAAATCGTCTCAAAATGCCGTGTTGTGCGATTATTACGTGTAAATTAAAGAGTCAGACATCAAGTATTAAACAAGGAGGAATTTCTTTTCATCGGTAAGCATAAAATCTTCGTATTATAGATATTTTTGTCCAAAAACTATTTTTAATTATGAAATTCTTTGTTCAAACGACAACATACCCAGAGAACAGATAACTATACATTGCTGGTAAAGTACGAATATTTCTACCTCGAGACGCAGTTTACGCGCAATGGATTGCAAAGCGAGCGAAATCACCACGCCTCTCCGACTCGTTATATTCACGTTCGCGTCGGTCGCCGGCCGGTCGGCCGCGTGTGATTGTGTGTAACTTATAGAGTCTCGAAGTAATGTGCGTAACAATTGCAGTAGTGTGCGAAGCAATTGCAGCCCCGTGTTCTATGTGTAATTTGTTTATTAGTTTGCGTAATTCGTGTATCTATTTGTATTGTTTATGTTGTGGAATCGTTTGGTGGGAGTAACGCGGCGACGCTGGTTTTCAAACAAAAGTGTGATTATTGCCAATCCAACCTCCTTTGTCTAATCCGTGGTACGAAACAATAAGAAAAAAACTACCGTATTATCAAATTTCATTGAAATATTTTTCAATAACTTATGCTCCTATTAAGATGTAAAATTGTATCGCAAACCTCAATCTAAACTACTAAAACTACGCTACACAAACTACAAATTACTATAATGTTGTGCAATTTTCAAAAATAATCTACATAAACCAAAACAAGTACATTTTAACATAAAACTAAAGGCCTCTTTTAGAACGTTGAAGTAATGTATTGAAGCATTGATTTGTCGTTCGTAAATTAATGTTAATTAACACAAATGGCACTCGCGGGTATCGATTAAAATGTAATCTTGACTAATGTCACTAGCAATTATCGTACTTAAAACATTGCTTAAGGATGGGGAAAGACGCATTTGGATTCTGGAAAAACTGTCGTGTATAATCTGATTACTACGGCTTATTATTATTACGGCTACTTTGTAGTTTTGTTTCAAATACGAGTACTAAACAATTGTCGGCTGAACAGTTCGTACCAGATTATCGCAATTAATGTAAGTGACAAAGATAATTCCCTAAAAATTAACACACTGTTAGCAATCGATCGCAGTAATATGAATTAATAAAATCACAAAAGATTACATGTTCAAATAGCTCAGTCTTTTCCCAAAGCGGTGGGTAGTGTTACCAAATTAACATTCCCAAGGTACTATTAGCTACACCAAAATCTTACGTATTTTATGGATGACCCCACACTGGATATAATTCAAGTAATTCGTAAACAATTTCAACGAGATACCAAAATAAAACAATTTTATCAACTGCTATAAAAATAGCGCAAAATTCGCGACAAAATATTCCAGCAATAAATATCATGTAATCAAATTACCCGAGCGTACTGACAGATCGACGCATTGTCCTATATTAGATCGGGGCGAATTACGATTTTTTCCAAAGCAATTTTGTCGGCAATTGTACTTTGAATGTTGCTGTTTATATTTAACTTCTAGCAGAACTTTCATGCAATAACTACAGTAGGTATGCTACTACCATAGGTACCTAGTAGGTATACTAGGTATGTTTGTACAATGTAACTATGTATTGATTAAATATGTGTTTGTTTAATAAATCTATCTTAGACTTTAACATTATAAAAAGCTTCAATTATTATAACCAACTGTAATAATTGTTTTTTCTTTTGGCTTTGTATCTTATGTTAAACTCACATGTTTTTCAAGTCAAACCGCAATTTTAATATGAACGATATCTTTATCTCAGAAAATTGAAACATTTTATGGCAGCTTTCAAAGACAAAATGTTTGATTTATTTTTGTTTGGTAGAGTAAACCTGCATAGTGGTCTCACTGTATTTTAACTCAAATTCAAATATGGAAATTATTAAACGCTTTGAGAAAAGGTAGGTTGCCCGTTACCGTACCCCCAGATCAATACGAATTTAATTCAAGAAACACCCTGGGCCGGTAGTCTCTACATGCATAGCGATAAATTTCGAGCGATACTCGTCGATACGAAAAGTGATGCAGATAACAACTATATGGCTGCATCTCATTCTAGCAGACGTTTGCGATGACAAGACGCATCGCTATCAATGTAGTGAGAGACTTTCACGCAGGTAACATGTCATGTAGCATGTCAAGTCGAAACATTTTAAAGCTACGACAGCGGATTTGTTTGTACTAAAGCCTCGAAATTTCTAGACTAAATCCTACATATAAACCTTAAGTCATTACAATTCGTGAAACATTCGGGTCACGATCGTCAAACGAGCTCCTTCCGTTCGAAATATTTAGAAAAAAATATTAAAAGCTATTTCTTGTCTGCGCCAAATGGTTATGGTAATAATAGCATAATTTTCTCCTCGGCGTAGTTTGCAAATGAGAAGGCTTTTAGAGTTCTGTGGGAAAAAAGGAAAATACGCAGTATTTTACAATTTTTATTTTTAATAGAGCGCTATTTTTTTGGGTGTTTTTATTGTTTGCAGAAGTAGATATTTGGCACTACAGCTGTCCGTTCCAGTCTCGACATGATTAGCGATGAATTTCGAGCGATAATCGTCGATAAGAAAAGAGATGCAAATATTCTACTGTCTAGCTGCATCTCCTTCTATAAGACGTTTGCGATGACAAGACGCATGTCTATCAATGCAGAGACTTCCAACTCATATAAAACCCCAGATAAAATGTCAAAATGGTAGATGGCAGAATATTGTTTTGAGATTTTAGGTTTTTAATTAATGTAATTTAAACTTGTCAGTTTTAGTACTAGTAATTAAGGGTGCTCTCAGGCTAATAATAATTGAATATTGTTAAAGTATGATTTGTTTACCGCTCAGAACCGTAAGATGACAAAAAAAAACAATTTCAGAAATTGACCCACACAAACCCTATTTGTAATCTGTACTATAGTTTTAATTAGTATATTGGATAATTATGTAAATAGTCGTCTAACTGTACAGATAATGTAACGTAGATAGGAAAGTTCATTGTATATTGTTAATGTTAAAAGTTAACCGGGTTGGCTGCAGAGTTTTTGTGAGAAAAAGTACGGTAATGTTATCTATAAACATTAATTTAAATTATCGATTTTATTTACACGTCGGGACGAATCAAGGCGCGAAAGAAATTAAATACGCATTGTTTTATTTTATTAACCGACTTCAAAAAAAGGAGGAGGTTTCTCAATTCGACCGTATATATGTTTTTTTTTTATGTTTGTTTGCAGATAACCTTCGTCGTTTATGAACCGATTTTGATTATTTTTTTTGTTGGAAAGGAGATATCCCAAGTGTAGTGTGTGTAGTACCATAGTAATTTTATGGAGGTCTGGTAAGTATCTCCATAGATATGGAGATAAACACCTCAAAATTGGTACTGAAAATTAATAGCGCGGCATTGAAGTCGGTTCTTTTTAGTTTTTTAAACGATCTTATCTTATAGGCTAGCGTTTGACCATAATCTTACCAGTTGGTAAGTGATGGAAGATGGTATGGATAGTATGTTTGCATATGCATAATATACGAGTATATTATATTACCTCAGATATCAGGCCCATGTCCAGCATCGGACAGAAATTGGCTGATAAAGATTAACGATTCTTAGAAGGTAGAAGTAGTCGAACTGTGAATGGACTATATTTTTTTTATCGGATATTGTACAATACATTTATTGAAATTAATAAATGAAAAATAAAAAAAAATAATTCACAAAGAAAAATACCTAAATAACGATGATTTTAGCCATCTCTGTTTTGTTCGTGTTAAATAACATCTTTTTACTACTCAGCATAACCAATTTCACAGAAAAATCCATTAATTTCATCGTATTGATAGGATCGTACTGTGGCTTAGTGTTTCCCAGTAGGCGTGGTTTCGAATCCCGGTCGGTACGATGAAATTTTGGATTGTGTGTAACATTAATTTACAATTTCATAGAAGCTAAGCTATGCGAACTAAATATATTATGTAAGTAATGAAATCCTAATAAATGTTGTTTATTCGTTTTTTCCGTCGTTCAGCCGGACTTGATTGGATGACGTTCATTTTCAACCGACTTCCAAAAACAAAGGAGGTTCTCGATTCGTCTGTATGTTTTTTTTTTCGTGTATATTAAGCTATTACTCCGTCAATTCTGAACCGATTCGAATGATTCTTTTTGGTATCGGTACGGTACGTTTCCGAGGTGGTCCCATTGTAATTTCATCGAGATCTGATAAGTATCTCTAGAGATATGTCGATAAACGTCTCAAATTTGCTACTGAAATTGACTCGCGGGGCATTGAAGTCGGTTGTTTTAGTTTTAGATTTGTCGGTTATCTTAATTATTTTTGAGTTTGCTCAGTAAAAAGGTATATTTTTTTATATATCTTAAAGGCTAGCATTCGACCACTATCTCGCTTGGTTGTAAGCGACGATGTGGTCGTTGATAGAATACTCTGACTATTGTGCTGCCGGAACACCGTGAGGTTATGGCGGCAGATTTTCTCCTTGATAGCCAATTCAACAGGCTACCACAGAATAAATAATACAATAACAATACTACGGCCGTACTTAAAACTCCAAATACCGTTATGATACAAATACAAATGTATTTATTGACATAATATTTTCCAAATATTTTTCATTGAATCCATAGGCTCCCGAACTAGCTAAGCTGTGTTCAAGGAGCTAGAGTGGCTTCTTTCATTAAATTGATGTCTTTTATGATGTATTTTGTAGCACAATATTACGTTATACCTATCATGAATATTTCCTTGCCTTGTAACTGCGTGACAATATCTTTATTGATTTAACCCTTGATATTTTTAACCGACTTCAAAAAAAGGAGGAGGTTTCTCAATTCGACCGTATATATATATTTTTTATGTTTGTTCGCGCATAACTTCGTCGTTTATGAACCGATTTTGATTATTCTTATTTTGTTGGAAAGGAGATATTCCAAGTTTGGTACCATGGTAATATTATCGAGGTCTGATAATTATCTCCAGAGATATTGAGATAAACACCTCAAAATTGGTACTGAAAAGAAGTCGGTTAATGAATAGTGCGGCATTGAAGTCGGTTCTTTTTTATTTAATTTTTAAACGATTTTATTTGTATAAGAATGATGGTGTAATCTATTTCTGGCAAACACTCTGGCTCAGCTAAGACCCGACTAAGGATAGGTAGGAAATTTTTATTATTTCGTTTGGATTCTACGACGGTTTTTGTGAATCCAATTTTATTTAACACGATCATCTGTCTGTGAAATGCTAAAGTAAATGAATATACATAATGAAATTTTACTACGTGTTTTATTTGTTTCTGAAATATTCTTAACCATTTATTTATATTTATGTATTTTATTTATAACTAGCTGTGCCCCGTGACGTTGTCCGCATCAATCCTAAATATAAACCTTCCTTTTGAATCACTCTATCTATTGATGAAAACCCCATTAAAATCCTTTGCGTAGTTTAAAATATCTTAGCGTGTACAGACAGCAGCAGCGACTTTGTTCTATACTATGTAATAATAATTAAGATATTCATATTTTGAATAGGTCACGGTAACACAATTATATTATTATATTACCGTGCATAGGTTAAACTTTACTATTTTAGGTAGGCACTATAGTAGGTATACTCATACTAGGCGGAATTACCGCTAAAAATAATGTCTTATTCAACCTTTGGATAAAGAAGGAAAGATACTGAGTTAAACAAGATACCCGTCCGTACATACTGGCGTTTTGTCATTTTTGCACTTTTATCCAAACGTGAGAGTTTTAGATACCAGAATTTTGAAAATCGCTACGTTACGCATGTGGATCCTACGCTGACATGACCATTGCTGCCGTTGAATGAAAGACTTCGCAGCTGCAGCCACTTCGCCTGGAATGTGCTGGAAAACACTGTTACGTATGGTATATAACTTGCAATTTGCAAAGCTCCTTTATTACATACTCGTACAAACAAGTACTCAGAAGATATGGCTAAACCACAGCGATCTGCGGGCTGCGTGCTCGGGCGCGATTAGATAGTGCAGTAGTATTGGTATCGACTGGTTCAAATCAAACGCAATCTACGGCGATCAGAAAATGATTGAAATGCAATTCGCGCCCTCGATCGTGCACGCAGATTGCACCGGTTTGGTCGTACCTTTAAGGTACGGCTACACCGCGGCGTCCTGCGATCTGCGGGCGCAATCTCAGTACTTTTTAATTGTTTTCTGATCGCGTTTGGTGTGAACCAGTCGATACAAATACTACTGAGCTATCTGATCGCCGCCTATGTGTTCGTACCTTTAGATTTTTTTATGTATTTTTTGGTATCGTATAGGCTAGAGTTTGACGACTACCTTCCCTGTTGGAAAGTAATGATGCGTTCGAAGTTGGTAGCATGCACAGAATAGTAGAACTCTATTCTGTGTTAGCATGTTAGGCCTAGAATGTGAACTGGCTCTCAAAGACTGCAGAAACATATTAGTAGATGTTTTGGTGACAGATTTTCTAACTTGAGGGTGGTAGCTAGCTAGCCAGGCGGACACTAAACAGTGTCCTACCACCATGCCTGGGCTTTTCAGAGTCTTAATAATATATTCGCTTAAATGCAGGGCCACTGTGAATGCGGACCGTACCGTGCGTATTTTACAGTGGCCTATTACCAAAGTTTTACAATCATACTATTATATTGTTAGACTAGCTTTTGACCACTATCTTACCTGTTCGTAAGGGATGATGCGGTCGAGTATGGTAGCATGCTAAGCTTAGAATGGGAACTCGCTCTCAAGGACAGCTGCTGGACCACATTTAGATGTTTGGGGTAAATTTTTCCTAATAGACCGTTACTAGATTGTCTGAGTGTTTTAAGTTGGAGATAGAATAATTATGACAAGAAGGAAAATAATGTTATAATGTGTATATATCAGTAGGTATATGACAATAATTTAAGATTGTTTAAAAAACTAAAAGAACCAACTTTAAACATTGCGCTAGTCAAAGTAGCCTGTAGTTAGTAGCATGTCGTCGAGGTATATACATACATCCTAATACAAATGTTGATATATTAAAAACGGCTCGACCGATTTCGTTAAAATTTAAATGAAACCAACTGGGAAGGGTACCTTTTGAAACACAAAAATATTTTTTCAAATCGGTTCAGGAATCTTTGAGTAATCGGTGAACATACATAAAATAACCGGCCAAGTGCGTGTCGGGCCACGCGCAGTGTAGGGTTCCGTAGTACTCGTAGCCTGTTATTCAATGCAAGTTTTTACCCGTTATAAACAAGCAATTAGGTACTCCGTCTTTGTTACTTTAAAGGATTTATTCTAACGATTTTGTATGTGGTACAAAATTATCCAACACCCAAGTTCAACGACTATTACTGCTAAACTAATAAAGTTATCTTTACCGCTCTATAATTTTGCTTTAAAGTTCATGAAATGCGCTATTATCACGAATTTTTTCAGATTTTTCAAGCCCGCAGTTTAGCTTTTAGAGGGGGGAGACGCCCTAGTGGAACAAAAATTTGCACTTTAAAGTTTAATATTTCGTAAATGGAGCATTCAATCGAAAAGTGGTATTAAGTACCCTTAAGTCATTTTAAAAGACCTATTCAACGATACCCCACAAGATGGGGTAGACGATGAAAAAAAAATTCATCCCCACTTCTCATATAGGGGAGCTAATATTTTTCAAAATTTTATTTCAGCACTTTGTCGGCGTCATTTATTTACATACCCCCAAAAAATTACAGCTTTCTAGTATTAACGGTCTCTTAGCAAAACCTCGGACAGACAGACAGACAGACGGACATGACGAAACTATAAGGGTTCCTTGTCAGGACTACGGAATCCTAAAAAGAAGATTCCGACGAATTGAGAACTTCCTCCTTTTTTTGAAGTCGGTTAAATACAAAGATTAAGGTGAAAAACGTATATAATTTAAAATGATAATCCAAAGCCTCACACATATGTCAGCCTAAACTAAGTAAAGTGCAAATTAACTAAGTACAAAATATGGCGAGGCATATTTAGCCGAGCTAATTCTGCTTACTTTGCTACATAAACCATGTTTTAGAGCGTGTTTGTGGAATAACGCAAAAGTGGAAAGCCGAAATTAAAATGAATACTTACTATATTCTGTAGCTCTACAAGCTCGCTTTTTTGTACCCCCCGAAACAATATAATTATAAACTACTTTGTTAAATAATATCAGTTATTACAGCGGTATGAAGTAGAGAAATCGATAACATAATTAGATTTGTTTACATAAAATCTTCCATCAGTGCGTCCTACCCGTCATGACATACGGAGCCGAAACGTGGACACTCACGGTTGGACTAGTCCACAAATTTAAGAGCTATGCTCGGAGTTTCTCTGAAGGGTCGAATTCGTAACGAGATGATCTGACAGAGAACCAAAGTCACCGATATAGCTCACCGAATTAGCAAGCTGAAGTGGCAATGGGCCGGCCACATAAGCCGAAGAACCAACGACCGCTGGGGTAAACGAGTTCTTAAGTGGAGACTGCAAATCGGCAAACGTAGCGTAGGACGTCCGCAGACTAGGTGGAGCGATGATGTTCGCAAGGTGGCTGGCAAGAGCTGGACTCTTGGAGCTGGCAAGAAGAGGATCGTGCTCAGTGGCGTGAAATTGGACAGGCCTGTGTCCAGCAGTGGACGAGTATAGGCTGATGATGATGACATAAAAAAAATCTCCCAAACAAAAAATCTACATCAACACCAATATTATAAATGCGTAAGTCAGTTTGTATATTTGTTTGTTTGTTTGGGATTTCTTCACGTTCTACCATTGATATAAAAAGGGAGATGAGGTACTCACTCTTATAAATATAAATAAATCTTTATTTCAGGTAACTTATGTAAACATGAAATGTTATACTAAGGCCCATATTATTCATAAATACCTTACAGACTAGCATATATATAATATACCTATTTACTAAACTTAAGAAATACAAGACACGTTAATTTTACGACGACGTGCGACGTTAATTCATGGTGTCCGGTATCCGACCTCGAAAGCGTCGAAACTTGACACCCCTCGGCCAGAATTCCTCCACCATATATGATCCAAGGGACTTAGGCGGAACCCGCACCACAAAGGAATTGAAGTTTACTTTGTGATGCGACTCCAACTTCACCACCCTCAGGGACATATTCGTCTTTAGCTTGATATATTCCGCCACCTCCTCCGCCGTGATGGTGTAATGTACGCGGGATATGTACAGCTGCGTCGTGGGTATCTCCGGTCGCAGTAAATGGGACGGACCTGTCGGTGCGGTACCGCACTTGTTTCGGTTTGACCGCTTCCTTTTCTTCTTCTCCGCCTTTTTGAAGCCGCCATCGCCTCGATCTGCTTCCTTCCTTGCAGAAGGAACGGAAGAGGTCTTATGCCACGCAAACTTTATGGAACTAGAAACAACTACATGAAAACACGAATTTCTAATGTCGAGTTTGATGTGCATGAAGTACAGAGGAAGTCATTGTTGCTAATGATTTAAATGGATCTGCACTTGTAATTTTGTATGTGCTACACAAACGCCAGTTCGATTGTGACAAAGGTGAAATTAGGTTCGCGAACCTAATTCATACGGTCGACTTTGAGGAGCGGAGTCCCTTATCTCCCTTTTTAGTGTTCCGTACCCAAAGGGTAAAAAAGGACCCTATTACTAAGACTCCGCTGTCCGTCTGTCTGTCTGTCTGTCTGTCTGTATGTCTGTCTGTCTGTCTATCACCAGGCTGTATCTCATGAACCGGTATAGTTAGACAGTTGACATTTTCACAGATGATGTATTTCTATTGCCGCTATAACAACAAATACTAAAAACAGAATAAAATTCAAAATAATAGGGTGTCCCCATACAAAAAACGTGTTTTTTTCGGCATTTCAATATAACGTCCATAGATGGCGTTACATTAAAATGCCGATCCCTAACTCCTTTGTTAGACGGTAGATGGCGTTATAAAAAATAAAATGTTTATTAATTATAATTTATTGCTGGCAAAAAATGATAGTGGTATTGTTTGCTCGATCTTATAAAATACTGTAGTGTGGTACGGAACCCTACGAGTCCGAGTCCGACTTGCACTTGGCCAGTTTATTTATATATATTGATGCGTTCTACTTTTCTTCTTCTTTCAAACGGTTGGACCGAATTAGCTAAAGTTTTGCTCAAGGGTAGCCAGTATGACGGATAAGGCAATAGGATACTTTTCAACGCGAGCGAAGCCGCGGGGCTCAGCTACTAGAATATAATTTGAAATCATTAACACAAAATTGGATCGTTTAAAAAACTAAAAGAACTGATTTCAAATGCCGCGCTATTAATTTTCAGCACAAGTTTGAGGCGTTTATTTCCATATCTCTAGAGATACTTATCAGACCTCTATGAAATTACTATGGTACCCCACACTTGGGATGTCTCCTCTTTAACAAAAAAATAATATTCATAATGGGTTCATTAACGACGAAGTTATCCGCAAACAAACATAAAAAATGTGTACGTTCGAATTGAGAAATCTCCTTTTTTTATGAAGGCGGTTAAGAACATAATATTTTCTCAAAAAAAAAAACTTTATAACGCGGTCAAAGCCGCGAGGACAGCTAGTAATAATAAAACACAGTGACGACACGTAAACGATATTTTTCAATACATGGCCCTCAAATGTGTCACCCGAAACCAATTTTCCTACCTTTGTTTATCCTTGTTCTTATACAATTTACGGGATAAAATAAACTGTTTATGCTGTGAACGGCTTAGAACCTGGAGCGGGGTAAGGTAAAACATTAGGGGCTAATATAAAAAATATCTCTTCCACAATACAACAATACTCTAAAATTAATTAAATTATTGATAAGCGTAGACCGGAATGCTTTGTCTGGAAAATGAGAACAACAATTCGGCCTAAGTTTTGTACGTCTTGGTATATGTATAAGATCGTTTAAAAAAACTAAAAAAGAACCGACTTCAATGCCACGCTATGAGTTTTCAGTATCAATTTTGAGGTGTTTATGTTTACCTCCATATCTCTGGAGATAGTAATCAGACCTCGATAAAATTACACTTGGGTTATTTCCTTTCCAACAAAAAAAGAATAATCAAAATCGCTTAATAAACGACGAAGTTATCTGCAAACAAACATAAATAAATATATATATATTATATATATACGGTCGAATTGAGAAACATCCTCCTTTTTTTGAAGTCGGTACAAAAATGTTAAACTTCTTAACAGTGGCTTACCGTTTTTAGGGTTCCGTACCCAAAGGGTAAAACGGGACCCTATTACTAAGACTCCGCTGTCCGTCTGTCTGTCTGTCTGTCTGTCTGTCTGTCTGTCCGTCTATCACCAGGCTATAGCTCATTAACTGTGATAGTTAGACAGTTGAAATTTTCACAGATGGTGTATTTCTGTTGCCGCTAGAACAACAAATACTAAAAACAAAATAAAATTAAAAATTAAAGGGGGTCCCCATACAAAAAACGTGTTTTTAAACGCCATCTATCTAATTAGTTTCTGCAAAATGACATAGATGGCGCTAGTAAACTAGCCCCGTCTTTCTAGATCGCGACCGAACCAAATATTTTGGGTAATATCAATTAATCAAATATATGAGCTTGAAACTCTGTTATGTTTCGTATTGTACGGAACCCTCCATAAGTGTGCGATAAGAGACGCGATGCTGACTCGCACTTGGCCAGTTTTTTTATTGTTAAAGTAGTTTATTATTTCCATATAAAACATTTACTACAACGTATTTTGTATAAATAAACAGTCGCATCTTACTTAACCGAATAATAAGTGACAATAAGACCTATAAATCATGTAGCATGATTGCCTAAGAGGTACCTGTTTTTTTTGCTTTTTGGATGCCACCAAACTAATGTACATTTTTGATCAAAAACTCAGATGTAGATAAATAATATTATATTTAGTAACACAGACCTAACGATTTTAGTTCCTTTGCAGTTCATTTTCCGTTATTGCCCAACTACGGTCACTGAGTTCGACTCTGACTATATCCTAATGCTTTCACTTAGCCCTTATTCAAGGTCCGGATTAGGATGGGACCAACCACGAAAATAAAATGTGGGGATGTAGCCATGACTGGTACCACTTTTTGTTGTTATCGTTTTCATAAACTGAATACATTTTTAGCATTCCGTAACTCAAAAGGTAAAAAAAGAAACCCTGATAAGATCACTTGCTTATCCGTCTGTCCGTCTGTCTGTCCGTGTGTCACCACCGATTTTCTCAGGAACGGGTGGACCTTAACAAGGTGAAATGTACACTGAGATAAAAATCAAGGTCCTGAGTCAACACAATAAAAAGATAAATTTAGATTTTCGCAAAAACTTGTAGTACCAAAATGTATCTTAATTTTAAACTTTTTTTATTTTTCGGAATTTTTCCTTCATTTGTGCTGTAAGATCTTGCTTTTAACCAAAATTGACAATTCTAGGTCAACCGGAAGTACCCTATTATAGGTTTTGGCTCGAAATTTACTTCCCGTTGACCTAGAATCATGAAATTTGGCAAAAAGCAAGGTCTTCAAGCAACACAAATAAAGGAAACATTCCCAAAAATAAAAAAAGTTGAAAATTAAAGGGTGACCCCATACATTCATAGTTTCGACAATTAAGAAAGGCCTCTGAGTTATATGAGCGCTTATACAATTTAGAGGTCTACCAACGTTGGTACGGAAGCCTCGGTGGGCGAGTCCAACTCGACTTAGGCGGTATTTTCGGTTTTCAGTTTTATTCCTGTATAAGTAAAGTCACTCCTGCGGTGTCACATGACGCCACGACTCCGCGGGCTATTGACTGACCTACATTATCGACCTCGGAAACCGATACACCTTCGCCTCAGCTACTGGCTTCTCCTGTGTTACCTGCACCATCCCGGAAACAGAGGAAGTGTTACGCTCAGGTGACCGAACCAAACCGATCTATGCATTCGAATACCACCGCATTTTTCCGCATGGTGGTAGGACACTATCTAGTGTCCGCCTGGCCAGCTACCACCCTCAAGTTAGAAAATCTGTCACCAAACATCTGTGTTCCGGCAGCTATCCTTGAGAACCAGTTCCCATGCTAGGCCTAGCGTGCTTACCATCTTCGACCGCATCATCACTTACCAACAGGTGAGTAGTGGTCAAATGCTAGCCTATAAAGTATTAAAAAAAAACCGTAGCCGATAAAAATGCAAGATCGGTTAATAAACCGAATTTAGATGCTGATGGCTTTACTCTTGTAGAGAGTAAGGTCCGGTCACAAAAAACCGCAACCAACTTGGTACCGCCAAGGATACAACATCCTCACTACATGTTGTACCCCCGACCACCAAAATTTACATCTCGCGCCTGGACAACGACACGAAGACCGACGAAGTCCAGCGATACATCTGCAGGAGGCTACAACGGGAGGACAGCATGCGTATGTGTTTGAAGGATACGTGCTGCAGGTTCCAGCCTAGCACAAGAAGATGTTCCTCGTACCGGAGTTCTGGCCTGCAGGGGTTGTAAACCGTAAATACAGGGATACTAGACCGGCAAAAATCCCTGCAACTTTTAGTGCTCCTATAGTAAAATGGTTATATTTATATGTATGTTAGTCTGTAAGGTATTTATAATATGGATCTAAGAATAACATGTACTGTTTTCTTAAATTACCTGAATTAAAGATTTATCTATTTATATATAAGTGCTTCAAGACCTTGCTTCTTAACAAATTTCATGATTCTAGGTCAACGAGAAGTAAGTTTCGAGCCAAAACCTATAATAGGGTACTTCCGGTTGACCTAGAATTGTCAATTTTGGTTAAAAGCAAGATCTTACAGCACAAGTGAAGGAAAAATTCTGAAAAATAAAGAAAAAATTAAAATGAAGATACATTTTGGTACTACAAGTTTTTGCGAATATCTCAATTTACCTTTTTATTGTGTTGACTCAGGACCTTGATTTTTATACACCTAATAGGGACCTCAGTATCTGGTATACATTTCACCTTGCTAAGGTCCGTTCCTAAGAAAATCGGTGGTGACACACGGACAGATAGACGGACAGACGGATAAGTAAGTGATCTTATCAGGGTTTCTTTTTTACTTTTTGAGGTACGGAATCCTAAAAATGTATTCAGTTTATGAAAACGATAACAACAAAAAGTGGTACCAGTCATGGCTACATCCCCACATTTTATTTTCGTGGGTGGTCCCATCCTAATCTGGACCTTGGATAAGGGCTAAGTAAAAGCATTAGGATATAGTCAGAGTCGAACTCAGTGGCTGTGGTGGGGCGATTACGGAAAATGATCGGTTATACTTAATATCATACTGGGAAGGAACTAAAATCTATGCGTCTGTGTTACTCAATATAATATTATTTATCTACATTTGTGTTTTTGATCAAAGTATACATACAGTTTGGTGGTATCCAAATAGCAAGAAAACAGGTAACTCTTAGGCAATCATGCCACATGAGTAAAGAAGCTACTCATGTGATCATGCCACATGATTTATAGGTCTTATTGTCACTTATTATTCGGTCAAGTAGAATGCGATTACAAATACAAACTACGTTACAATTAAATGTTTTATATGGAAATAGTAAACTACTTTATTAAACAAGAACAAGGGAACGCGGGGTGGAGTTTTCCATACAAAATGTTTTTCCCTGTTTCCTCCCTAGAAAATGCTTCTAGAGCTAAATTTTTTTCTACAAAAGTTGAAATCTTTTGCTTTTTGGACCAACCAATTGAAAAAAATAAGTATGTCCCTTAAAAACTGAAAAATGGCCTATTTTATTGCCCTGATCTAAACGACTCCCAGACAAATTTAAAGGGTTTTAAGACCGAATAAAAACTGGCCAAGTCGAGTTGAACTCGCCCACCGAGGCTTCCGTACCAACGTTGGTATGTACTATCGAGGGACAATAGTCCAGTAGCACCTCAATGTTCATAGTAGCCTGCACGATATTTCTGTCGAATGTTCCAACGCAAACAATAACACGTAAGTACGGCATAGATGGCATGCTTACCCAGACCACAGACAAAAAGGTGAAACGTAGCGTCAGATACATTTGGTAAAGATAACAATATTCCACTGTATACTTGTTTTCTTTTTGTTGAGTTAACATGTCCGTCCGCTACCGTTCCAGAGCGATACTACGTTACTTAGCTCTGGCAAAAAGAATTCATAAAAGTGGTCAAAAGTGCAGTGCAAACAGTGAAACTTAGATACTGTGGTTGATTTAAAAAAAACGCGTCTATTTAAACTTGTTTGATGAAAATCCATTAAGAAATACATGAGATACAAGCAAATACTTTTCAAACATTTTAACTAACTGACGCATACCTGACCTACCGCAACTCGCAGTGCTTGCCGCTGTACCGAGCGACCGGTCCCGGCGGCGGTGACTCACTCCGCACGCGCTACACTTCGACCATCGAAACCAGTTTTTTAAAACCAGGACCGTACTCAGTGCGGTTTATATCTTCGGTGAAATTATCTGCTCAGTATGCAACACCAGTATCCGAGATGAAGATGAAGATGGACTGCAATGTACCAATAGTAACTGCAATAAAGTTTACCACTGCCCATGCGCAGGTGGCCAGAGAGCAGCTGATGACTGTTGGAGATGTCCTGTATGTTGTACCTCTAGAAAAGGTGGAGATAATAGTTCGACTCCAGTAGGCTCATCGAAAATGGACCGTGATACTAATGTGACTTTTCGCAAGAAAATCCCATCAGGTTTTCAAGTGGATCTTTTAGGTAGCAAGACTGAAAATGAACTTGTTATCGAAATACGCTACCTCAGGCAAGAAATGATGTTAATGCGTCATTTGATAGCCAAAAATAATGATGCTAAAATTGAAAAATATATGTCTGAGATAGATTCACTGCATAAGAAGCTACAGGATTACGAGATAGCTAATAATGCGATGGCTACTGAACTAAAACTCTATGTTGCCCAAATTAAATAACTGTCGGAAAAATCTGGTGAAACTGTAAATGTAAATATGGCAGCGGCTGAAATCATAGGTGCAATGCCACGTATCGCCCAACCCCGAGATATATCAGCTAAAGAAAAACAACAGAAGAAGCAGGTAACCAAGGCGATTTCAAAGTATAAGTATACTCCATCTACAACTTCTACAAGCCCTGTCTCCAAACAATCCAAACCCATTAAGTCAGGGGCCAATATTGAGCCAAACCTATCATTGGAAGGAAGGTGCACTAACGCTAACGTAGGAAAGGATCTGGGGACGGCAAGTCAAGCTGAATTGGAGGCACCGTGGAACGTTGTCAACAGGAAGAGCCGTCGGCCGACATCTATCTTCGGTACGGCTGGGCCAGCAGTTACAACGCTTGGAGCGGTAGAACCACGTAAACATCTACATTTGTGGAATATGGAGTCGACTGCGGAGGAGATTACCAATTATCTTGCTAAACTCTGTCCTACTGCAAAATGTACAGTAGAAGAGCTAAAAGCCAAAGGGGATTACAAATCATATAAGGTGGGAGTGCCACTTGCCTACTATGATACATGTTTTTCGGTGAATGTTTGGCCAGTTAATGCCAGAATCAAACCATGGATTACGTTCAAGAGGCCTGTAGACCAGCAGCCAGCGCTGGATAAGAAGCAGCTCTTTCGTGGCCTCTCAAGTTCGCAACAAAGCCGCTAGTGGTGTCATACATATTCTATATCAGAATGTACGTGGCCTCAAAACAAAACTGACAATATGGCGTCACCACATAGCACTCACTTGTGGTTTTTACCCATTTATGTACCCCACTGCCTTTCTCCTGGGATGCCTCAATTACAATTCCCTTAAGACTAGGAGAGCAAAGGTTCGGTTACTCCATGATGAACGTTTTTCGGAACGTCATCGACGCTCCTGATCTCCATAACGAGTTGTTTCGATTGTTTGCTCTTGACAAATATCTCCGTGCTGGGAGACATACGATGTTTGCCGTGCCACCGAGTCGCACGTTGGCACGTAGCAACTCAACTATTCCTCGCGCCCTCTCTGCACTCAACGCTCTGCTCGAAGCAAACCCGGGCTTTGATATTTTTGCGGACGAATGGAGGGTAGTTTTGGCAATCTGCCAGAATTTTAGTGAGACCCTTTAATTAATTATTATGTACTTAATTTATTTATAGTTTGACAAATAGTTATGCTATAGCTGATTTTGATAATTGATTGAATTTTAATGTTGTTTGTTTGAAATAATTTTTAATGTGACTACCTACCTATTATTATTTTAACGAATGTAATGTGTTAATTAGTGTAAATGGTTATAACCGTTCTAATTATCAATAAATAAATAAATAAATAACGTTGAGAAATCTAGGCAACAAGTAACGGATGCTTAAATTCGAATGAGTCATAAATGGCAGATTGGTCGAGTGGTAAAATGAACTGATAAGGAAGCATGAGGCCCGAGTTCGAATCTCCATACATTGCATGATTTTGTTATAATTTTGAGGGCCCGGTGGCGTAATCGCGAGAACGTTTGGTTGAACTTTGATGCCACAGGTACCGAGTTCAAACCGCCGCGCAACAATGGATTTTCTATCGAAAAATATACGTGCGCTTTTGAAGTTTTTTTTTTAGTTTGAAGGAAAAACATCGTTAAGAAACCAACAACCCCCGCATGGTGGTAGGACACTATCTAGTGTCCACCTGGCCAGCTACCACCCTCAAGTTAGAAAATCTGTCGTCAAACATCTAATGTGTTCCGGCAGCTATCTTTGAGGGCCAGTTCCCATTCTAGGCATAGCGTGCTTACCATCTTCGACGGCAACATCGCTTACCAACAAGTGAGATAGTGGTCAAACGCTAGTCTATAAAATATTTAAAATAAAAAACAGTTATTAATAGCTTGTATTATTTTATATCTGTTTAAACAAACTTCGCTACTATAGGTAAATTGGTGATCTATGTTATATGTGAAATAAAATAAATAGCACGGTGATGTTTTCTTAAGTTTTTGAGGAAATGAATACACAGCAACAATGTTTTTAAATAAACTGATTTACGACATATCGAAACTAACTACTACTATTAATAAACTACTATTTTTATTTAATAATATATTAAATTGAAACCGTCTTCATTGACAATTTTATTCTTTGACAAAATAACACTTGTTTGGTTGCATCTAAGAATTGCTCTTACCTATTGATTATTTAAGGTTATAAGCTTAATTATTCATTTTCTATAGGAAAAGAGGATTGAAGCTTAATTCTTTATAATCATAACTTACACAATTACTTATTACAAATTATCACAGCCGGCACATCGCCTAATTTTTATATACTTTTAAATTAATATTTCGTGTGACTTCTATTGTTTTCGATGCAGATAAGAAGCCTTTGAGTATTCAACCAAGAAGCCTTCGTAATCCACTATATTTGCACATATTATGTCTGTCACATACATTTTCCCCAAACTAGATCCAGGGGGACTACAGCCAAGTAGCTATTATATAATCTGTGCTACAGTTGCTCAGGACATCTGTCGTCTCGCGCTCATCTTTGCATTATTGCCATGGGGTTTACCCCATGGCATAGAAAACAATAATATGCCCATGGGGTGCGCGGCCAACATTCCATAATAACGAATAAAATCCGTCTGAAAACACCAAATCTTATTAACACACTTTATTAACAATTTAATTTCACGACTAGGATTTCTCAACACTTATCACTCAGCAATAACTTACACATATGCCGCTTTCACTATACATTTGAGATAATATAATTTATTTAGTCCATTTCTATGCAATGCCTCAATATTCGCTGTCTTTAATAATTATATTTGCTTGCATTTTGATTTTTTAAATTATTTATTAACCAAACTTCAACCACCACCAAAGTTCACCAACCGACAATGTTATCTTCATACATTTATGCCATCAATACATTTTGTTTCAAATCTACCCTCATTATTTGTAAAACTGATAAAAGAAGCGAAACTGGTCTAGCTATTCTACAATCAATACATGCGCTCTTTCTAATGGATTCATAATGAGAGAGTGCGATATATGGGTCTTTCTATCTCTTCTATCTTTCTCTTTCATTATGTTACTTTCGAAACGTCTTATAGAAAAAGGTCTTATGTGCATATTTTGCTGTCATGCTATTGCTTTTTGAGACTGCTTCTCCAATTTTGACCGATACTGTACCAATTAAGCTAGACCTCTAAATTGTATCAGCGCTCATATAACTCAGAGGTCTACATTAATTGGGGTATACTATGTATATATGGGGGCACCCTTTAATTTTCAACTTTTCTTATTCTTTGGATTTTTTCCTTAATTTGTACTGTAAGACTTCCTGCCAAATTTCATGATTCTAGGTCAACGGGAAGTACCCTATAGGTTTTCGACCCAAAACCTATAGGGTACTTCCGGTTGACCTAGAATTGTCAATTTTGGTCAAAAATGTCCGCTTGCCCAGCTACCACCTATCAAGTTGGAAAATCTGTCGCCAAACATCTAATGTGTTCCGGCAGTTATCCTTTAAAACCAGGCCCCCTAGACGTAATCCATTTTTTTACATTCACGCTAACACAACTTCCAATTGAATTGGAATGACAATTTTGTTTCGAAAAAATAAATGTAATTCCCAAACTTATTTGAATTACCATATTGAACTTGCATTAGCGTGAATGGAAGCAGAAATTGGATTTTGTCTAGGTTAGCAGTTCCCATTCTAGGCCTAGCGTGCTACGATCCTCGACTGTATCGTCATTTATCAACAGGTGAGATAGTGGCTTATCGCTAGCCTATCTTTGCATGGTATAAAACAAAGTCGCTTCCCCCCCGTCTGTTCCTCTCTCTCTATACGCTTAGATCTTTTCAGCTACGCAACGGATTATAATGCGGTTTTCATCCATACAATCAAGAATCAAAGCTTTTATTCAGTATGTAGGCAGTATTAATATACGCACATATACACGTCAAAATCATAAATCATAACCAATTATCACGTAAACATCTTCGAACATTTACCAAAGGAAATGTTAACGCAAGGCGTACCCCTCTGCTGGCCATATAGCCATTTTTGGCCATATGAGCGTGCGTAACTACGCTGTATTTTTAATACTGTGTGCGTGTTTCAAGCTAGTGTGCGGGATCGTCAAAGTGAGTGATTTGTGTGTGTGCAATGCGCGTTTACCTCGTCCCCCGTAAGTATCGGCAGAAAAAAATGTTTGCGGATTACAACGTTAACATCTCCATTGGTAAATGCTCGAAGCATAAACATAGTAAAAGCAGAATTTTAACGCTTTGAATTTAAAAAAAAAGAAAACAAAAGTAACGAACCATTCAGCTGTAATTCAATCGCTTACGTCAGACTATTAAACAAATATTAAAGTAGGTTAAAACCAACCATACATGTAACTGTGTGTTTCAGTAATTAAGACAATTTTTATATTAAAAAAAAAATCGTGTGTGTACTTATGTACACGCGTTAGAAGTTATACTTCTGTGGCGTATGGAAAAAAAATAACTAAAATGCAGTAGTGATTAACGATAAATATTAAAATTAATCAAAAAGATTTTATTTAAATAAAAAAGGTTTTATTAACGTAAAAATATGACGTTCTTAGGAAATGACATATACAACTTGAACATAGTCATGCCACCTAGAACTAACTTCACGGTGTAGAATTTAGGTGTCGGTGTGCGCGCGCATCGTACCACCTAGAACTAACTTCACGGTGTTCAATTTAGGTGTCGGTGTACGCGCGCACTGTAAAAATTCACTCTCATCATTTTTCTCTATCGCGCCAAAAGAAGTATAACTTCAAAATAAAAAAAATTAAATAGTGAAACACACCTTAAAGAAACGTATACCGATCACAGTACATATCATGATCCGAATAGAACTGATTGTCCGTCTGTCAGCTGCATAATATTAGATAGTAATATTATGAAACATAAATAGAGTGATTTAAGAGGAAGGCTTATGACTAGGATTATTAAGTGCAGACAAAGCCGGGACGCGTAACCAGCAAATAATATATAATAAAAGCTTATGAATATAAATTACTTTAGAAACGTTTATCTAATAACACACCAAACATAAATCAAAATTACAGCTCTTAATCCAATAACTTATCTCAGAAACCTAGAATTATTATAGTTTCAACTTTGTAAATTGAAACTATATTAATTTATTTATGAAACAGCTTTGCACATAAATTGTCAAATTTGAATTAGGCAGCTTATTTTATGAAATGAGACGTGCTTCATCAACTAGCCAACTAATGTTTATAGTAGGATGTTTGTTACTTCAATCACGCAAAACACAGCTTAGGATTTAGATTAAATTTGTTTGGCACACGGGTAGTAGTTTATTACCTGCATTAAGGTCCTGTTCACAAAATCTCAAAAAACATAGTTGTTTCTGGCGTTTAGATCACCCAAAATCACATAATATTAAAAAGTTGTCACCTTTTTTAAACGGAAAAAAAATTAAGGACTTTGAAAGCTCATGTTTTTTAAAGGAAATGTGTTTAGTAATAGCAGCGTTTTACCTGAAATAAAACGCATATTAAAATACTTACCTAACTGGAAGCTTTTATATTGAGATAGGCATATCCGTTTCCGTCGATTTCCTACCAGTTTTCGTACTTTTTCGGTTCTGAAATCCGGTCCAGTGGTGCCACCTGGCGGTTGCGCAAAGCTTTGTCGATTGCCATGTGGATTTCTTTGCGCCATTTTGTAGTCATTGGCTCAATATGTTCACCAGGCAGGATTTAAAGTTAAAGCTTCCAGTTAGGTAAGTATTTTAATATGCGTTTTATTTCAGGTAAAACGCTGCTATTAAATAACTTGACCGTAACTGGAAGCTTTTATATTGAGACCTGTTTGTTATCGCCTGGTGACGCCACAGGTACCGTTATATTATTACTAAAGGACCTAACGCCAATGTGATTAAAAAATAAAATGTTTACATAATTGAACACTATTTATTCAACTTTCAAATCAGCTTTCGATATTTGCAAATTAAATGCCCAAAATACAATTCTCATATCAAAATCACGTAGGTACATTATAATACTGTGTATTAATTTTAATTTAATGGTACAAACGATTTACTCGCATTTTGTGAATCAGTCTGTATCACTTCACGCCTATAAAAGTTTTTGAATGTATTAGCGGATCTCCAATTTCCACGAGCCAATATATCATCAATGGGCTCATTGTTCAACCAACTTTTAGATGCAACCGCTGATCGGACACTTCCAGGGGGAGCTGCGATGCCAGCTTCTTTAAAAATAGTTTTTATCCAGCCTGATATTACACTGCGTGATGCAGGCTTGGCGGTTCCTCTCACTGTAATAAAAAGATTAAATGACTTTGAAGCTTTACGCCTTTCATTTAATAAGGTTATAGTTCTGTCTATCCAAAAATGAAAATCTAGGTTACGATTCTCGGAATTAGAAAGAATTTTCCAACCGGACTGTCTAATATTGCTACTGTCGGTTTTAGAACCGAATTTAGGCCAAAATATAATGCTGTCGCTAGACCTTATACAATGTTGATCATCTACACAAAGCAATGTTAAATCATGTATACGCCTGCCTGAACATAGTAGTAATAACATTGCCGTATGGCGAGATGTTTGAAATAAATTATTCGTATCGATAGTGCAGTTGCTTAAATAAGTAGTTAGATTACTGACATCCCAAATAGATCGCTTTGAAGTTTTAGGATTTTTTAAAGAAATAGATTTTAAAATGTGTTTAACAAGAACGTGTGAACTCAGCTGAGACGACTCTTCAGCGTTACATAAGGTAGAAACAACAGATTTATGAACAAGAATGGTATTGTACGATAATTTATCGATAAGATGTAAATCTGACAAAAACTGGGCCAACTGTGACCCAGTAGGATAATACGTGTTAACCTTTTTATTCGCTGACCATGTAATCCAACGTTTCCAAGCATTCTCATACGTTTTCAAGGTAGATTTACGCCACGAGGTTTTAAGCAAAGATAATTGTTCAGTGTTCCATGTATCTAACGATTGTGACCAGCCCCACATTTCCAGACTTCTAGGGTTATGTCCTTGACTTTCGACGGTGGCAGTCCCGTCGATGTGTCGATCAGGTGTTTTTGTAGGTTGTACAGTGTGAGTGGCGCGTCTAACGCTCGAGCTTTGAGATCCGCTCGCCAGAATACTTTTTGCCATCGCGGAGCTACTATAAGAAACGTTCCGGTCGACTGGTTCAGATGATTCAAGACTTTGGGCATGAGAAACGGTGGTGGAAATACCCACGCCAGAGGATAGTTCCAGGGAACACTGAACGCATCGTGAAATAGAGCTTGTGGATCTTTCAAATCCCGAGACACATAATTGATTACTACGTGAGCAGTCTCTGACGCAAAAAGATCTATCATTGGAATTCCCCACTTGGCAAATACAATTTGTACGCATTCCGGCAGTAAATGCCACTCTGGAAGGAGGCGGTGACGCGACAGATGGTCGGCGTGATTGTTGTATTTGCCTGGAATATGATGTATGCAGAAATGTATTTGATGGAGATCGAGGAACTCCAGAATTTGATAGGTTATGTTTAGAAGAGTCAATGATTTCGTACCTCCTTCCTTCCGTAGGTGGGCGACTGCAGTTTTGTTGTCGCATTGTATCAGAATCGAGCTGTTGTCCAGTTCGGTCCCAGTTCTCTGAAGAGCATGCAGGATCGCCAGCATTTCTTTCTGGTTGCTGTGCAGACGTTGTTCTTCTAGCGACCAGCTGCCCCAGAGAGCTTGGTTGTTCAACTGTGCTCCCCAAGCTAGATCGGATGCATCTGTGACTAAGAAATTTACCGGCGGTGGGTAATGTAAAGGTGTTGACAGGTGGCAGTTCTGCCTCCACCACCTTAACTCGTCTATGACATTTTGAGGTATTGAATGGGGCATCGTTGACCCCTCTGGTACTCGTAGTTCATTAACATTAGAATCTGTCGATGATTGAGACGGCCCCGAGGAACGACAAAGCTTGCAAAGTTTAAAAGGCCTACTATTTTCTGTAATACCTTTACTGTCGTTCTTCGTTTTACAAGAAGATGATTTACAGCCTGCTTTATTTTTGTTATTTTGTCGACCGGCAACATTTTTAAATTGTGCCAAGGGTTCCACATTATCCCTAGATAAATCATGGTCCTTTGAGGAGACAGATTCGATTTTTCGAAATTGATTGCCCATCCTAACGTTTGCAATATTTGTATCGTAATTTTCACGTGATTGCACAGAATGTGTGATTTCTGATTTGCTATTAAAAAATCGTCTAGATAGACCAAGATTCTTATATTGTACCTGTCTCGTAATATTTGAGCAACCCAATTTGTGAGAATTGAAAAAATTTTGGGGCTCGTGCTGAGACCGAAAGGTAGGCACGTCATTTCCAACAGTTCTTGGTTGTATATAATGCGTAGGAAGCGTCTGTGTGACTTCGCGATTTTTAAATGAAAGTACGCTTGGGACAAATCGATTTTGCACATCCAGTCCTGTTGTTGAAGGAAGTCTGGAATGCGGTGCATGTTTATCATGTGAAATGATTCGGTCTGCACATAGTCGTTTAGCGCCTTGAGGTTGAATATTGGTCGGGATGACCCGTCGGCCTTTGGCACTAGGAAGAGAGGCGATATGAAGCTCGGTGTGCACGGAGCTAATTTTAGAACTCCTTGCGTCTTCATTTTTTGTATAATTTTGGTCATATCCTCGGATACGGGCGTTTGGAACGGCCCTTTGAGCTTTGGGAAAACTAGAGGCGGTTTTTGATAAAAGGGTATCCGGTACCCCTGAATTAATTGAAGAATTATGCTGGGCGCACCCATTTGTGCCCACTGTTGACGGTAAAACGACAACTGACCTGCTTTGAACCGATTGCAGTCATTGATTGGAGCGTTTTGGATTCGCTCTGGAACCTCTCGAGGCATGGTTATTGCCACGATAGGGCCGTGCACCTCGGTTGTGAAATGACCCTCTATTAGGGCGCTGATGGTACTCGGCACTTGTAGATGGGCCCCTGGGCGGACCATTTGTGTAATGTAAATCACCCCGCGAGGGTAGATTATATGCATGATTATGCATATTTTGGTCGTTGGTTCCACGCGATGGAGCCGATTTATATGTGCTCAACCCCCGCGAGGGGCGGCGATAATAGTGTTCGGATCTTAATTGTACAGATTTATCTTTTTTGAGAGGCCAAAAGGCTTTGCGGATGCCACCTGCCTTATCAAGCGCCGCTGTCAACGCGGCAGACTCGAATAAATGTGTCGCTGAAGGCGGTATTTTGTTTAATGATGCTTTTACTAGAGGATCTCGTACCTGAGCGGTTATCGATTCTCGACGCATCTCAATGCTCTCGGCTCTATGTCCACATACTAATTGCAAAAGATCGGATGAAACTTTATGAAAATTCCCCTTTAAAAATAATTCTTCAACCTTGCAACTCAGGTTATCAACGTTAATTTCACTATTTTGTGCCCATAAAAGAAGATCGCGAATACCCATCTGTAGAGATTCCTTCTGTTGCAGTACACAGTACGTAAGAGCTGCATATGATTTGTCTGCATGGGACAGGTGCCGTGAGGTTTCATACATTTTTACCTCGTCGTTTGTTTCCAGGTCTACGAAACCTGGAGTATGATTGTATGCTTTTTGTGTGTCGGCATATCTAACATCAGACCAAGAGGTACCGCCTAATCTTTGAACCTCAAGTAACATTTTCAAAAACCCATCAGGAGTTTTCGGAACAGACGGTTCCTTCAATTTTGTCTCGATGTCAAAGGTGAATTTATTAAAATCACACTTAGATCCCTGAACATCGTCACTACCAATATGATTATCGAGATATAACTCGTCTTCTCCTTCTGGATATAACGACACACTGTCTGAAAAATTATTTTCAGCTGAATTAGTAATTTGTTTGCGTAGCTCACCCACTTCCCTTAAAAGTTGGTCCATCATGCGATCGGAATGCTTCGCACGCTTCTTCCGCCGACGACGTGAGTTTCTTCGTTTATCATCTGACGAAGATGAACTACTGCTGCTGCTGCTGCTGCTGCTGCTAGAGCGGCTACGTTTCTGCTTGCGAACTTTATCACTTGACCCTGTTTTTGACGCCGCAGTTTGTAAATTCGTACCAGAATCATCCATATCTGAAATTAAATATATGTTAGATCTCGGATCCTAAACGGTACGTAAGCCAGTGGGTACAAAAACTTTCGGTAGGTAGTTTTGAAATCTCTATTAAAATATTTCGAACGGCAAACGCCGTTAAAAATCAACCCTTAGGTTCTTTATATAATTTATAACGATTAACACTGCTGTAAAATAAGGTTAAAAGTTTTAACCGTAAAATGTTCACTTTTTTAACACCAAAGAAAGACACTGAGGGTAGGTAGTAAGTACTTACTTTCACACGATACAAGCTGCAAAGAATCACTCGGTGATTTCCACCAACACGCAAACTTTTAAAATTTTTAAAATATTTAATCGTTATATTTAAATTTAAATGAAAATAAAAATAAGTTATGAACAGGGGAAAGACCCGCTGCACACAAGTTGCTTCGACGAAAATTTAAACGCCAATGACTACAAAATGGCGCAAAGAAATCCACATGGCAATCGACAAAGCTTTGCGCAACCGCCAGGTGGCACCACTGGACCGGATTTCAGAACCGAAAAAGTACGAAAACTGGTAGGAAATCGATGGAAACGGATATGCCTATCTCAATATAAAAGCTTCCAGTTACGGTCAAGTTATTTAATGTTTTATTTAGAATATGGACTCATTGCAAAAATACAGCACAAGTTAATTCGTCGTATTACAACCACAAGCAAAAAAGTTCATCATCATCATAATCAGCCGGTATCAGTCCACTGCTGGACATAGGCCTCTCCCAAATCAAGCTACTGAGTCCGATCTTTAATTTAAAGTCGCTCAGCGAGCTATGGAGAGAGCTATGCTCGGTATTTCTCTGCGGGATCGAATCCGGAAAGAAGTAATTCGCCAGAGAATTAAAGTGACATAGCTCAACGGATTAGCAAACTGAAGTGGCAGTGGGCTGGTCATATCTGCCATAGGACCGATAACCGTTAGGGTGCGGGTCGGAACACCTCCTCGTGGTGTACCCTGGGTATCGGCTGACAACTTTTTCTAGTCTACTGGGTTATGTTGTCGACCGATAGCAAAGTTCCGACGTGAGGGGCTCCTCCGCGTGTCCATCTGATATTAGCAGAGGGCACATGTGACGGGGCAAGGCGGGTTCGGTGGTGGGAGCCGCCCAGTGGTGGGGCCGAGCATATGCTCGAGCCAAGTGGAGGGGCTGGTGACGGCCGATGGAGGGTTTCTCGCATGCAACTTTGGCGTGCGAGGTGGACGGTGGACGGTGTGCTAGTATGGGTATGTGCCCTTCGCACACTAGTCATTTGAGGGACAGAGGGTGTGGTAAGTTTGAGGAGAAGACGTACCACATTCCTTTGTCATCGGCGCTGGCTTACCCCAGGTTTTTAGTGCGGTATCCTGACTTTAAGGCAGTCCCACATAATCATCTCGCTCCCCCGGGCGAGTGGTATCCATAAAGGATTTTACTCAGTCAAAAAAAAAGGACCGATAACCGTTATATATTATAGATTATAGTTATAATCATTATTGCATGTCGCGTCTTATTAATAGACACTTATAAAATATTTTAATTTTATTTTTATAATTTAAAATAAATAAATAATTTTAGTTTCATTAATTTTATGGCAACTTTATGGGGTACTTTGAAGACACTCGTGTATATAAAAAAAACACTAACTTGCATCTGAAATTAGCATTTGCAGTAAATTCAGTTCCTTCCAAATTGTGTATATTGTACTAAGTTATAAAGGCTTTCTACTTCTAAAATAAATTATAATAACTTATTATAAAATTAAAACGAACAATACATTAATGTTTATTACTCTCATTTCTTGATGATATAATTTAGGTGCGGAGTAAGTTTGCGCCTAACATTTGTATTAAGATTCATAGTTCTATTATTTATTATGTAATAGGATAACGATACGATATAATGATACGAAGTAATTGTATTATTAAGTGACATAGTTGTAATTGTTAATGGTATAGGTATTTTCGGACGTCCTGTGACCTGAGTACCTAGTGCGAGTTTCTTTAGAATTATTTACTTACTTGATCACGTTAAAGTAAACGCAGATTTATATAAAAATTATAATGGTACTTCTTATGCACACTAGATGGCGCTTTTTTATTACATACAAATCTGAGTTTACTTTGAGAGAGAGATTGAGTAATTGAGATACGAGATTGAGTAAGAAAACTAATCTAAAGATATAGGCACTAGATGGATCGGCGACTTATACAATGCGATGGGTAGTGACTGGAAAAGAAGAGCTGAAAATCGGGCTTAGCGGCGTATCTTGGGAGAGGCCTATCTCTAGCAGTGGACTGATAGGTACCGGCTGATCATTGTGATGACGATAAGGTAGATCCAAAACAGCTTCACTTATAACAAATGAAATACTTATCGCCTTGAATTAATATACTTAAATGCAAAATTTTCAACAAGGGGGTTGGTAGTTGATAGATTTATGTACAATCATTCTAAAATTAATCATCACAATTAATCTAAAATCACATATAAAAAAAAAACTTCATCAAAATCGGTTCATCCGTTTGGGCACTACGATGCCTTAAACAGACACACACATACACAGATAACCACCTCAAACATATAACATCCCTTCTTTTTGCGTCGGGTTAAAAATAGCTTTGATCGATTAGACATGTGTAATATGGTAGTGGGTTTTACTGATTGCAATATCAATATCACTAAGTTTTGATTGTATAGACTCAATCCATAACTTGAATAACTTAATAGACTTGAAAGCTGAATAACATAAGGTCAAGGGTGAGACGTTGTTTATTGTAAACGGAATAAATATTTACCATAAAGTTAATGTTTAATTTATTCTTACCCTTTAGCCCCTTAGCTCCATTTAAACTATTTAGAAAATAAAGGTTAAGATTGAAGAAGAGAATTTAGTTATGATTAGATTTACAGATAGAGTTTCGCAAAGGTGGGCGGTGGCGGTCTGAAATGTAGAGTGACATGATCTTTGTAACTAATGCTTATTATTTATTCTGTGCGAATGCTCTGCATTTCACCTTTGAGTATTCGGCCAATGGCTGCAGCCAATGATTGAATACCCAAAGGCACTTCAAGTACAAAAAAAAAGTTTAAGTACAAAAACCGGCAGACTAAAAATATCCCCTTACATCGAGGAGTAAGACGAGGAAATGTTATTTCCCCTAAATTGTTCACAAACGCTCTAAAGTAAGTTCAAGATTCTAAACTGGATAGGACGGGGCATAAAATCAACGGCAACTACCTGTCACAATTGAGATTTGCGGCAGATATCATCATCATCATCATGGCTGAAACCGTACAGGACTTGCAATATATGGTGAGCTCCGGATGAACTTGATAAAACCAAGGTCATTTTCAACGAACATGTTATCCTAGAACCGATTGTTCCAAATCAGAATTCAGAATTCTTCTCAAATTTGTTCACAAATACGTTGGACAAATCTTGCAATTAGAAAAGAAGCTCGCAAAAGATACAGCTGGGATTTGGAAAACTTCATCGAGTCCTTAGCCTTAAGATCTATAAATAGCTACTACACTAAATATATAAATTATGTATGAAGTGATAATATTATAAAATGTCTAATGCCCTTTTTTTATGGTCTTAAACAATCTTCGCATTATTGTCTTTCTAAACTATTGTAAAACCGTTTTGGGGTACATCGTTTGAATGGATTCAAAGTCTGTAACGTATATAAGTAGATACAACTTTTGGTGTTTTATATATTATAGATGTATGCCTCCTATCTGTAATGACTTACGGAGCCGAGACGTGGACACTTACGGTGTGACCGATCCACGTCAAACGCCCTCTAGATAGCTAAAGTCCTAGGTCCACCTAGGTAGAGCGATGTTATAGGTACGCGAGCTGGCTGGCAGCGATTGGAAAAAATTGCTGAAGATCGAACTCAGCGGCGTGCCATAGAAGAGGCCTATGTCAAGCTATGGATGGAAAGTGGCTTACTTTATTGACTTTAACTTAAGCATACCAATCTAGCTAAAAAAAATGAATCGTAGGCAAAAATAACCATACCCGAATCCACGTTTTAACATCTTTCACAAGTGAATTAATTAATCGAAAATCAGATTAAACATTTTCTCAGGGAAATGTCCATTGACACAGTTTCAAAAGGGCTGCCTTAAATAGAAAGAAATCTGTTTACCCGCAAGGCTAGCTTTGCAAATATCTGCTACCGGAAAAGTATTAAACTCTTTTAATTTGACTACAGAATACAACATCGAATTTATGGTACAAAACGATCTTTTGAAATTAGATTCGTCATTTTAGTAGCTATTTTTATTTGCTGAATCCTACTAATATTATAAATTTGGAAGTACTTTGATGTGTTTCTTATCACTGATGGAAAGCTTCAGCTGTGGCTTGAACTACAGTTATCGCCCAAAGATCATCTTTGGATAATATCACCATCTTCGACCATAATTATTATTGCTTACCACCAGGCGAGATGGTAGTGAAATGTGTTATTTCTCGTCCAAACTATTTCCCGACAAGCACGAAGTCATGTTAGATCTCATCGTCATTCAGCATCAGGTGAGATAGTTGTTAAAAGCTTGTCTGGTTGACTTGAAAAAAAACTGGCCAAGTGCATGTCATAGTCGCGTCGCACACTTAGGAAGGGATCCGTACTACGGTACAATACGAAACATATCCACAGAATTATGAATAGTACAAGACATAACAGAGTTGCCATCTCTTATTTGATTAATTGATTATACCAAGAACATTTTGTTAGGTATACATTAAGTTCACGGAAAATCTCGTCAGCACGATCTAGAAGACGGGGCTCGTTTACTATCGCCATCTATGTTATTTTGTCGAAACTAATTGGAAAGGTTGTTAGCTTAACAAACACGAAGGAGTTGTTAACACCCATATGAATCAGAACTTGTAACAGATGAATCAGAAAGAGAAATAAAAATGAAAAACTTCATGTAGATCGGCTCTATTTTAAGAAAATATTTATATTTTAACAACAACAATAATCTGTTTTTAACTGACTTCACAAAAAAGAAGTAGATTTTCAATTTTCCCGTATTTTTTTATGTTTGTTACCTCAGAACTCCGGTATTTCTTAACCGATTTGAAAAGTAATTTTATGACAGTGTATGTTTTCCGTTTGTTCATTTTGTATTTTTTTCAAGATATTATGACACCTAGACTTTTATAGATGGCATTATAAAAAAAAACATGTTTTTTGTATGGGGACCGCCTTTATTTTTTACTTTATTTTGTTTTAAGTATTTGTATTTCTAGTGGCAACAGAAATTACACCATCTGTGTAAATTTCAACTGTCTAACTATCACGGTTAATGAGATACAGCCTGCTGATAGACGGACAGACAGACAGACAGACGTCCAGCGGAGTCTTAGTAATAGGGTCTTTTTAGGGTCCCGTTTTTACCCTTTGGGTACGGACCCCTAAAAAGATAATTTATTGGTCTGATCGTTTTCCAACAAACCGTTTCACGAGATTGTCGCATTATTTTGAATCAAAAGCTTCGTTTTTACCAATCAAAAGGTTCTTCCGCACGGAAAATTTATTCTTAAATAGATCGTTTAGGGTGGAAAAGTTTGGGAATGTTGGTTTATTCTGTTGGATTTTTGGGTATTTGTTTATACGAAATCGGTTTATAATGTTTTGTGTCAACAACACGGGTTGTTTATTTAATAAATTCTTGATTCAAGTAAACGTTTTAAAATGTTTGTTTAAAAAATATTATGAATTTGTAACACTATTATCGTTATAAGTAGTGATAAATGTTCCTTTTAGACGAATTTTCAACCTACTTCCAAAAAGAAGGAGGTTCTCAATTCGTCTGTATTTTTTTGTCTTCTTTTTTTTTGTGTGTTACGCTATTACTCCGTTAATTGTGACCCGATTCGAATGATTCTTTTTATAATCGGTAGGGTACGTTTCCGAGGAGGTCCAATTGTAATTTCATCGAGATTTGATTAGTATCTCCAGAGATATGATAAAAAACGTCTCAAACTTGCTACTGAAATTGACTCGTGGGACATTGAAGTCGGTTGTTTTAGTTTTTAAACTATCTTAATTATCTTGATTTATCGTCGCATATTTCAATTGTCATGATTTACGAATGAGTTATTTTTAAGCGACAATAACCCAATGGTTAATTTCACATTACGAAATTTACGAATCAAGTTTCATAAATGATGAAATTAATTTCATGATTCTACTTTCAGCACCAGTGACACCATAGTTCCGTTATAAATAATAGGGACGATAATTAGGGTTCAAGATGTCAGAAGAAATCAAGCCGGCTGAGAGCTTCCATGGAACATTCTGTCTCATTGTTTTGAAATAATATTGATGGCATTGTTACTCCACACTCGCACAACATTAGTGACACATGACTCGCCTCGGCTTCGCACGGGTGCAATATCCGATGTATCTACATAGTCGTTTGAGTCGTTATTACAAAATAAAAAAAAATTATTTACAATACAATACAAAATACTTTATTGTACACCAAGTAAAGTAACTTACGAAACAGTTAACTCTTAAAAACTTCTTTTTTTTTTTTTTTATTCGTTATAGGCTAGCGTTTTGACCACTATCTCACCTGTTGGTAAGTGATGATGCGGTCGAAGATGGTAAGCACGCTAGGCCTAGAATGGGAACTGGCTCTCAAGGATAGCTTGCGGAACACATTAGATGTTTGGTGACAGATTTTCTAACTTGAGGGTGGTAGCTGGCCAGGCGGACACTAGATAGTGTCCTACCACCATGCGGGGGTTTTGTTGGTTTCTTAACGATGTTTTTCCTTCACCGGAGGGCCACTGTGAGAAGCGCACATACATTTTTCGATAGAAAAATCCATTGGTGCACGGCGGTTTGAACTCGGAACCACGGCATCAAAGCCGAACGTTCTCCCGATTACGCCACCGGGCCCTCAGTATATATAACTATAGTATAACTGTCGGAGTTATCGGTAAGAGCAATCTCATCCAGTCAACCTTTGGATAGAGTAAGAGAAACAGTTTAGTTAAACAGAAATTTAACATTGAGTAATAAAATATCAGAAAACTTACACGCTTGTATGATCCCATAGTAAATGTAAGCTTCTTTACTTTAACAGCTATAAATCTACCAACAAACTACCAATACAAAAAGCAAACAAAAGGGCATAAAGATAAACGTTAAGGGCGGACGATTTATTCCTACTACCCTAAGTTATTAACACCATATATTTTCCCATATAAAGTGTTCGGGGAGCGATCGACTGAGGCTATGGGTCTCTAGTTACCTATCAAAGTGATTTAATATTCGTATTACATGGAAACTAGGCATACAATCTATTTCATAATACATTAGGCCCAGTGTGAGGGCATTCGTTACCTGAGGGCCCGGTGGTGTAAGTGGGAGAACGGTCAGCTTTGATGCCAGAGGAACCGAGTTCAATCCCCGCCGTGCACCCATGGATTTTTCCCCGGAGAAGCCCCGCATGTTGGTAGGACACTATCTAGTACCTTCCTGGCCAGCTATCAGCCTCAAGTTAGAAAATCTGTCGCCAAACATCTAATGTGTTTCGGCAGATATCCTTGAGAGCCAGTTCCCATTCTAGGCCTAGCGTGCTTATTATCTTCGACCGCATCATCACTTACGCACAGGTGAGATAGTGGTCAAACGCTAGCCTATAAGATATTAAAAAATAACCTTAACTGACTTAATGTTATCAAAAATAATTATATTAGTGACCGGCTTAGGACTAGTATCTTCTGTGCCCCCAGCCCCAACTCGTCGGATAAAAACATCGACCTGACAAAAAAATTTGACAACTTTTTGAATTTTGGTGCAATGGGTGCCTGAAGACAGCCGTCGACGCAGAGGAAGTCCCAAAAAGCGGTGGCGAGATGTTTATCATAGTTTTCATAAAGACTGGCCACAAACAACATTGGATACGGATAGATGAAATAAATTATAAATAAAAAATATTTTTAAAAACAAGCTTTTATCTGGGATAATGAACTAAAATGTTAAAAATAAATTCTAGTAAATATTTGGCGTGTAGGTACTTACCTATATTCTTAAAAGCTTGAAGCACTACCCGTTTTTCAGGCTAGGTAATTACCATACTTCAGTGCCTTTAAACTTTTTAGTAGATACCGACTACCTACCTACTACCTAAGTATTTAAGAGAAGGCATGATGTTTTAAAATATTCTACGAATATGTGATGTGATTATGGGTAAAGTGCTCTTCAAGGAAAATCAATCGAGTCGGTGGGGCTATGTTGCTTTATAACAGAAATGCCATGGCCCCCTTACAGCTTTATCATCAGATCCTGGCTATCATTTAAGTGTAAAGTGCTCCTCAAGACGAATCATTTGAGCCCAAATTCACTGGGGTTACGATATTTTATCACAGACATGCCGTGGCCACCTTCCAGCTTCATCACCAGTCGCTAAATATCATCTAGGTGTAAAGTTCTCTTCAAGACGAATCAATCGAGACCAAACTTGGTAGAGTTACGTTGATTTATCACAGAGATGCCGTGGCCACCTTCCAGCTTCATCATCAGACCCTGGATATTATCTTGGTGTAAAGTTCTCTTCGAGACGAATCAATTGAGCCCAAACTCGGTAGAGTTACGTTGATTTATCACAGAGATGCCGTGGCCACCTTCCAGCTTCATCATCAGATCCTAGATATCATCTAGGTGAAAAGTTCTCTTCAAGACGAGTCGATCGAGCCCAACCTCAGTAGGGTTATATTGATTTATCACAGAGATGCCGTGGCCACCTTCCAGCTTCATCATCAGACCCTGGATATCATTTAGACGTAAATTTCTCTTCAAGACAAATCAATCAAGCCAAAACTCGGTGGGGTTATGTTGTTTTATCACAGAGATGCCGTGGCCACCTTCCGTCTCCATCATCAGACCAGCTTCATGGTACCATATCATTGTATTGTCACCAAAGATACATAAGTACACGAAATTTGAGTCAAATCGGACATCGGGAAGTGGGTCTAATTTAGCTTCCAAGATTCCACCCGAACATACATACTTACATACATACTCGTACATACATACATACATACATTGCAAGTTAAATAAAAGCTTGTAAAAATGGGGGCGATCTTTGCCCAGCAGTGGGATCGAATAGGTTAGTTAAATAAAATAAAAAACTTTGTGAATAATAAGTGGAAAAAATATCTGACGTCGCATTCATTAATGATGACCCTCGGTAGTTACAATTTCGTGGTCTATGCATTTATTCAAAATTAATGCAAAATCATTTATTGCGCGTATCTCGGAAACAGCTCTAACAATCTTTAGATGACATTTTGTCTTTGGATAAGGTGTTGTTTTAAGGTACGGCCACACCGCAGCGTCCTGCGTGCGCGATCTTGGCGGCGATCAGATAGCGCAGTACTCGTAGTATTTGTACCGACTGGTTCACACCAAAAGCTATCTACGGCGATCAGAAAACGATTGAAAATTGGATCGCGTACGCACACGGGGACGCAGGACGCCGCGGGTGGTCGTACCTTTATTAATTTATCTACACACCTAGTGAGTACAAGTTGGACTCGAATACGTAGGGTTCCAGTTGAATAAAATTTGCCGGTCTACACACCCCATGGTCCCCCATGAGTTTTTGATTTAATTTAGTTTTTATTATTTGATCTTATAGCAGCTCCAGTAATTAGCAGTTTTAGTCTCTAGCTGTAAGTTTCTATTTTTAAGATCGAGCATAAAACGGCTCAAGAACACGTTTCTTGTATTTTTAATTTGATTCTACTTTTTAACCGACTTCAAAAAAAGGAGGAGGTTTCTCAATTCGACCGTATATATATTTTTTTTTTTTTTTATGTTTGTTCGCAGATAACTTTGTCGTTTATGCACCGATTTTGATTATTCTTTTTTTAGTCGAAAGGAGATATTCCAAGTGTGGTACCATGGTAATTTTATCGAGGTATGATTAGTATCTCCAGAGATATTGAGATAAACATCTCAAAATTGGTACTGAAAATGAATAGCGCGGCATTGAAGTCGGTTCTTTTTTAGTTTTTAAACGATATTATAGTATTTGTTTTCATAGCGGCTAATGTAATACATACTTTGTGAACATTTCAAGTCTCTATCTATTAAGGTTCACACGATCAAGCGAAAAATAAAAATAAAATTTTATTCTGGTTTTTAGGGTTCCGTACCCAAAGGGTAAAACGTGACCCTATTACTAAGACTCCACTGTCCATCTGTCTGTCTGTCTGTCTGTCTGTCTGTCTGTCTGTCTGTCTGTCCGTCTGTCACCAGGCTATATAGCTCATTAACCGTGATAGTTAGACAGTTGAAATTTTCACAGATGGTGTATTTCTGTTGCCGCTAGAACAACAAATACTAAAAACAAAATAAAGTTAAAAATTAAAGGAGGTCCCCATACAAAAACGTGTTTTTAAACGCCATCTATCTAATTAGTTTCGGCAATATGACATAGATGGCGCTAGTACACGAGCCCCGTCTTTCTAGATCGCGACCAAACCAAATATTCTTGGTAATATCAATTAATCAAATATATGAGGTTGAAACTCTGTTATGTTTTGTATTGTACGGAACCCTCCCTAAGTGTGCGATAAGAGACGCGATGCTGACTCACACTTGGCCAGTTTTATTCTATTTATTGTTATTACAAACTTTGGGAATTTTAAATAAATACCTGTTACGCTTGAGGAGACACAGGCCTGTGAAAGGCGGATCGATGGACGGACAAACGGACGGCAAAGTCTCTGTAAAAGGGTTCCGTTGATACTCTTTAGGTTTGGAGTCCTAAAAAACGAGAAAGCTTGGTCGTCCAACTAGGTATACACTATTAGGCATAATAAGTAACGTAAATTATTATATTAATGATCTAGACTTCAAGTTCCGTAATTCTATTTGATCTTTTTAAATATTCACGCCATGTACAAAAGAATAGGGAAAACACTCTTCGTAAAACGAAATCACGGACAATCACGACATCTGATTTCAAAGCAGACTCTGTAATCATTTTACCTTTGACCCTCGAATTTAGATGTTTGATTCGTTTAAGACGTTTTGTTATTTGAAGAGTATGACAATTATATAATGGTATGTTAATTTAAAAAAAGTAGAGAAGAATTATAAAAAAACGATTTATATCTTCTTTATATATATATATATATATAAATTAATCCCAATTGCCCTTGGTCACGGCATCACGCGTGAACGGCTGGACCGATTTCGCTAACTCTTTTTTGTCGTGTTTTTTATCGTCAGGAGATGGTTCTTGTCGAGGCTTGTGCCCGTAGGAATGAAACAGCTGTACTCTTTTAAATAAATGTACTTATTTGGATTGACAGATTACTATATTATGACTATATATGATATAATGTATTGCGTGGTGCTTCTCAAGACCGAATGGCGGTGCGCTCGGGCACCGGCCTACGGGGGATTTGCAGCGGGGTGGTGGCAGGGACGCGCGGTGTGGTAGCTCTGCGGGAACCGGTCTCGCGCGTTAACATGCTGGCCGCCTTGGAACATCCTGTTCCAATAGAAGAGGGCAGAGCCTATTGAAAGCTCTTCGCAGCGTTCCTTGAGACGTCTTCACATCGGCGACTCGGGTGACGTCATCGCTGCCACTGTAGACTGCAGCGACTCGACCCAGCAGCCAACGGTTCGGGGGAAGACGGTCATCCTTGATCACGACCAGGTCTCCTAGAGCAGGTTGGCCTTTGTTCTGTCGCCACTTGTTCCTCCTCTGCAAGTCTGTAACGTATTCATGATAGAAGCGATTCCAAAAATGAGCCTTTAAGGCTTGTGTTCTCATGTAGCGTGACATAGTGCATATTGCGCCATCTTGGACCTGGGGAGCAGGTGACATCGTTAGAGTTCGTCCAACCAAAAAATGCGCAGGTGTGAGTGCCACAAGATCTGAGGGATCTGATGATAAAGGCGTTATCAGTCTAGAGTTGAGTATGCCTTCTATCTCTACTAGAACGGTATTCATCTCCTCGTAAGTGAGATGAGCCAATGCTAAGACTCGCTTTAAAATACCTTTTATAGACTTAACTGAGCTTTCAGCTAAGCCGTTGAAGTGGGGACTATATGCTGGTGAAAATTTAAAATTAATTTCTTGTTCTGCGGCGTATGAAATAAAATCGTGTGATTTTTGTTTTATAAGTTTTGCAAGTTCATTACAGCTACCCCTGAAATTTGTAGCATTATCTGTCCACAGAGTGTTAGGTTTGCCTCTGCGGGCAATGAAACGATTTAACGCTGACAGAAAGCCCTGCGAGGACAGGTCGGTCACAAGTTCGATGTGTATCGCACGCACTGCCAAGCAAACAAACACACATATATATGATTTTATTAATCTACACCCTCTCCCCTTTCTGTCGGCTATCAATACTGGACCTCCATAATCTATGGCTGTATTCGAAAAAAGAAAGTCAGCGTGAAGTCTCTGTTCAGGTAGGTTGCCCATAATCGGTTGATAAGTGACGCCTGAAAATCTACGACACTTGACGCAATTACGTGTGGTTTTTCGTGCCAAATTTCGACCGTTGACTATCCAAAATTTGTGGCGAAGCGTCGCCAATAACAGCTGCGGACCGGCATGTAAAAGAATTTTATGATAATATTCGACTAATAATCTTGTTATGTTGTGTGCAGCGTGTAGTAAAATGGGATGTTTTGTATTGTAATCGTAGTGTGAGTTGCATAACCTGCCTCCTACTCTTATGACAGCATCGTCAATAAACGGGTTTAAATGTAATAGTGTATCCTTCGAAGACAGACTACGACCGCTTTTCAGACTGGTGTACTGTTTACAAAACATATCCCGCTGAACTATTGTACATAGCACTTTTGTCGCGGAGTCAAGCTCTGACGTCATCAATGGACCTGTAAATTTATCACTTGGATTTTTGCAATTGTGAATAAATCGTTTTATGTAAGCTGTGACATGTTGCAATTTACTAAAAGATGAATACTTGTTTGAAAAGTCATCTTCGTGTGGCTCGACCGCTGATAAATGACATTGAAACTTAATCTCCGGTAAGTTTTGTGTGTGTATGTGAGGTTGTGTAGGTATCTGTATTTCCACCTGATGCAAGAAGTGTGGACCTCCCCACCACAGAGAAGAGTTTTTAAGTTGTGAAGCGTTCAGGCCTCTCGAACCTATGTCGGCGGGGTTTGACCCTGAAGGCACATAGTTCCACGAAGATGGTTGTGAATGTTTTGCTATTTCGATTACACGATTGTAAACAAACTGTTTCAGTGTTTGTTTGCTGCAGGTTTTAATCCAACCTAATACTATCGTTGAGTCGCACCAAAAATATTCAGAATCTATTTTTAGCCGTAAAGATTTTTTAACCTTATTGGCTAACTGGGTGGCTAGAAGCGCACCGCATAACTCAAATCTAGGCATAGTGAGTTTGGCCTTGAGTGGCGCCACCTTGCTTTTTGCAAGGACAAGCTGAATATTTACTTGTCCGGCATTAGATATTGTTCTTATGTATGAACAAGCAGAAAACCCTTTAATTGATGCATCACTGAAATGGTGAAGGGTCACTTCGATATAGTTATCGATTAATACTTTACGAGGAATCTCAATATTATTTAATTCTGGTAAGTGCTGAATGAATTGATGCCATTGAGTAATAACGTCTGGAGGTAACTCGTCATCCCAGGAAATATTTTTTGCCCATAGGGTTTGAAGTATTATTTTAGCTTGCAGCATACAAGGGTTAATCAAACCGAGAGGGTCAAAAACCTGGGCTATAGTGGACAAAATACTGCGTTTGTTTATGTTTGTAGTGTGATCTAGATGAGTAGACGAGAATAGAAGTTTGTCCCTTTTACATGCCCACTGTAGGCCTAACATTTTTGTGATTCTCCCCTACTATTTCATCGAGTATGAGTGCGTTGTTAGAATGCCATTTGCGTAAATGAAAATGAGCGCTTTCTAGTTCGCGTATAATTCCTTTACATTTTTTTATGAGCGTATGAGCGTCGTCATCGCCCGTTACGAAATCGTCGGCGTAAAAGTCAGATAAGATTGCTTCACTAACACCCGTATCAAGACAATCGCGTCCCAACTGAACGAGACATCGGAATGCTAAGTATGGCGCGGATGCTGTACCGTAAGTGATGGTGTTTAGTGTGAATATTTTTAGCTCCTGACTTGGATCTGACCTCCAAAAAATTTGTTGTAAATGGCGCTGATTTTCATCTACTAAAATTTGCCTGTACATTTTTTCTATGTCTGCCGTTACTACGAATTTGTGTTGACGGAAACGAATTAATATGCTAATTAAATCGTCTTGTATAGTAGGGCCTATGTGTTGAATGTCGTTAAACGACTTGCCTGTACCTGGAGTGACAGCTGAGGCGTCGAAAACCGTCCTCAACTTTGTAGTGAGACTGTCCGCCCGCATAACCCCATGATGTGGTAGGAAGTATGAGGTTGACGTGTCTTATGTGTGTGTACTTTCACTCATGTGTCCTAAAGTTTCGTATTCTTGCATGAAACCCGTATATGCATTTTTAAAATCTGGATTTCGTTTGAATTTACGTTCTAATGATTGGAACCTGACGAGCGATAATGACCTTGACTCGCCTAGAGACTCCGGTGAATCCCTTAATGGGATAGTGACCTTGAACCTGCCGTCTGCCTGACGAACGGTTGTCTTTGTGAAAATTGTTTCACACTCACTCTCAACCTTTTGTGGAGTTTGTTGAGTGGTGCCTACGGACTCTAATTCGAAGAACTTATCGAGTTTCGCTTCGAGCTCAGTGTCGTGAAGAAAATTGCAATGGACTGTATTGTGTTTTTGTTCAGAGTTTGTGACGGTTCCCGAAACAATCCAACCTAGTTTTGTTTCAACCAGAGTTGGTTTGTTCCTGCCGAGGGGAACACGATTGTTCGATAAGACCTGCCAGAAAAGGTCCGCTCCCAACAGCATCTGCACCTCTGACGGAGTATTGAATGTCGGGTCCGGGAGGTGGATGTGTGGTGGTATATTAAAATCGTATTGAATTTTTCGCGTAGGAATTAACTGTGTAATCTGCGGTACAACGAAACAATTGACATCTGCACTGTAATCGTCGTGTGATAGTGACGAAATAGTGACGTCACATCGTTCAGTGATTTTCGAAAATTGATTATTCAATCCTTGAACGGAAATTGATGTAGAATAGGTAGGGATGTGCAGTTGCCTCTGTAATTGTTCGGTAATAAAACTTGACGTGCTGCCGTTATCTAACAGCGCGCGCACTCTGTGTAAATGACCTTGATTGTCTGCGATGTGCACGACAGCGGTGGAAAGCAGTACCTGAGCTTGATGCGTAGCTGACAACGTTATATTTTCTTGTGATTTTTTAATATTTGATTCGGTCTGATTTTGCATGGCAGGTAGTACTACACAGTCGCTGTTTGAATGTGATGATTGTTTATGTGATAGTGTGTTTGATGATGTATGCGTGGGATCTAAATGTAAGAGAGTGTTGTGTTTACGAGAACATATTTTGCATGAACCGTATTTGCAGTGTCCCTCGTCATGTCCTTTGCGTAAACAATTTGAGCACAAGTGCAATTGTTTGACCCTGTCGATTCGACCTTCAATTGGCAGTGCCTTAAATCTTGAACAATTATAAATTGTATGAGTGTTCTTACAAAAAGGACAAGATAATTGATTTTGTGAAGTGTGATTGGTAATGAATGCCTTCGGACGGTTAAAAGATGATTCACTGTGTCTACGGGGTGGTTGTTGCTTTGCCTCCTCCATAGTTTCAAGCAAGTCAGCGCGGTTTTTAATAAAGGTGTTGAACTCTTGTAAAGTCGGTATTTCCCGGCTGAGACACCGATGCTGTTCCCAGTCACGTACCGTGGCCGGGTCCAGCTTGCTTGAAACCATGTGAATAATTAAGACGTCCCAATGCTCCGTAGGTATATTTAAAACCTTTAATGATCTTAAATTTTTATTAATAGCATCTATAATGTTGCGCAATGCCTTTGAAGACTCCCTATGAATTTGATCTATGTTGAATAATGCCTGAACGTGATTGTTGACCAATATGCGTTTATTATTGTATCTTTCGCATAAAAGATCCCATGCTACACTATAATTCTCCGAAGAGAAATCTAATGACTGAATGACTAACGCCGCACTGTCTTTTAGCGCGGCGCGCAAATAATGAAACTTGTGTATGTTAGGTATAGATGAATTCGAATGTATTAGTGAGTGGTAGGTGTCGTGAAATTCTAGCCAGTCCTGATAGCGTCCAGAGAATGTAGGTAGGTGTATTGTTGGCAATTTAAGGCTTGGCCCACCTGGCTGTGCGACATCACCCGAACCTGTGACCGAAGCGAAGTCCTGCGCCCCGGTGGCACCGCCCGCCGGCGCAGCTCTGCTCAGCAGGTCCTGCGCGGCGGCCACTGCACCGAAGTAGCTCGAGTCGAAGTTCTGTCGCTCCATGTACTCCTCATCTGGAATGTCCACCATATTCTCGATTTGAGTTTGAACGGAGTCGAAGTCGTCATACAGTTGTTGAATTTTGTTAAGTCTCGTGTTTAATTCATACACCTGAAGACTATTTAATTCTTTGCACGGTAAAAGAGGCTCAAGAAACGATTTAAATATTGTTAATTTTGACTTTTGAGAGCCTCTGTTCTTTTTTAATGTTTTTATGTTTTCCATAATTACGTACTACTGTAGTAACCAATTACGGAAATAATGAAATACTATTGAACGAATTACAAAAATAATGACGACTACGGAAGATGGATACAGATAACGGGTAGGTACTGAAGGCAAATCAACACGTGCTATTTGAACTAAGAAAAAAATAAAAAATACGAATGGCACTCACTAATTGCGTAAATTTTAGCCAGAACGAACTCACAGACGTTCTGCAAACCCTTTCTTGGTCGTGCTGCGCTGTCCACGTTGTCCTTGGGGTGACCTCGCCCTTCCCGCGTGGCTCGCTGCGCCGCGTAGTAACTCGATGCGCGGCCGCGCGACGGTTCATCCGGCTCGAATTTTATGTCGAGGCTTGTGCCCGTAGGAATGAAACAGCTGTACTCTTTTAAATAAATGTACTTATTTGGATTGACAGATTACTATATTATGACTATATATGATATAATGTATCGCGTGGTGCTTCTCAAGACCGAATGGCGGTGCGCTCGGGCACCGGCCTACGGGGGATTTGCAGCGGGGTGGTGGCAGGGACGCGCGGTGTGGTAGCTCTGCGGGAACCGGTCTCGCGCGTTAACAGTTCTTATGAAAAAAATAAATAAATAAATGAAAGTCGTTTTTAACGCAGGCGAAGCCGCGGGGCACTGTTAGTTTTTTTCATAAAATCTGCCTGTAACAGATGCTGTTAGCGAGAAAAATCTCTGGATTGTCAGAATTTAATAATACTTGAATTCAACATTTAAAACCACCCTCGACTGATCTATGTATAATCTGTTTATTGAGACCATTCCAATGAGCCCAAATTCAAATAAATGACCTACCTATTAACACTAAGCCATTAACAAATATTCCAACGTATATGAGATATTAATATACTTATTGTTTTATGTTTAAACCAACGTCTGAATAAGTAGTGGTAGGACTGCCACTACAGTCAGTTAGTTATTGGGCACTCAAATAAGAATGTTTTTCGGTTTAAATGACAAAATCTTCAGTGCAGTCAGTCATTACTATGCATAACATCATTATGTCTCAACGTAATAGGCGCAGTGCTGTGCTCCTGTCTGTAATAGGTAGACGTCATCGTTTACTATCAAGAAACCGTCGTACATGTCCTGTTTAAATATGTCTCAAAGTGTACAGATATTTTTTCAAGAACCAAAAATAATCCACGCACAATCATATAACCCAAATCCAGATTTATTTAAGTCCTATCTTTCTAAGAGCTGACATTTCCAGACATGTAATCAGAACCTGCGAGACAACAATGTAGACGTAGATGTTCTTCACAGATAACTTGACAAAGTAATGTGTGAAGATGTTACTTATATTCCTTGCAAAAGGCGAGATATATATTGGCGGGGCGGGAACATTTGGGTGGTGAAACTAGCGCTTTGGTGATCGAGAACTTTCTAGAACCGCTTTATTTCATACTTACTGTTTATTACAAAAGATAATGTTATTGATGTCGGTATGCTTGCCTGTAGACAGTAGACAAATGTAATCACAAAGAATACCGCGTCTTACTTTCTACACGTGATCTATATTGATGGTGGTAAGAGGTGACCTATGGCTTATGTTAAAAAAACATCTGTCATAGATATCACGCAACATGGTAAGCAAAAAAATACTATCTATTATGTAGATACCAAGGGCATGGCAAGAAAATACATTTTTTTCATAGTCTGAGTCTCTTAATGTTGACTTCGGCTCCATTAATGCCCAAAAAAAAGGACCGGGATAGACCCGTAAGCTAATACGGAATATCGGAATAATAATAAACCTACATACCATTACTTAAGTTCTATAAAGTAGTACTATGTATAGGGTCAAACAATTCTAGCTTTTATACATCAAAGCATGAATTAGATTATTTCTGATGTCACATATTACATAACCCCGAAGTCGTGTGATTGCGTGCGTTAAGAGATAGAATTCGTTTGGGTTTTTATGTGTTTCTTTTTTATACACACACTGCCTATAATACACACCGCCTTTATATTCATATTGAAAATGAATAAACTGGCCAAGTGCGAGTCGCACCCGCACAAGTAGGGTTCCGATTAAACAAAATTTGCCGGAAAAATAAAGTACAAAGTACATCGATAATATAAATACCGTGTCAATACTAAACACGCTTATTTACTAAAACGCCATCTAACGAATGTCTAACGAACTTCTAACGCCAACTAAGTGAACGATCACACTAGAGATGCGCCGTATAGTGGTTTCACCGAATTACCGAACACCGAATATTATTCGGCTTAACTTTTACCGAAACAGATATTCGGCTGAATTATTCGGTTTACCTTTACATTGTTTTGCCGCGTAAACAAGTTCTAGCATGTGCGCTACGTGCCGCTGCTGGTTATAATTGAGGTTTATAAAAATGTTGATTTTAAGTTTTAAAATAAATGTTGATTTAAAGTTTAAAAATAAATATTGTTGCGAGATTTAAATTAAATGTTGATTTAAGGCTTAAAATAAATGTTGACTATACCTACTAACTATAGAATAAGAAGTAAATATATTTTCTTTTACTTATAATATAACATAAGTCTTATATAAGAAGTTTTGTCTTTTAGTTCTACACCTTGGCTACATGAGCCAAAATAGAAATGCTTGAACCGAATATATTTGGCAACAAAATCGAATAATTTGGCAGAATACAAATGGAAAAGATGCCGAATACGCTGAATACCGAATACCAAACGAATATTTAGCGCATCTCTAGTTAACACAAAAAAACCAGTGTTTTTCAACGTGTGGATCGCGCCACTCGCGAACCCCTGGGGGGTCGCGAAGCCTCTATAAGGGAGTCGCGAAGTCTCAGTAAAAGAAAAAAAAAACAAAGTTTGAAAACATACTTTTAAAGAAAATATTAATTAAAGAGTGAGTAAAGTAGGTATTTTGACTAAGAGTGCTTATAATTTTTGGTTTAGAAGAAAATATGTAATTTGTTTCCTGTAGGCCACACGAACGAAACCGCGGATAGAAGCTAGAAATATAACAAAATACAAATTATAAACAGTGCAAGTAGGTCGATTTTTTTTCATACTAAGGGGGTCGCGTCGCGTCATGAAAAAGGTTGAGAAACACTGTTAAACAATCGCACATAGATGGCGCTATAGTAAAAACACGTTTTTTGTATGGGGACCCCCTTTAATTCTTAACTTTGATGTCTTTTTAGTATTTGTTGTTATAGCGGCAATAGAAATACATCATCTGTGAAAATTTCCATCGTCTAACTATCACGGTTCATGAGATACAGCCTGGTGACAGACGGACAGACAGACGGTTAGACAGACAGACAGACAGACAGACAGACAGACAGACAGACAGACGGACAGCGGAGTCTCAGTAATAGGGTTCCGTTGGTACCCTTTGGGTTCGGAACCCTAATAAAAAAGGGTTGTGTTTACATTTAGTTCTAAGCAAATACTCTATTGTCTACTATGATTTCATTATGAAGATATTATAATAATATGAAGATTAAAGAACAAGTTAGTCCGGGCCTTGTATTTATTCATTATTCATTTAATCCAAGTTTAAAACAGTTATTAAATTAGTTACTAGGCCCTACAGTTTTTCAGGAAGGTTTGTGTAGTTACCCTTTATATTACTTAATTATTCTATCATCAATTAACAAATAATTGATGAGGGCATCAATTATTTTGAAAAATATCTATTCTTAGCGGATCAATAAGAAAAATAGCTTGCCAAATTATTTAATGGACTCTTACTTTTTAACCGAAAGCCATTATATTACCGTCGAATAATAGACAACGTGGTGGTACCATCCCAAGCAAACCGGCGCCTGTATATGATACTTCTAAATCTAAAAGTAGCATTTCTTTAATTACTTTCAGTAGCATCTCTTTAGTTAAAGTGAACATCGCGATCTCACCGCGTGACCTTACTCCCGAGGAAGAGCGACGGACTCGCTCGAAACATAGGTCGAGAAAATTTGACTAAAAGTACGCGAATTACAGCCGGAATAAAAAAATAATAACCTCTTTACTAGTTGGTTTCAAACTGGATCAATTATGAAAATATCTAATGAAAATATATATAAAGCAATAGGTAAATCATAAAATAATTATGAACCATAATCACAATGCAATTGGAACGGACGAACATTGCTTGCTTAGAATAAATTATAACGGTAGAGAAAAGTCCATTACTAACTTCTCATTTTGTCCCATTTTATGTCAGGTGGAACGACCTGACATACATACAGAAATAAAGTAACTCTGGCATTACATAATGCCTTTAGTACAAATATGAGCGTGTTTTAGTGAAAGCATACTCTTGTTGTAATATAAATACGCAACCTTGAGCACACCACAAGCCTTACAGAATAATTAGCGAAGTAGGCCAGGAGCTATCCAAATGGATTTCTTAAGGTGTGTGTCTGAATTTGGTATGGATTTTCGCTATAATTTACGTAATGAGGAACATCGTGTGCAAATTACTAGTGTACCACAAGGTTCGCGGATTTCAAATATAATTTTGTTTCCACTAACCTTCCCTGTGCATTAGAGCCGCTAGGCCTCAGTCGATCTGACAGTTCTTACCGTGTGTCTTTGTGGCCGCGCAAAGACCGCAATTTAAACCATGTACTAAACAGTCATGATTTTTTTATGATTTAGATAAGATTTACTTTTATTTGTGGTAAATAATTATGATTTCAATTATTCATAGAGCTATCTAACAGCTTTTAAGATTTTTTTCTGCTGCAATCCACGACGACTGTTGGTTAGCAAAATAAATTTTAAAAGAAAAGATTCAGATACTTTTACAATCACCTACCTATCGATCGTTATTTTAGGTGTATTTATTCGACAGTCTCAAAAAAGTATGGAGATAATAAAATTTTCTAAGATCTTTTTGCAGCGTACTTCAATTTATATTTACAAATATCATAATTTCAAATAGCAACATTGCATCTCATCAATGCATTCACCATCTAGATAGAATACATTATATATTTTCAAAACTTGTAGAAAATAATGATAACTTTCTAAGACCTCCTTGCGACAGTCTTAAATTAGTATATAAACGCATAATAATTTCAAACATTCAGCTCCTAAACTACATTATAAGCCTACTGTAATTTAAGATTTTAAATGTACTCTCATCTTGGCTACTTTAAGAGTATTAACGTTAAGATGCGATGCAACTCAAACAAGGCTTTAAGATTTAACATATTTATGTAGGTAAACTAATACCTACATTAATATTAACAGGTTATGAAATAAGTTGTATTGAATCTAAACTTTACGAGTTAATAAAGGTTTTGCTTAACAGATGGTTATGTTGATTACGCTTTAAAATATTTTAACCGACGACAAAAAAAGTTCTCATGATAAAGCGTAAAAAATAAATTAAATGTTGAGTCTAGTCGACCGACAGGAAGTGATTCTAATTTAGCTTACAAGATTATTATTAGATTAGATTAGAAGACACGCACTGTTATATCACAACAATAAGTATCAACATTATCATCGTTATAGTAATGGTGATCAACATCAACGCATCTGCCTGAGGTCGATAGCACCATCGAGCATACAAACTCATCCACAGTTTTCATCATCATCGTCATGATGTCATGAGTATGAACTCGACGTCAATAAAAGAATACAGCTGGGTTGGGCAGCATATGGAAAAGTCAAGTCTTCACATCACCAATTCCACAAAGTCTAAAGACGAAAGTCTCGACCTACCCGTTAAGACATAGATATACGATGCCGAGACAATAACAATCACGGTGGGGCTTGTTCACAAATTCAAAGTCACCCAACGAGCTATGGAAAGGGATTTAATGAAAAGCTAAGAGTGTCTCTGAAGGATCGAATCCCGAAAGAAGTGATATGATAAAGAATAAAAGTTATAGACATAGTGTATATCTTTTGACGATATATTGGAGCCAAAATAAAATGTTTTTCTTGGGATATTATAGATTTAATGATTTGCTTGAATTGATGTTACAAAGAAAAAAGGGAAGTGAGAAAGCGAAGGCGACCGGCGTCGAGAAGCAAGAAAGAGTGAAAGGAAGATTATACACAATGGAGGTTTCTATTGCATATACTTTTGAAGACTAAAAAATATGACCTTGAATAATGTTTTTACATCTTTCTTCTCGTTAATTTTGGTTTTTGACAGATATTCTTACGGTAACTGTGAGCGAGATAGAAATAAAGGTGGGGATAATTAATATTTTTTTATTTTTTTTCATCTATACTAATATTATAAAGGGAGAACATTTGTATATTTGTATTTTTGTATGTTTGTAATGATTTGGCTCAAAAACTACTGGACCGATAAAAAAAAATCTTTCACATATATATAGAATGGACTTTCGAAATGAAAATAAGCTATATATTATCATGTTTAAATCAGAGGTACATTCGTGGAGACCTAATTTGCAACCTAAGTCGACAAAAACCGGTCGAAAAAACACGTTACGAACGCTGCTCAATTGAAAACAGATGGAAGAATATTTTCTATTGAAGAGGTGTACAACTTAATAAGACCTCAAATATTATGTTTCTTTTAAGTGTTTCACACTTTATATTTTTGTAAATTGTTAAACACAATCCAAAATTTCATCGTACCGACGGGACTTGAACCCGCAACCTCCGGAATAACATGTTCCGGTGCTTTGCCAATTAAGCCACGGTGCGAAGTATCGTTACGACGAAATTAGTGGATTGCATTTTGTTAACCCAATTATGCATTGGTGGCGCCATCTATGACTACTTATTACGTAAGTTAATCATTCGGAAGAATACATTACAGTTTTCAAATCCGACGAGAGATGTTGCACTGCGTAAAATCAAATATTATGTTTCTTTTAAGTGTTTCACACTTTATATTTTTGTAAATTGTTAAACACAATCCAAAATTTCATCGTACCGACGGGACTTGAACCCGCAACCTCCGGAATAACATGTTCCGGTGCTTTGCCAATTAAGCCACGGTGCGAAGTATCGTTACGACGAAATTAGTGGATTAATAAGACCTACAAAAAGTCCGCGACAGCATATGTCTATCTCTTAAGGTTGACTCACAGTAACCATTTTAATCTTTAATTTTTTGTTAAAAAATATTACATAACTTCCAGAGCTATTTTCAAGTATATAGTATTAATCCTTATCCAAATAATTACTATATATTCTAATGAAAACTCTAGAAGATATCACGGATTTCACATACACGCCTCGCAAAATTAATAAAATATTTGCAGTGAAACCACTGATTAGGTGATAGTTACTACGAAAATATTATTATAAGCTTAGCTATTCTGTAGATCCCCACCGATCACAATCAATTTGTAGCCAACATGGAATAATAATATGATCTATTGTATAAAATAATATTGATCTATATATATAATAATGTAATATTTTTAAACCACCCCGACTGATCTATGTATAATCTTTTCATTAAAAGCATTCCAATGACTCAAAACACGACATTTGAAATCTAAGCTGTAAGTTGGTGAGTATTTGAGTATTCTGTAGAGTCCAGGAGATGTCCCAGCATCAGGTCAATGCTTCCATGTTCTTACAATATCGTTGAAGAAGAAGATTTTCGAATTGATCAGACCTATGAAAGTTGATTAAAGCTCATAGTTTTATAACGATTGAACTAATTTTCATGAATCAAAGCTAAGAACACATCATTAATTAGTAATTTTTTATTTTATCATTAATTAAAGTAATTTATTTTTCGCTTTTGAGTGCCTGTTTGTAGTTATGAAGTCGGTTTTATTTTTTTTGAAAAATAACTTATCTTAAATTAAACCCACCCGAGCTTAAGGCATTCGCTACGGATTTTTGAATATATATATCAATTGTTGTGGGTCATCACAACCTGTTAATAAGTCATCAGCGTAAAAATCCTTTTGAATAATGGACTTTATGAGGCCGTCATTGTGTTCCTCTCCTAACTGCCATAAACATCGCGTTGACAGATACGAGTAGCTCACACTAGCGGTGCCGTATGTAACGGTATTTAATACGAATGTTTGTAAGGGCTGCGACTCGTTACCCCTCCATAGTATTAACTGTAACTGCCTATCGTTAGCATCGACTAATATCTGACGGTACATTTTTTCTATGTCACCTGTGAGTATGTATTTATATTGTCTAGCTCTTAATAGAATAGATAATAGCGAGTATTGTATATTTGGACCGACCATCGAAATGTCATTGAGAGAATACCCGGAAGTGGAGGCGGTGGAGCCGTCAAACACTACGCGGAGCTTGGTAGACTCGCTCGCTTGTCTTATCACAGCGTGATGACACAGGTAGTACGTAGGACCTAACAAAGAATTATTATTACATAACGATAAATGGCCTAATTGAGCATATTCATTGATAAATTCTGAGTATTTATGTTTTAAAATTAAGTAATTAAATTAATAAATAAATAATTAATTTAGTAGTCTTGAGAGAGGCTTATGTCCAGCATTGGACTGATACCGGCTTATTGTGTGTGAGCCGTACCGGATAATGATGATAATAATGTTTTAGAATCGGATTTTTAGTAAACTGTCTTTATAAACTAATAAATTGTTCACTGTGCGTTGGGGTAATAATAGCATAACTGCAATTGATTATTGTTTTGAATTGATTAGTGACGGGATGGGGCCGGATATAATCCAACCAAATTTAAAATTTCTTAGTTTAGGATTTGGGCCTAGGGAACATTGCTCATTCCCTAGAATATCCCAAAATAGGTCGGCGCCTATTAAGATATCTATGGGGCCTGGTTTATAAAACATGGAGTCAGCTAACTGAATATTTGTAGGAAGATTTCACGATTTGATATCTATAGGTCATTTAGGTATTCTACCGGTTAATTGGTCTAATACAAGACATTGTGATGTTACATTGAACTTGCTATTCATTGACATTAATTTTACATTGCAACTTTCTCTTGCGGCACTGGTTGCATTGTTGCCTATACCTATGAAATTAAGGCATTCTATTGGATGAGATTTTAATGATAATCTGGTCTTTAGGCACTCGGTTATGAATGAAGATTGACTACCGCAATCTAAGAGCGCTCGAACTGTGACCTTTTGATTATCAACTGGGTTCGAAGCCTCGATCATAGCTGTGGATAATAGTATGTGACTTGTATTTTGATTGGAGTGTTTAACTATGACTTCATTTTGTTCGTCAACAGAGGTGAGATAGTTTAACGAAGATTGCGGGTTGTGGAGTGTCTATTGTGTGTCTATTGTGTCTCTGCTCGCACCCGACTTCGCGGCATGGTCCCAAGCGACATTCAGCTGCGGGATGACCTTGCCTGAGACAGTTTATTCATAATTTGAACTTCCTTACATCCGTCATTCTTTCACTTACACTTTTAGCCTTGAAAGTGGGGCAATCGTATATCCTATGACTCTCATTGCAAATAATACATACAGATACGTTATGCAATTTTTTATTATTATGATTGTTATTGCCCACTTTGCTAGTACCAACAAATGACTTTACAACGGTATTTTTACCTTGTGACCTTGACATATTATCGGTTTTGTTATTGCGACTTAATGACTCAAGTACGTTAGCTCGGTCAGTGAGAAACTTATAAAAGTTTTCTAGGGTAGGTACATCGTCTAACGTGTTACGATGCTCCTCCCATTTTAATAACGTTTGGCTATCTAACTTAGAAGAAAGTATGAATATAATTAAAATATCCCATTTATCTGTGGGTTGTCCGAGACTGGATAAAGCGCGCAAGTTTTTCGTCGCATGATCGACAAAAAATCGCGAGGACCACTCAGTCTCGTTAGGAAGCTGTTTGATGTTAAAAAGTGCATTTAGGTGATGATTTATCAATACTCTTTTGTTGCCGTATCGACTGCAAAGAAGTTTCCAAGCTTCTTTATAATTATTTGTAGAAACTTTTAGATTTGAAATGATTCTAGCGGCGTCGCCTTCTAAGTACGAATTTAAATAATTAAATTTATGTATGTCTGTGATTGTATCATTTTTGTGAATTAAATTCTCAAACGTATTCCGGAACTCTAACCAGCGGAAATATTTGCCGTCGAACTTAGCTATTTGTATTTGAGGCAGCTTTAGACCTACATCCGAATGATATGTTTGAGGATCATCTACACAACATGATGAATTATGAACTGAATAGCGTCGCTGTTCACATTCCAGTTTTTTAGAAAACTTTTTGACTAGAGTTTTGGCAGTGGCTATATTTATTATAATTTCTCTTTCGAATCTGTCACGTTTGTCAATTTCTGTCGAAATGTTTTCCGGGATTAGAACCTCTATCTCACTCTGCAGGTCATCAACTCTGACAGACAGTGCCTCAAATTTTGTAAGCTTTAAATTTAACTCTGTTAATTGAATATTGTCTAATTCTGAGTTATTTGAAATGGAATTCAAATAATTTTTAAATTTAGTTATTTGACCTTTGGCGGACACTCTTTTTGTTAATAATCCTCTGAGGCGCTGTTTCTGCTCAACTTTATGTTCGGAAGTCATTTTAATGAATTTAATTTGATACAAAGAAATTAACTGATTTAAAATGAAATGAAAGGGCTCACGTTCCTCGTCTTGGTGTTACTTGCTGCACACAGGAAGCCGGTGACGCGCGCTCAGCTGATCATCAGATTGCAGCCGCTGATCACGATCGATCTCGTGCAGGTCACATGCGCCAAAGCCTCGATTTTGCTGAAATAGTCGGCAAGATACTATAAATATTGAGAACTAAATGAGTTACAATGTCGAGAAACTGAGAACTCTTGTTCACTTTTTTTTATATGTAGGTAGATATTATAATGAAAGGTGATTAAGTGTGTAATTATTTGTAAATCTAGGCAATAAACTAATGGACAGGACTTTAATTTTGAAGATAAGCAATAGAATTATAAAATTAATGAGAATATTTATGATTAACGTGAAATAAAATATCTTTAATGTTCACTATTTTAGTAGGTAGGTAGATATCAAAAGATGATAATACCGTTTTAAACTTGGAATTTTACTGATAAAATGCACTAAAATGACTTGATTTACACATATGGATTAGTATTCTGGATAGTTAAAACGGAATATTAGAGGTTTGGATTAAATCGGGAAGAGATAGGAAGAACACTTATCTGTCGGTCGGACACGTCGACTGCTCGATGTGATACTTTTGCTGTATCACTGCTCGATCGCTGGCTGCTTGGCTTGTCCAGGCATCAGTCTTCAATGGCAGGAACCCGTGGCTTTACTCCATCCACTGCAAAGCTCCTCTTCGTGACCCGACAAAAATGGCGTGTTCGTTGGCGTGGCAATCTCTTCAAAATCCTTTTTCTTGATCTTTGTTCTCGCGGATTGTTTCCCCTCATATGCTACCAATGTATATCTTTTGACGATATATTGGAGCCAAAACAAAATGCTTTTCTTGAGATATTATAGATTTAATGATTTGCTTGACTCGATGTTACAAAGAAAAAAAGGGAAGTGTGAAGCGAAGGCGACCGGCGCCGAGAAGCAAGAAAGAGTGAAAGGAAAAGGTTGACAGCTCGGACGCGATATAGGCGAAAAATACTAAAGATTAGGTATATATTATATTGTTTGTTCCGAGCTTGTCTCTTGCTAATACATTATATACAAGCGTTCGCCTGAACACATACCTCAACGGATAATCAAACTGAAAAGGCAACAAGTAGGCTGGCAATATCAGCCAAAGAACCGACAACCGTTGGAGTAAACAAGTTTTTGTGTGGAGACCGCGTATCGAAAAACGTTTAAGTAGTGTTTGGACTTCTGCTAGTCTGCCTGGGGCGGTACCACCACATCGCTTATTAATTCAGTCGTGAAATAATAATACTTTTCGGTTTCAATGGTAAAGTGTCTGGTAAAATTACAGGACCCCCTGTTATTTCACCGGAGACTAAACATCTCAAGGTAACAGGCGCAGTGCAGTATCATGCAACATTTTGTCTATCCATAATGTTTCCTGTAATAAGAAGACGTCATCGTTTACCATCAAGGCTAGGTAGAGCGATGATCTCCGCTCAGTGGCGTGGAGTTGGAGAGGCCTATGTCTAGCATTAGACTGCTGATGATGATGATTAATATTTAAGTGGTAATGTTTCTTACCACTTTCATTTCCCTCGTTATTTTGCCTCTCTTGCTAAATTTTCCTTTACAATTTCCGTCGACAAAATACATCTCACATATCCTTGCAAAAGAAACAAAACACTGCCTCATGTAATTTCAGTAATGCCAACATTTGAGTTCCAATCTAGCAACTGGTATACTTGGGGGCAAATTTTTGATACACCAAACAAAACATTTTTTTTGCTACAGTCAAATCACATGACCACTTTTCTTAGCTGATATTTTAACCCCCGATACAATAAATAATAGTTTAAAAAAACAAAAAACACGCTTATTATAGAAAACCGAACTAAAAAATAGAAAATAAATCTTAATAAATTTAGATTAAGAATAGTGTTAAAAACTTCAATAAATATAAATTAATAATAGTGTGAATAGAAAAAAATTATTTGATTTAAAAAAAAGCGAAGGTGAAGCTAGTAAAAAGCTAATAAAAAGAGAGGAGTTATAGGTTTGATGTGTGTATCTGTGTATTTATGTTGTGTGTCTGTCTGTGGTATTGCAGATCCTAAATGGATCGCATTAGGTTCAATTTTGATTTAGTTTTTTTTCGTTAGTTTTTTTTTATAATATCTTATAGGCTAGCGTTTGACCACAATCTCACCTATAGGTAAGTGAAGAAGCGGTCGAGGATGGTAGGTAGCATGCTAGGCCTAGTATGTGAACTGGCTCTTAAGGATATCTGCCCGAACACATTAAATGTTTGTTGACAGATTTTTTTTTCGACAGATGAAGTCTTCATCAAGAGTTTTTAGCGTTGTTTGAGAATTATGAGCTCTTTTCTAGATAATGAAAGTATGAGAGCAACTTTTATTGATTTGATTAATTCTAAAATTGGTATCAGTTACTTCAATGATATTTCAAGACCACTGTAACATTGACCTGATGCTGAGGCATCTCCTGGAATCTAAAAAAATACTTAACTCCTCACCAAGTAACAGCAAAAGGACTATAGAAGTAAAACATATTTTTAACCAACTTCAAAAAATGAAGGAGGTTTCTCAATTCGACCGTATATATGTTTTTTGTTTAATTTTTATATTAATTAAAAACATACCTTTAGTTTTCTTCTAGGCCTGTCCTTAAAATCTGCCACCAAACATCTAATGTGTTCCGGCAGCTATCCTTGAGAGCCAGTTCCCATTCTAGGCCTAGCGAGCTTACCATCTTCGATCGCATCATCACTTAACAATAGGTGAGATAGTCATCAAACGCTAGCCTATAAAATATAGAAAGTAAAAGCTTGTAAAAATGGCACGTTTTGACTTACTATAAAATAATATTTGAAGGAAATTATATATTTCTACCCCGGCGCAAAGCAAATAAAATAAGTCCACAAAAGTTAAAAAATAATAATATCGTTTAAAAACTAAAAAAGAACCGACTTCAATGTTCATTTTCAGTACCAATTTTGAGATGTTTATCTCAATATCTCTGGAGATACTTATCAGACCTCGATAAAATTACCATGGTACCACACTTGGGATATCTCCTTTCGAACAAAAAAGAATAATCAAAATCGGTGCATAAATGACGAAGTTATCCCCGAAAAACATAAAAAAAATTAAAAAAAAATATATACGGTCGAATTGAGAAACCTCCTCCTTTTTTTGAAGTCGGTTAAAAACAAAAGAAAACCACAAACAAAATTATCCCAGCCCAATGCTACACGGAAACAATTAAATATTGTTTACTACACTTACTATTAGTTGGTTTCGGATAATTAAAATCAAACGACGGTCCATTTGTTGAATTCAGTTATTATTAAAGGTAATTATGTATTTAATTTTATCCAGAAAATTGATGTTGTAATGGACTGAAAATTGGTTTATAAGCGGTTACTTATTTTGACATTACGATATGTTCCATAGTTAACTATTATGTTAAATATTTGTATCCGGTATTGTTAAAACTAAATGAAGTGTGGTTAACATTTTTAAAAAAGGTATTACGAACGATTGAATTTCGTAGTACGAAATTCGAATCTCACCGCGGATTCCGCTGTCGAGATAGCTTACAGAATAGCCTAGCTGATGGTCCGGTGGTGCCGTGAGAGAATGGTTGGCTTTTACGCCAGAGGTACCGCGTTTAATCCCCGCCGTGCACCAATGGATTTTTCTATCTAAAAATGTATGTGCGCTACATACATTGGCTCTCCAATGAAGGAAAAACATCGTTAAGAAACCCCCGACCCCCGCATGGTGGTTGGACACTATGTAGTGTCCACCTGGCCAGCTACCCTCAAGTTAGAAAATCTGTCACCAAACATCTAATGTGTTCCGGCAGCTATCCTTGAGAGCCAGTTTCTATCCTAGGCCTAGCGTGCTACCATCCTCGACCGCATCATCGCTTACTAACAGGAGATATAGTGGTCAAAACGCTAGCCTAAATGGTATAAAAAAAAACCTTGACAGTAAACAAAGATTCAATTATTACATCTTACAAAACTAGTGTAATTAAGGTCGATTTTATAATCGAAATATCTTACCACCATACCGGGGTAGCTTGATGAAACCGTATTATTGCCTTGTTACTGATGTTGTGTTGTGTTAATAGTATGCGCATACTTGTAAAAGTACGCTCACAGAGTACGGATATCGAAGAATGTTCATACAAACATCGCAAGTTAAATGAAATATTGTAACGTAGGTGGTCATTATTAATGTCCTGCAGTGTACCTAATTTATAAAGCCTTGCGTTCACACCGTGTGTTGCAATCAAAAACATTTGTCCTTACTTGAGTTCTCGTTTTAAGCTCTTTGACGTAATTTTTCTAAACATTTTAACTTTTAGAACAATAAAGTAATATAATAAAGTAATATAATTAGTATAATAGTGTTTAGAAAATATGATATTTTACTTAAGGGACTTTTTTAGGGCTGCGTAGCCAAGCCAACCATGAAATCTTTATAGTTTCACAATATACTTGTATGTCTGTATTTCTGTCTATCACGTAGCTCTTCTTTTCTTCGCTCTTCTGGTAATAGAAAGCTGTGTTCTGTGTTTCCCGATAGTTGCAACCCGGGGATCTTCAAATCGCGAGTGAACAGGTATCTACTAGGTAAGCTACATTCTTTTTTTGGGCACCTTCCATACACTTGAAATGGGAATGACTTTACTGTAGGTCTTTTCAAAAACAATTGCGAGTGCGTGAATATAATTTTTCGAGTTTATGATGCGTTTGCTACATACTAAGATTGTTGCAGTCAAATATCCCCAACTATTAGCTTACTGGTAGTTTTGTCATGGCAAAATTAAATCAGTAGTATTTTAATGAAGCTAAAAAGTAAAACTAGTTAGGTTGATGACATTTCAAGTTAAAGATTACAATAATCAACCAAATGGTAATGGTGTAAGTCCGCATATCTAAGTGTCTCGGGCAACTACGGAACTCTACACTGCGCGTGGCTGGACAAGCGTATGGCCGAATTTTCAATTAAAGTCTTCAAGAATTTGCATGCCACCGCACCCATAACCGTGAATCCAAATTACCCCCTACCACGTACTACCTACTACGTATTTACAAATAACACAGTTCTCACAGTGCTCGCGAACGCATAATGTAATTTTTTTTTTTTTTTTATAAAATATTACTCGCTATGTGGGTTGCACATTACTAGTATTTTTGTTAACCCCTCCAACTAAGCTAAATATGCTTGTGTCTGGAGTAGGTTCACGTCAATAGTGCAATGGGTGGGGTGGGGATCAAACTCACGACCTCTCGATCGCCAGTCCGTCACCTTATCCATTCAATTCACCTTTTCCAATTATAACATTCTTGACATTACTTGACGTCAAAACCACCGCTATTCGTTAGTCAAAATCTTCTATGCAGTTGTAAACGTAGGCAGGCTTAGACCAAACGAATAAAGAGCTAGAGCGATAACAAGAGCATTCTTTCTTGATCTCTCAGTGTAAACAAAATCTCGTATTCAGCGTTTACGTCAAAATATCAACAAGCGACAGTAAGAATCAAGAATTAGAATTCTTGCACACAAAAAACACTTTGAAAAGATCGCTCCAGGGAGCGAAATATTCAATTAATTATGTTCTGTCTCTGTTTACACTAATAGACTTTGATGGAGAGGGGATAGAATAAGCATTAGCTCGTCTGATGTAAATCGGCCTTTAAGGTACGGACACACTGCAGTGTCCTGCGTGCGCGATCTAGGCGGCGATCAGATAGCGCAGTAGTATTTGTACCGTCTGGTTCACACCAAACGCTATCAGAAAACAATTGAAAAGTACTGAGATCGCGCCCGCAGATCGCAGGATGCCGCGGTGTGGCCGCACCTTTAGACGTCTTGATTTGTACTTAAGGGGGTACGATTTCCATACAAAACTATAATGCACAAATATGAGTAAACGGAGCAAAAATATGCACTGAAATCACAGCTTTTGGTCTTGTATAAGTTTTAACATGTCGGGAATTATATTTATCTACATGATTTATATGAACAATATAAACATATTACTCAATCAATATTTCTTTGGTTTAACTCGAATTTTACTATTAAAAAAAATAATTTCATTTCAATCAATCAAATCATGTAGGTAAATACATTTCCCGACCCGTAAATACTTATAAAAGACCAATAGATGTGATTTCAGTGCAAGTTTTCCCTCCATTTACGTATATTTGTGCATTATACTTTTGTATAGAAATCGTACCACCTTAAATAACCTTAGTGATTATTCATTAAGTGTAGGCTTAATTAATTTTAAAGGCTTTAACTAAAACTTCTATCTTAACTTGTCATATCAAGCAAATTATTTGAGATTATTCCAGAACTAGAAAGACAAAGCTGTGTAATAACTTATTCCGTTCTCACCCAGACAATGTGGTGTGTTGATGGCGAAGTAAAAACTTTAAGTTGACCAAGTTTTACGAGATACTTAGTGTAAAGCTAACTTGTGTGTTTTAAGTTTACAGTTTTCACAACGTACAACTTTCAAAGATAACAATGTTTTTTTTTTTATGTTGGAAAAATCTGACGATACGCCGTTTTCGATGTTTTACTGTACTTTTATGGTTCCGTTTCTCAAAAGGAAAAAGAAACCCTTATAGGATCACTTTGTTGTCCGTCTGTCTGTCCGTCTGTCAAGACCCTTTATCTCAGGAAACCGTTGAGGTATCTAGTTGAAACTTATATCAAAAACCTAAGTTTTTGGTATCTTTTGGCTGTGAAAAAATCAAACCAGTCAACGCGATCAAAAGATATAACTGAAGGTATTGAAGCACTTATATAGTATTAAATCTGAAAACCGTAAATATGTAGTGTAATAACTAAAAACAGTTAATTTACTAAAACAAACTTACTATGTGTAGTTGGTGCAATACGTTTTCCATGGATCGAACTGCAAAGTTAAGTTTATCCTTTAACCTAGTCTGCAAAGCGGAAGCCTCGGTGGGTGAGTCCAACTCGACTTAGCCGGTTTTTAAAATATATTACCTAAATAAGGATTGAAGAGCCACCTAGACTCACCTTTTCACAGAAGACTTGTCCGAAATCAGCCAGAATGAGATCGTGATGGCCCTTAAACTACTTAAAAACGAAAGGCCCTAGATAAAGACGGAATCACTACGGAGCTGTAAGGTAGATTTTTAAACTTATTTCTCCGAAGGGTCTCTGTTTCCAGTTAAGTACAATCCGGGGGTCTAAATCGCGAGTGAATATCAGGCTTCCAGGCAAGCGTGCTACATCGTCGATCACATCTTTACTTAACATCAGGTTAATCATGAAAAAAATCAATAAAAAAGCTTCTAAAAGTCAGTGGGACCCCAGCTGTATTTCAGCTCCAACAGCTCTTCGATTCCGTTCTCTTTATTAAGAGAACTTCAAAGGCATGGAATAAAGGCATGATAGCTATGTTCATTGATAACTCATCAAGATATGGAGAGCTATGATCGGTAATTCTTTACGGGATCGAATCCGGATCAAAGTAATTGGCCAGAGAACTAAATTTGTCAACATAGCCCAATGGATTATCAAGCTGAAGTGGCAGTGGGCTGGTCATATCTGCCGTAAGACCAATAACCGTTGGGGTAAACTGGTTCTACAGTGAATACCGCAAGAGCGTAGGACGTCTTGTGACCAGTTGGAGCGACGAAAATCGCATAGCGGTAGGCAGCGACTAATAAAGAAATGCCGAAGATCGGGTTCAGTGACGAGCCTTAGGAGAGGCTTCTATATAGTCTAGCAGTGGACTGATACAGGTCGGTAATGATGATGATGAGACAAAAATTGAGCATCTCATTTTGTGAAGTCAGCCTATTATACTAAACAATATCATCGCATCTAATGCGATATTTTTGTTAAATTAATTCAAGCACCTACATACGTGAGTAAAAATACAATACAGGTGCCTAAGCTTATACACATTAAATATAGCAAAAACCTCATTATAACAAAGTTCTAACTTCAATATCATCTTTATGATCACAAAATATCTCAATTCCCTTTTCAAAATCAAATCATTGCAACTATCGAAACCACTTCCGATGCTTCTTGCAAATATTTGTTTTCAATTTCACTCCTTCCCTATCAATTTTGAACCTTATTTCAAGATGTTAAGATTCAACAAGATGGTTTTGGTTTTATCAGGTCTATTCGTGAAATGTAATTTCTACTGAGTTCGATGAAAGCTAATGTTGTTGGAGAAAGCAAACTCTCATAGCCTATTTTTGGTATTAGATTGGTTTTTGATGTTTTTTTGGGTTTGACTTATAAGAAAGGTTTTTCAAATTTGTTGATTTTTATTGTAATCACCATTAGCTACTTTTTGTCATCTATTGATCATGGGCTTCTACCATAGCGTGCCACAAAAGTCGATTTTCAGTTCTTCTTTTTAATCTATACACTGTCTGCCATTTCTGCCATCTCTCTTCCTTGCTAAATCTTCACGGCCGTATTTATGAAAATTTTGACATACGCATTGGATTGGTTGGTGGATTTGACACCAAAATTAATATTTGTAATTCATAGTATATGAGCCCCGCCCATTGCTCGCATTCCTGGTTATGATGCCACTTAAATCACTCTATATATTGCTGAAAATTGCATTAAAATCCGTTGCGTAGTTGACGTTAGTTTAAGTCTACAGAGAGAGGGACTTTACAATGTAAAGACCATGCAACAATAAAAACAAAATGTTCACCCATCGTAAGAAATGATGTATCTTCTTAAAAGACTGATGGCTAACGTAAAAAAATTAAAAGCTGAACATTTTCAGAAACTTCCGACTTTTTTGCTGCTGCTTTGCACCTTTGCGACATAGATATTTAGGGCCGGCGCACATATGGTGAAATGGAGCGCAGAGCATTTTTCACCGTCCAACTTTTATCAACATTGGCTAGTTTGAAATGAAATCTAAAATCAATCATCACATTAGATACTCTCCTAGAGCGCTAGAGCATCGAAGCAACTATATGAGAAACTGATCTGCGATTTTATTTAGACGTAAGCGATGCGCTGCGCTGACCTAAAGACTCTTTGATTTTCTACTCTGCGATTGCGATGCGACCAAATAGAATCACTAACAAAGCGATGACTGCCCAGAAATATAGGATTAAAGAAATCACAGAAAGAACGTACATTTTATTTTATGAAAACTTCTAGCTGTTAACCTATGTCTTACACTTAACCCAAATCAATCAGATCCAATACTACTTATACTAAACGTAAACAAGCTACAACTATTTCAATATGAAGCCGTTGTAAGCGATATATGAGCAATCCAAGCAAACACGGCCACTTTTAGAGCCCAGTTTGCTCGTAAAACTGTAGCAACCTTAACCGCACTGTATCACAGTTACAAGTAGTAGAGCAACTTCAAATATTCTTTAAATATTCTGGAAATGAACATCTTTAGTAATTTTTTCTGAAGAATTTTAGTACCAGTTTCAACCGTTTCTAATAAAGTTGTAGACAATTAGCCTGCATTTAACAACACATCAAATTAGTGCCATACCGCAGCGTTGAGCGTGCTGACTAATAAACCAAGTCTTTGACCGTTTCTTCCGATCGATCACTTTAGCTGCAGCTGTTATAATTACCAAGTGCTTTATCATCATCATAATCAGCCTGTATAAGTCCAGACAATTATTGTCAAAAAATTGTGAAATAATGAAACAATAAAAAAATCAGACGCACATACATGAATATGATTGCATTACAAATCATATTCCGAATGGATTTGATCGTCCATCCTTCAGTTCAGTGAATATACAGAGCTTTTAAGGTTTCCACCTTAAAAGATCTACATACCCCAGTGGCATACCCACATAAATTAAGATAATTTACAAAACGAAAATAACCAACTTCAAATGCCATTCTAGTCATTTTCAGTTCTAAGTTTGAGGTGTTTTGTTGATACCCATCGGATCCCGATAAAATTTTAATTTATTTTAATTTTAGAGTTGATTCAAAAGAAGGATATTGAATTACTATTGAATCTTCTGCTTTTTTTACACTGTAAACCTACATTGAAAACAGTTAACGGTGGCAGTGCCGACACAGACTAATACCTATAAATCTGGGAGTACGAGTAAACTTTTTTATGGACTGCTCGTAACTCACTGGTTTGCTTGTAAAAGTGTGAGCAAAAATAGTTGAGGACTACATTTGGTGGGTAGTTTCCTCCGTAGAAGAATTTAACAGATGGGATACAAGCTTTTTTTTTTTTATATATATATTGACAGGGCTTTGTCGCTGAGCGACCACATCGCCCTGTGAAGACTTAATACTATTAAAATACTACTTAAGCAAACATAAATCACATAATCTATACAAACATTTAGCTTGATCTGACATTGGACATCCTAAAATATAATTACATATTCCAACATCAAATGGCCTGTTTTGGCCGAAACACGACCTTCTGTAATTTTCATTCCGCACACATTCCATCAAAACATGTAGTACATCTTCTACAACACCACACTCATCACAATTCGGAGATGATTTTTTTTTCATTAAAAATGCAAATTTGTTTGATGGGATGTGAGCAGAACGAAGCCTGAGAGCTGTTACCAACACTTTGCGATTCAATGCACTGTTGTCAATCCAAGGGTATTTGGCGATCTGCGGTTGAATAGTGCGGAACCATATGCCTTTTTCTTTAGAACGCTCGTCAAAGTATTCCTGCCATATAGTTCTACACTGCTCTTTCACTAATTTTATGTAATCCGAGTACAATGGAACTATCTCAAATGGAATTCCGTCAACTGAGGCTTGTTTAGCCAACAAATCTACAGACTCGTTACCTTCTATCTGGACATGTGATGGAATCCATTGCAAAAATATTTCCCTTCCACTAGATTGTAGTCTCAATATTGACTCCAAGATACGATAGGCAATCGGTGCGCCTCGCATTGTTCGAGAGGTACACCGAGCCAAATGTTGCAGAGAACTTTTGGAATCTGTTAAAATAACAAATTTACCAAAATCGATTGACTCAATATATGATAAAGCTTCTGCAATTGCGACCAATTCAATGTGCATAATCGATATGTCGGAATCTATTCTAAGCTTAATATATATATCTAAAAATATGTCAAAAAATGCTGCACCGCCATTTGAACCCTCTTCTGAACCATCGGTAAAAATTTTGTAACTATTGCTGTATTGCTGTTCTAGAAAGTTTGTACATATATTTTTAAGATTAGGACAACTATATGTTCTTTTAGCACGATCAATCAATGGGATGGAGTCAAAAATAATATGTGTTAAATTAATACTACTCATCCATGTATCTAGCGAAAACATTTCAGGTAGGTTGTTAGCATAGATTTGTAAATAATTATAATTTGATTGAGTTAAAACTAATAATGGTTGCTTTTTATTCGCCCAATACGGACTTTGGGAACAGTTACTAAGTTGTTGCAGAATATCAATTGTTTTATTATTTGAAATTGACTTTGACCTAAACCAAAATTTCGCCGCTAAAAATTTTCTACGGACACATAACGGTGGCAACAAAAGGTCGCTTTCCATAACATGGATTGGTGTGCTGCGGATATAACCACCAATCACTCGGAAAGCCTGGTTTTGTATTCGATCTAATTTAAGCAAATTAGTTTTACAGCTGTTGTCAAATAAAAAGCTACCATAGTCGATACGACTTCGGGTTATAGATATATAAAGGCGCCGCAAATGTTTTTGATGGATACCCCAGCCCGTTCCTGATAAAACCTTTAATATATTCAGATACTTAGATACTTTACTTGACAGCTCATTAATGTGTTTGTCCCACCTCAAAGAACTGTCCAGCCACAGTCCCAAATACTTATAGTGATTTACCAAAGGCAGTGATATATCATTGATTTTGATTGATTGCTCAAGCGAGCTTCGAAAACCACCCTTTTTGAAAACACAAACTCTGCTCTTTGATGGTGATATACTTAAACCTAGACAATCTAATAAGGAATTGAAATGTTGGCACGCTAATTGTAGCTTACTAACGGCAATGTCTGTGTTTTGGTCGGAAGTATATAGTACAAAGTCATCGGCATATTGAGAAATATGAACAACACTTATTTCTTTGCAAATGTGTAAAGTCGCGATATTATAAAGAAGTGGAGATAATGGATCTCCTTGGGGTAAACCCCGTCTAGTTATTCTACTAATGTCCCATCCGTCTCCAAAAATTTTAAGCCGTCTTTCACACAGGTAGGACCACAAGTATGAGCAAATCTTTGTACCAACACCCAATCGAACTAGTGTATTTGTAAGGTAAGTTATATCAACATTGTTATAAGCACTGTCTATATCAATAAAACATGCAGTAGTTAATAAGTTATTTGAAAATCCTATTTGAATTTGTGATATCAATCTTGTTAGATTATCATAGCATGATTGACCTTTCCTGAACCCAACCATATCGTTTGAGAATAACGACTGCCTTTCAATAAACCACTCTAATCTTTTGTTTATGATTGAATTAAAAATTTTACACATACATGATATAAGCGAGATAGGTCGTAATGCATTGTTTGATGAATTCGGCTTACCTGGTTTTGGAATAGGGATTATTTTAACCTCTCGCCATTGAGAAGGCACAAGACCTGATAGGAAAATATTATTATATAAATGCACTAATAGGGTTTTTCCTATAGTGGGGAAATGTTTAATCATCGAATAGGAAATGTCATCCATGCCAGGCGCTGTATCATTGTTTTTGATTGAATTAAATACTTCTTGCAAAGTAATTTCAGAGTTAAGCATAGTACTACCTGACTGAAACTGAGGAGTCGGGGGATAGACATAGTCAGGGGTTAACTCATTTAGTAAAAGTTCAGCCTTTCCTTGATCAATACAGCGATTTGAAGAATTCACGCGATATCCCTTAATCCATTTCATTTTACGCCATAAAACTGAAGATGAAGCTGTTTCATCCACAGAAGAGCAGAACCCTTGAAAAGATTGACATTTAGCGGATCGTATTATTCTCTGCGCATTACTAATTTTTTCTTTAAGATTCGCTAAATTCATTGGTGATGGACATTTTCTTAAATTTGATAAAGCAAGACGACGCTCCGCCACAGCTTTTGATAATTCTGCGTTCCAGTACGGCTTCGGTGAAAATCTATTGTTAAAATGTTGTGGAATTTTAACGTACGGTATAAACTCATTTGCTGCAGATTGTATCACTTCCTCAAAGTTATCATAAAAAGATTGAAGGTCATTAGAAATAATAAAATGTTTTAAAGAATCTTCAATTTTCAATGTATACGACGGCCAATCACTTTTTTTTAAATTTCTTTTTTTTTAAAATGTCTCTGAATAATTTTAAGCATCCAAACATTTTTATAATAATGTGATCGCTTCCCAGTGATTCACATGTAGTCGACCAAGATAAGAATGTAGCGAGGTCACTAGACACAAAAGAGATATCCGCTGATGTTTCTTGTAGCAAACCGTTGACAGACTTTATTCTTGTTGGTGCACCATTGTTCATTGAAATATAATTATGATCTAACATACTGTCTAAAATCTGTGTTCCTCTTTGATCGGTTTTGCATGACCAATTTGTATGGTGCGCGTTAAAATCGCCCAATATCAGTGATTTAGTGCTACAGATAGAAAATATGCTATCCCAATCATTTTGAGTAGTGTTAACTGTGGACGGACAGTACAAAGAAATTACGTTCTCAATATGCCGACAATTACTAATTTTTACATGTAAAAGTTCAATTCCCGAGTTATTAATGCCACTGTTGTGGAAAATTATTTTATGCAAAATGCTTGCGAGGAAATGTTCTATAGGATTGATCTACAGGTGTGGCGTAGACATTGTTTTCTTACTTACTTAGAGTTACTAGCGTTTGACTACAATCTCACCTGGTGGTAAGCGGTGATGTGGTCGAAGATAGTGAACATGCTAGGCCTACAACACTCTGATTCTCAAAGGCTGCGTGCTGCCAGAACACCGTAAGGTTATGGCGGCAGATTTTCTTCTTGATGGTGGAAAGCTCGTTTTTGGTATCTACTCAGGCGGAACATCGATATAATATGCTACTATCATCTGTGGATGACCACAAGCGCCAGGATTTGTACCGGTGACCATTCGCTCAGAAGCCAGGCCATCATAGGAATGATGGCCTGGCTTCTGAGCGAATTACATTTGCATTAAAGGATTACATTTTACACCAATGGGTCTCAAATATGTTTCATTAAATCTTTATTTATCTCAATACATTTTCTGAACTGGAAATAATTGAGAGGGTTGTAACATCACCTAATGTGACACGAGGCAGAAGATGTAGCCCGTAGCAACTCTAAAAAACTTTCATTCGGTCTGAAACTCCCAAGTAACCCTGCGAGTGTACGTTACAACTGGAACTATTTGTAATTTCATATGAGACAAGGGTCAGACGACAAAATTTGACCATTTTATTCAGACCTTTCTGTATCACTTGCCACTGAAACTTTACTCCGAACATTTATTAATCTCAGCTCTTTTTAGACTGGCTAGCTGGAAGACAGGTCTCGTTATATGGTCCGATTTTTTTTGTAAACAGCGTTGGAACACTCAAAATATTTGTTGAGTGTAATTTACGCTTTTTGCTGATATGTTTCTGTCGATTGCGACAGTTGTAACAATCATATTTTGTACTGTATTTTGTAGATCTTATAGATATTGTAGGTATATGATTTTTTCTTAAGTTTTTATTCAATTATTTATTATGTTTTGTATTACCTACCTCAATTTTTTTATAGTAAGTAAAAGTAAAGTAAAAAGGCCTTTACTACACCATCGTACATATTACATTATTAACTGTATTTGTTTAAACGAAGACTACCATTAAGTCTTCATTTAAACAATTTATTACTATATTTCTGCTCGTGATATAAATACATTCATTCATTTCAATTCGTAAATAGTAGTTTTATTGTTATACTTTTAACAGTCCATGTATAGTTAAATATTAAGTCAAGCAGGTTTCTTTATGTTAATGTATTATTTTATAGTAAAAGTCATATTTAATTATTTTTTTTTATTGTTTTATAGAGCATCTAGAAAATAATTATTTCAGTCTTCAAAAAATGTCCATACCTTAAATACTTAAAGTCCCATAGGAGTAACGGAGACATGGCTTGACTTCTAAGCTAGAGGTCTCTGGTTCAAATCTTAGCACGGGTGTACATTCACAGGTAGTAGGACTTGCTACAAAAAAGTAGCCAAGAAGAAAATCTGTTGCCTTACGCTTACGGTGGTCCACCACCGTAAGCACCGTAACCGCAGATTTTCTTATATACTATAATATATATATTTATATATATATACATATACATATACATATACTGTTGTACATATACCGTCCCATTTACTGCGACCGGAGATACCCACGAATCAATTGTACATATCCCGCGTACATTATCCCATCACGGCGGAGGACGAGGCGGAATATATCAAGCTGAAGACGAATATGTCCCTGAGGGTGGTGTATATATATATATATATATATATATATACTATTATATTATCTTATATAATACACTGAATCTCAATTACTAAGGTGAGGAGGTTATCAACGCTATAATAGCCTATACGATGTAAAATAAATCCGGCCAAGTGCGTGTTGGAGAGAGTGGAGGGGAGGGGGGGGGGGCGCCCTACTGGAACAAACATTACTGGAACAAAAATTTGCACTTTAATGTTTAATATTTCGTAAATGGAGCATTACATTCGAAAAATGGCAACCCCTAAGTCATTTTAAAAAAGATATTTAAGCCCCACTACACATACACGGGAGCTACCCTAAAAAAAAATATTTTCCAACATTTTATTTTACCACTTTGTTGACGTAATTGATATACACACCCCTACAAAATAACAGCTTTCTAGTAATAACGGTCTCTTAGCAAAACCTTGGACAGACAGAGAGACAGACAGACAGACGGACATGACGAAACTTAAAGAGGACTACGGAACCCAAAAAACTTTTATGAAAGATTTTTGACAACAAATTTTACATTTTAATTCAAAGCATTTTACATCAACCGGTGAAAATGGCCCTAAACACTAATCAAATTCATATTTGTATACAATAACGACTTCTATGCCCCGCGAGTCAGTTTCAGTAGCAAAATTTAAGACGTTTATCGTTATGTCTCTGGATATACATCAATCTCAATGTAATTACAATGGAACAACATCGGAAATGTACCCTACAAATTAAAAAATGAATAATTCGTATCGGATCAAGATTGACGGAGTAATTGCGTTACATACATACAAAAAAAATCTAGACGAATTGAGAACCTTCTCTTTTTGGATGTTGGTTGAAACAAAATCACATGCATACTCTTCCAATAAGCTTAAGAAGTAGACTCAGATACCTCGAATTACGCTAAGACCTCTTAAACCTTAAGATCTTTTTTCATAAAACCGACCCTTGCTTCCCAAATAAAACGAATTTCAACTAAAGAGAAAATACAATTTTCTAAATATTATATGCGCCCTCTATAAATTGGATTGAGGAAGTCGATTTTAATCTACGCCGCGTTTGAGAAGTACTGCCGGCAGAAAAAATATGTGTATTAATAAATTAAAAATATTATAGAATAGATTAACTCATTACTGAACACCGTAAAGAACTTATTATCTAAAATAACAACTACCTAATTCGGTGATACACTCGGCGGTCTTATCGCTTAAAGCAATGTGTTTCAGACAACCTATTTGTGGACTGGTTGAAATACACAGGGTGTTTGGCGATGGTGTAAACTTATTTACTATAATTAGGTTCTGATGAAAATGTATGTGGGACAATTATATCTCTTTGTATACAATAAGGTATAAATACATAAAATATTATTATGTTATCAATGAGCTAAAATGTATATTCTGAATACTGTAATCGGAACTTTCCTTCTTTTTAACAGACTTAAAAAAGGAGGTTATCAGTTCGTCTGTATGTCTGTTATTTACGTTTGTTCACAGATTCTCTCACTCTGTCAATTGTAGACCGAATTTTAAAATATTTTTTTATTGAAAATAATATACCTCCGATTCCTACGATAAATTCATCGAGATCTGACAAGTATCTTCAAAACTTAAAATAAAAAAAAAATAATACAAAAATGTCCACTTCATTTCTGCCAACCGTACACAAAATATGTGGCAAGGAAATCGCCAAGTCATCCTCGGGTCTTTCATGGGCCAACTTGAAGATGCTATCTCCTGATTGAAGACCCCGATATTGCGAGGTCGGTAATTCCGCGCCATGATTGAGACCCTATGTGTCAACTACCTTTTTACTACCTTCGGATTTGTGAGAGTAGATGAAACATTGGTGATGTGGGGATAAGTTTTGGGTTGAAGCATTCAGCGTTTGGGAAAGTAAGGGGAAAGTTTATCATGACTCTTTCGTTTGATGTTTTTAAACCGACTTCAAAAAAGCAAAAGGTTCTCATTTTACTGTAGTTGTAGTGTAGTGTTTCAAAGTTTGTGTAGTGGTAAACCACTATCTCGCCTGGTGGTAAGCGATGATGTGGTTGAAGATGGTGAACACACTAGGCCTAGAATACTCTGAGTTTCAAGGGCTGTGTGCTGCCAGAGCATCGTAAAGTAATGGCGGCAGATTTTCTCCTTCGTGTTGGTAAGCAAATTGTTGGTAGTAAGTCAGGCAGAACATCGATATAAAGGAGACATATTCAGTGGACAAACAGGAATAATCCTAAAATCCTCGTACCACCTATGGAGAGTTACCTACTACTCTAGAAGGCTCCCGAATAATTCCCAAGTAGACCTTGGCAATAAGTCATCAAAACCATAAATATTAAAAGAAAACTTCTAAGCAATTTCTAATTGTTTTTCCTTTCAAAACCATCTATCTTGTACTTACAAACAGGACATCGTTTGTGCACCCAGAGCAATTCAAAAATTAATTTGGTAGCACAAAGAGAAGTCAGTTGCTTCTGCGAGGGTCTTAACTCATCAAAACACTTTACACATAAATGTCTGATTGTATTTTTTTTCATTGGCAGAAAGTGCTCGTACCTATAAATGTCACCTTATTTTACGGCACGGTTTACCGCGAAGCATGCTTGTCCAGAAGACAATTCATTGCATTTGCTCTAAACTGATAAAAGTTAAGGCTTGCAATTTTGCTTAATACCTCGTAAGCCCCGTTGATATATAAGACATCTGGCTTGATTTCCGCTGGCAAGCGAAACTGGCAATCAAGCATAATCTGGTTACAAAAACAAATACAATTACAAATGTGAGTTAAGTACTAAAAAGGACAAAAACGAAAATACTGTGTGGGCAAGGGACCGATTCTGGTTCATACGAAAAGTACCGCAAGTGGGCAAGCGACCAGAATCTATTCGTCAACATGTGTTTCGCAATTTTGTTGATGAAATTCTATGCTATTCAAACTCGTATGCGTTACTAATAATATCGTTTAAAAACTAAAAAACAACCGACTTCAATGCCGCGCTATTCATTTTCAGTACCAATTTTGAGATGTTTATCTCAATATCTCTGGAGATACTTAACATATCTCAATAAAATTACCATGGTACCACACTTGGGATATCTCCTTTCGAACAAAGAAAGAATAATCGAAATCGGTTTATAAACGACGAAGTTATCCGCGAACAAACATTTAAAAAAAAATATACGGTCGAATTGAGAAACCTCCTCCTTTTTTTTTTTTAGGTTTCTCAAAAGGACAAGGACGAATAATGTTGTGTGTTCAGAATTATGCTCCCAAGCAAAATGTTATGGCATTTTGCATTCGTAAGAGCCCGGGTGTGAGCAGTTTTAAGCTTTGGGCTCTTGATTATAACGCACAACGCTGCGGTATGCGGTTCAAACGCAGCGTCACGGGTACGATACCATAGAAAAGATAATAATATGACGATACGGTAACGTCGGCTATCGATCTATCGGTCGTCCGAGTAAGTTTCTAACAATTTCGATAGATGGCGTTTTACACCGTTAAAATACGCAAGTTAAGTTTTCACCTCTGACATGCAGTCATATTTTTTTGTATTTGCAGATATTATTATACTGTTTCTCAGAGTTAAAGAAGGAAATGAGATTTAAAAATGTCCTACTATAAAACCATTCGCACATTTTAATTTAATTAAAAATATAAACAAGACCTAAGAGATCGAGCTTGGTAGATACTTTTTATAAATTTGCGTTTTTTTTTTACAAAAAATAGCCACTACCACTAATAATACAGGTAAACTTAAAAAAGAAAACCCTATCTAAAATCAAAATAATTAAAATTGTAAAAGCCGTTTGTGTGATGTATACATGTACAAGTATTGCTCGTGGTATACAGTTAAGTTTGTGCCCTCAGAAAATCCTTCAAAATATTTACGTCGTCGTGAAATTAAACCCTAAATAAAAGAGAGTTTGTTTATTGTCACATCTTGCAGTTCAGGAGCTTTCGGAAAGTTGGGTAAGTAAGTTACGCAAAATATAGAATTGAAAATTATTTTATGAGACCTTTTTTACGTAAAAATATAAATAGTAAAATAACATGTAGTTGCCGATAGCATTTTGAGTAGGCTTTTAAGGTTAGCGTAACAACGATATCTGTGAGATGATTTGTCAATTTCTATTGATTGTGAATAACCGTGATAGTTATAAATATGAGTTCCTATTTTTTTTTATATATCTGAAAAGTCAAGCACTATTTTACCGATTGTAAAGTCATAATGCAGTCTAAGATGTAGTCGTGCTTGCCGGTACATGAAAGACGGCAATAAAATTCTCTCTTTCAGAATCTCCTAATAAAATATCCAAACTCGTCTTATAAGCAAGTAAGTTAGCATCGAACATTTTGCTAGATCATGCTTAATCGATTGTCAACATTAATTAGTTCGATGGGTGATTTGAGCCATGACCAAAGCTTATCTTACTTACTTAGCTTACAAGTGGTCAAGTGATGTCTCTGTCTGTGGCATCGTAGTTCCTAAACGGATAAAACAATTTTGATTTTTTTTTTGATAGGTGACTTAATCGAGAGTGTTCTTAGCTTTGATTTAAGAATATCCACTCAGGCGTTTAAAAAGATATTGAGCTCTTTTCTAGTTGATGATGCTACGAAAGCAACTTTCATTGGTCTGGTAACTTCGAAATTCGGTATCCTGTTGCTTTAATGATATTGCAAGGATATGGTAAACTTTACTTAATGCTGGGACATTTCGGGAATCTGCGGAGTAGTACTCAACTCTTCACCAACAAATCACAGAGATCTGTTTAGGCTCATTGGAATGGTCTCAATAAACAGATTATACATCTCAGTTATACAGATCAGTCGGGGGTGGTTTAAAAATTTAGATTTAAGTAATATTTCCATTGAAATGTATGAAACTTCAATTAGGATAAACCTTCCTGGAATGTCTGAGTGAATATAGTCGATCCCTTGGCTCCTAAACTATTGAGAGGAAATTTTAAGGGTCCTCTTCCCTTTTAATTTGACAAAATAAGCGGAATAAACGGAGGGAACTGGGTAAACAGAAACGTACTTTAATTGAAATTACCTCGATGCCAGCGGGCCTATGCTCGTAGGACAGGTTGTAGCTGTATTTTGGATAATTATATTCGGAGGTTTAGAAAACCAATGATTATTAAGGCCCGTTTGCATAGACCAGTTCAAAGTTAATTTAACACAGGTGGTAGGAATATTCTATCGATTTTCCGCCTGATTTACTATCAAATTGTAGCGTATCAAGGAGAAAATCTGCCGCCATAACCTTTTGAGAGTCAGGTCATTCTAGGCCTAGTGTGTTTTAAACATATTCGCCCACGTTATCACTCAGGGGCCTTATTCAGTATGACCATTTTAAAGTCTTACCGTGCCGTGTTACGTCATCTTCGCGTTATGGTATTCTCTATACCAATCAAAACGCGGTAGGGTAAGGTTATGAGCGCGTTTTGAGCTATCAAAATATTGTGACATATGAGGACGTGTAATGCGCGCGTTTTGTATAATTTACCTATAGTGTGGCATACAGGGGCCTTATTCAGTATGACCAATGAGATAACGCGTTCCTTAACACGCCACGTTACGTTATTGAAAAATTGTATTCTGTATGCCACACGATAGGTAAATTATACAAAACGCGCGCGTTACACGTCCTCATATGTCACGATATCTCAAAACGCGCTCATAACCTTACCCTACCGCGTTACCGTACTTAAATTGGCAAAGAGAATACCATAACGCGGAGATAACGTAACACGGCACGGTAAGACTTTAAAATGGTCATACTGAATAAGGCCCCAGAATACAATTTTTCAATAACGTAACGTGGCGCGTTAAGGAACGCGTTATCTCATTGGTAATACTGAATAAGGCCCCAGGCGAGATAGTAGTCAAGCCTATCGGGTAAAAAATATTAGGATCTGTCATGTTACCACCAGATTTTGGTAAAGATGACTTAAAAACCACCTTTGGATAAACCTTACACATTCAAATGTAAACAGAACCTCCCCATTTTTTAAAGTCGCTTAAAAATGAATCAATATCTACTGAAACCAGTTTGTGCTTCCGATAAAACTTCAATTTAAACCACTTCCTGATAGATCTTCAAGTACGTTCATCTCTTGGCTATCGATAAAGGCAGAAATAGACGGAGAGAAAATAAGCCGGTTACGGCAATTGAACTAGTATGGTTTCGTATTGTGTCCATGGTTTTCAATGGGATTTTAAGAACTAAAGACATCAGCTCAGCTTTTCCTGAAACATTTTCGTCTAGACTCAGGGTAGACTTAGGTAGTGATTGGCACTTTCATTGATTTCCCGCTTGGGATATACTGTATTGTGTATAAACTTTTTATTTTATTTTAAGTTTTTAGAACATTTTCAAAAATACAGCAAAACAAAATGTTGTGAAATACTCCACAAATAAAACAATACATTATTTTAATGTCAGGGTTGAACAAAAAATTGAATTTACGTATGTTAGAATAGCGTTATAATATAATTTTAAAAAAATAGGCATCAAAAACGTGACCATTCAATCAAATGTTTTTGGTATAAAACCGCAGCGTGTGTTGCGAGCTTAAATCGCGGTATATCTACTATACTTTTGATCAGTTACATAGGTACACATATTTTGCAGACTTCAAACGAATATAAAAATCTGGATACTTATGAAGTACTTTACCAATGCATAATTTGGTTAACAAATGCAATCCACTAATTTCGTCGTATCGATGGATCGAACCGTGGCTTAATTGGCAGAGCACCTGGACGTGTAATCCGGGGGGTGCGGGTTCGAGTCCCGTCGGTACGATGAAGTTTTGGATTGTGTTTAAAAATTTTACTTATGAAGTGTTAGTACTTAAAACGTAATCAGACAACTAAATCATTTAATGACAAATATTTATAAAAAAATAGCAATTTTGACAACTCACGCAAAAAGTTACAAATGATTGTTTGTTTTTTTTTGTGTTCGTTCAACACCGTTATAATAAGACTGCTGTTACGAATATTTTCGAATGAAATATATCAACATGATATTCAATACTTATTCGATATTGTAGCATTAATTGAGATTTGATCTCAATATATTTTATTGCTGCAACGACAAAATCATTAGAGTGTATAGAATTTCGTTCAAAAAGTTTAGAAATACACTTTTTTATATTCTTAGGGTTCCAAAATTATATTTACAGTATAAGGTTTTTTAAAAAGATCAACTTAGCATGCCGCGTAATAAGTTTGTTTTGTTCGTTGCAATGCTTTTCTAAAGAACATCTCTAGTGATTTTTACTGGATATTAACATCTTGTTGCAATATGAATAATATTACTTGTTTTGATCACTTGTACTAGATATTATTAAAATAATTATGTAAACATATTTATATATTTGATAACTCTGTATAGGTTATGGGCGCTCAAACATATAATTTGATTGTTTTGTTTCAAAAACTAAAAAGCCGACTTCACTTGCTGCGCGAACCTCCTCATTTTATGAAGTTGGTTAACATTCTATAAAAATACACGTTGACTTCATTACTAACTTTTAATTCATTCAACTTAGCGTACTTACTTGTGTACCAACATATGTACACATACGTATTTCTCATATTCTTTATCATCTAAATCACCATGAAGACCATCTTATAATTTTAATTAATAACGAGATGGTGTCAAAATATTTACGTATTTAATAACAGTTTAGCAACTGCAATCTATAGAACAAATAGAGATAGACTGCACACAGTAACTCGTTGTATTTACTTGACGTCCGAAGAGTTGTGTTTGAATTCACTAGAAACGACCAATGGATGAATGTTCGATGCAGTAGCCAGCTTATGTAGCTGTTCTGAACTTTTGAAACGTATTTCTCTTTCCGAATATCATTTGATCTCATTGTTTCAACTCATATATTTGAGTTATACTTTGAGAACAATCTGTTATAATGGTATGCATGAAAGATTGCCTTTGTAATGGAACTAACCAGAAATATAAGTTCTATTTTAACATTATAATGATAAATAGTTCATGGTAGATAGATAATTGAATTGGGCAAATTAGTGAGGTTGGTTTCAAGATCAAAAGAGCGTACCTACTGGAATTTTCATTTTAAAATGTTTGGGTTCACTGTCAAGCAAATTAAATTAATTATACTGTAAAACGGGACTTATCGCGCTAAAAACATAATTTTATTTGCCTTGACGTTTCGATCAAGTTTCATTGACCGTGGTCACGAGAAGACTGAAGTGTGGGTATCAGCATTGTTATGATTGAGAGTAGTTTGAAACTACTCATTTGATCTTGATCGTAGTTGCCATTGCGACACACAATACTGACGACATCGGCAAATTTCCGTTTATGTAAACTTCGACTGGAACACTTGCGAATCACTGGGTTCCAAGTTGTGACCAACCTAAAACCATCCTCCCGGTTGAAATTCGGATGTTTTTTTTTATTTCAACCGCTTTACGTACAATACGGGAGTAATAGTAACGTTCGGTGGAAAGAATTTTAGGGTCGTGAAGTTCAATCCAGTGATTAGGTCCTGAATCTAGCAAATGCTCGGCGATGGTGGACTTATTAACCTGGCGGTTTTTCACAGCTGCAATAAGTTTTTGACTCTTTCTGCGATTTTGCGCTTTGTTTGTCCAATATACGATTTTTCGCAGCTGCACTCAACTTTATACACACCCTGGTGTCTGAAACGGTACCACATCTTTCGGTGAACGGATCTGCGCTGCTACCTTCGATAAAGGGGTGAAAACTGTCCTAATAGAGTATTTTTGTAAAACAGCTTTGACTTTGTCCGTCACTCCCTTCACGTATGGCATGAATGCAGGCTGCCTTTCAACTTTAATGGTCCCTTTCTTAAATCTGCGTCTTGGTTGGCCTCTTCCTCTTACCTTGTAGCCGTTTTTTACGAGTACCTCCTGAACATGATCGATTTCCTCTTCCAGATGTTCCGGGTCACAGAGGTCATGAGCTCTGTCCATCAAAGACCTAGTTACAAATCCTAAGTGTCGGGGGTGATGGTGTGATGAGGTATTTATATATCTGTCTGTGTGCGTCACTTTATAATTATGTGTGTAAATCGCGAAAGTTTAAAATGTACTAAATCAACTTAAATTAAACAAACATCTTCAGACGCAAAATGCAGTTACAAAAATGTCATATTACTTTCATATTTGATAGACTAGCGTTTGACCACTATCTTGCCCGGTGGCAAGCAATGATGTGATCGAAGATGGTGAAGACGGTAATCCTAGTATGTTCTTCCTCTCAAGAGCTGTGTGCTGCCGGAACAACGTGAGGTTATGGCGGCAGATTTTCTCCTTGAAGGTTGATATATTTATATTACGTAATGTAGATTTATAAGTGAGTCCATGTATTTTGTATTAATCTAAACCCTTTTCTCATTATACCTAGCATGCCACCGTCCATGCTCAACATTCTTAAATATCATTTCCATCATATGGTTGTCTGGTAGAGATCGCTTTATTTTTTTTAGCGATAAGACCACCCATTGTACTAGTCATTTAAGTGGTTCGAATGTTCATTTCTTTTCCTATGTAAATTGGTGTCAGTAAGGAGTTATTGTTTTGTTGATAAGTTTATTTTTACTAAGTCAGGCCGGCAAATAGTATGCTTATATAGGACCTAGACTTTAGGCCCTTCGCATTGTTGCAGAAAATATTATTAATGGATGGTAAGCTTGCTAATTTAAAATGTGAATAAAAGATTATTTTCTGTTAAAAATATGGCATATTTTAAAAGTGCTCTTGATACACTAGACTGGGACATTATCTTTAAACCTGAACTTCTTATTAATGATAATTATAATTTATTTGATGATAAAATAAAAGACATATTAAATAAAAATATTCCCTATAAACACATTAAAATCGGTGTTAAAACCCATAACAAAAACTAAAAATTTCATACCGACATAAAAGAATTTTGAAGATACTTACAAATACATCAAATAGTTCCACATTAAAATCGTATTACAAAAAATATCGTAATTCCCTAAAAAAATGTATAAAGAAATCAATAAGGTTATATAACGCTAAAAAAATGAAAGAAGCAAAAACAAAGTAAAGACGATGTGGTCAATTATTAAAGAGTCGACTAATAAAAATATCAATAGGAAAATAAAAAACATAACACTTAATAAAGGTAATTCGCACATTCAAGTACCTTATGAAGTTGCGAACATTTTTAACAACCATTTTGTCACGATAGGTGAGACGAAAAATCATAGATAGACTTAAAATAGCCAAGATACGACCAATTCTTAAAAAAGGCGGCAAAGATAAGGATATCAATTGTTATAGACCCATAACTCTACTCCCAATATTTTCAAAAATATTTGAACGCATCGTGTCAGACAGCATATATAGTTTCCTAGAAAAATATAAACTACTTGACAATAACCAATTTGGTTTTCGCAAAAAATCCTCCATTATCCTAGCACTTTATAAAATTGTCCAAAAAACCTTACAACATATGCGAGACAAGTGTCACTCCATAGGGCTTTTACTAGATATGACAAAAGCATATGATAAGGTATCACATAGCATTCTTATTGACAAAATGTTTCAAATCGGAATAAGAGGAAAACCACTCAACTAGATAAAATCGTACCTTTCTGATAGAAAACTATTAGTACAGATAGACCACTTCCACCGGGATACAGGAACTATACAAAAAGTCAAGTCTGAGACCCGTACAATAAACTGTTCTATTCCCCAGGGTAGTGTGCTGGGTTGCATACTATTTCTAATTTACATAAACGATCTTCCAAAATTAACATCAACCACATGCGTACTATTTGCCGACGACATCTCCTTACTTTTCCGATCTCCTCCACAACATGATACATACACACAGATTAAAAATACCTACCATGAAATTAAATTTTGGCTAGAAATACACAATCTAGAAATAAACACGAAAAAAACGAACCTCATACAGTTTATGCCGTATCAAAAACGGCCACTAGATCTAACAAGAATTACTTATAGTCTAGAAATACAAGAAATTAAACAGTGTACTTTACTAGGTCTCAAACTTGACTGCAACCTCAGTTGGAAAGATCATATTGCACACATAAAAACAAAGCTATAATTTTAAAACTATAATTTTTACTTTTTGAGCACTTTAACTAATTTAAAAGACGGAACAAAGAGTAACGTGACTGCTCAGGTTAGCGCACTATTATTAATACCTGTAATATTTGAGGGTTGCCCTCGATTTCCCTGGGATTCCATCATCAGATCCTGACTTAGTGCCAATGCGACCATCTCAGGAGTATACTCTTTCAAATAAAAACATAATTTTGAGAATTGCTCCACAAATGACGGATTAATCGGTGAACATACATAAACAAATATATACATACAGGCGAACATATAACCTCCTCCTTTTTTTAAGTCGGTTAAAAATAGATTTAGGATAATAATGGTATGGTTCAAAGACATTTTATAATATCATTTTATAATACAATAAATATATTTAAGGAACACCTCAGTCTGAGCCTTTTTTAACCGACTTCAAAAAAAGGAGGAGGTTTCTCAATTCGACCGTATATATTTTTTTTCATGTCCTTTCCATCAAAAGTTTCCTGAACGAAATAGCTGTTAGCGATATCGGTCGACCATTGTATCACTATAATATTAGATTTATTTATCGTACACTAGTTGAACCCCGCAGTTTCGCTCACGTTTTATCCTGGTTATAAACTTTTCTCTTCAATCACTCTATCTATTGCTGAAAATTGTATTTAAACCCGTTGCGTAGTTTAAAGGATCTAAGCGTACAGACAGTAGGAACGACTTTGTTTTGTACTCTGTATAAAAATATTTATTTTCAATGATATGAAGTTTCACAATAAATAATTTTGTATTGTATTGTATAATGAAACATTCTCTGCATTCCACCCAAACATTACACCTCTGTTTACCAGGCTGTTTCGCAAACTACCAAGACATGATGGGAACTGCCATACCCTTAGCAATTCTGTGTCATATACAAAGTAAATGAAGCAGTTAACAGCCTAGAACTGGGTGTGTTATATATAATTCTGGTTCCAACATTCGGGCGTAACGGGTTATGTTGCCGGTCATTTTCTGGTCAATACTTGGGCAGGGATATGGGTTAAGGCGTGGTGGTGCAAATTTAGAGAGTAAAAGATACAGTGAAACTATCTGGTAATAGTAAAAGTAAATAAGTAAACTGTAAAGTATTATGGTTATGACCGTAGGTTTTTTTTAATCTTATAGGCTAGTGTTTGACCACTATCTCACCTGTTGGTAAGTGATGATGCGGTCGAAGATGGTAAGCATTAAATTTAGATGTTTGGTGACAGATTTTACTAACTCTAGGGTGGTACTAGGCCAGGCGGACACTACATAGTGTCCTACCACCACGCGGGGGTTGCTGGTTTCTTAACGATATTTTTAGGGAATTATTTATCTAAAAAAAGCGTTTTAAATTTTGTACGGATGCCATCCGTTGCAATGAAATCTAAAAGTTACAAATTTAAGTTACTTTTTTGTAGCAAATCAGGCAGAACATCAGTAGTAGTTAGTCGGAAGTATAAAATGAATCAAAGAAGAATCAAGAATCAAAGCATTTATTCAGTATGTAGGCAGTATTAATATACGCACATATACACGTCTAAATCATAAATCATAACCAATTATCAAGTAAACATAGCAAAAGCAGAATTTTAACGCTTTTAATTAGAAAATAAAAAACAAAAGTAATGAACCATTCAGCTGTCATCCAATCGTTTACGACAGAATATTAAAAAAAATATTAAATTAGGTTAAAACCAACCATACATGTAACTGTGTGTTTCAGTACTTCAGACAATGCGTCTACCACCTGTAGAAAAACACTCAGGCTTGGCAACGGGCTTCAATTTATAGTTTAAACTAAAGGTACGCGATCTCAGTACATTTCAATTGTTTTCTGATCGCGAAAACAATTGAAATGTACTGAGATCGTGCACGCAGGACGCAGGACGCTGCGGTGTGTCCGTACCTTAAGTTTCTCATACACTAAGTCAAGATATATTACCCAGTATTTCTTATAACTTAAGCCGCTACAACACAGGGCGATTTGACGATCCCCAAAATAGACACAACAAGATGACATCGATTTATTTAACATCTCGCAGACCCAAATATGTTTAGTATGATTTTCTGACCACGAGGGTTAAGATTACGTCCATCAGTGGTTTTTGATGTGATGGCAGATTTTGTGGTGGATGGATTCTTGATCCATCGATGGAAAAATATGTATCTCTTAGATTCCTGATGTATTTAAAGACATGGTAAAGTATCACTACTTGGAATTGGTAAGTAGGTATTTAAAGTAGTAACATTTTAATCGTTTAGTAGGCGTTGGTTTTTTTTATACTGTATATCACCATCTTTTATTTATACTGGTCCTGTCCATAATACGGTTGTCTGGAAGAGATCGCTCTAAGCGATAAGATCGCCGATTATATTACCAGAATTATAACAATATTCTGTATTTTTAAAGTTTTTTTCTTCTGGGTAATCAATAAAGTCTTACTGTATTGTAATTTTTACTAAATTTTGAAGGTAGGCCATTAAATATGCTGTCGAACCTAACCTATCTAAAACGGCCTCTAAGGTCCCCACAGACTATCAGTTCACCGGCAGTCCCTAGTCGTATCAGGTGGCCTGCCATCTAAAGTCTGCATAGCCCAGACCCTAAAACGATTATTGCCTACCGGCAACCTGCTGGCAATGATCGAATACCGGCTCTATGATATATAATAGCTGATAGAGTCCGGCTTTTGGTTAGAGTTTGTCGTCGGATGGTCGTCAGTACAAAACCTAAAGCGAAACAGTGAATGTGTGGCCTGTTATCATTACTGACAAGCTGTTTATCGTCCGGCGAACTGACGGGACCCTTTAGGATGGTCCGTTAGCGTAAAGGATTAAGATACCTTTACTTCTTACCAGGCGGTTGTCGGTTCAAATCCTAGCCATGTACCAATATATTTTTCTATGTGCAATCAAGGGTGTCCGTCCAAAACTAGTAGGAGGATATTATATAAATGTTCTGCTTGACTTGCTACCAAAAAGTAGTTTACCACCATCAAGGAGAAATTCTGCCGCACAAATCTTACATGGTTCCCTTGAGTCAGACCACTCTAGCCCTAGCGTGTTCCATGAACCATGATCATCACCAAAATGTCCATCTGGATTCCCACTAAATTTATGAATGTAGGATCGAATGTAAGAACTGATCGTGTAAAAGTAGCCTTACAGAATGACAGTGACAAATGAATGTAAGATTTTTTGACAGATAAGATTTTTTGACAGTTATATATGAGAGTGAGTAAGAGTGCAAGAGTTGTGTGATCTGTGCATTGTGAGATATGAGTTACGACGAGAGGTGTATGCGCATTGTAAAAATTAAATTAATTATTAAGAAGAAAACTGCAAAGATTAAGATATATATAACAATAATTATTGTCGGTGAGTGAGTAGTTCATTTTTTTCTCATTGCACCCGGAATTTACCCCAATACTGTAAGCAATAACACCGCCTATTGTGACATTGTTTGTCGTGAAATGTTTTTATGTTTAACTAAAAAGGTGTTAAATAAAGTCTGTAGTTTATAACAATAACTAAATTATAATGACTTAGCAATCGAAAAGTGAAACCAATAATGAAGGAATACCTTCATACAATGAACGTAACTTTTGTTCTAGGGAAGACGCTGCTTTTTTTGTTTTTTAAACGAAAGCGAAAAGGCAGGACTTTGAGATAAATTTGTACATGCAATTGTTTACAATAAAGCATATTTGTATTTATAGTTATCTAATGCTCATCCTAAAGCCCAATTGATTAAGTTACAGTTTAATCATTTATCAAATACTAGAAGTGCCCCGCGGCTTCACCCGCGTTAAAGACTTCTCTTATTTACTTAAATCTTTTATTTTGTAAAAACCTCTCTATTACAGAAGACATCAAAGAAGTAAAAGCCAAATCGGTTCAAACTTTGAACTCCCGTTCCATCCCCTTCAGGAGTGAATTTTGAAAAATCCTTTCTTAGCGGATACCTACGTTATAATAACTATCTTCATGCCAAGTTTCAGCGCAATCCGAAACAATATTGATTTCAGACTTTGTTACCCTACTTCACCCTTTTAGGGGTGGCATTCCGAAAAAGTCTGAATCACGTATTTACTTATTTATTTTTAAAAGCACTTGTGTGAAGTTTCGAATAGAAAAGACTATCTAATCTTGTTTCTACATACAAACTTCAAACCCTCATTTCATCCCCTTAAAGAGTGAATTTTAGAAAATCATTTCTCAGAGGGAAATAAAGTCGTAATAGCTATCTGCATGCTAAATTTCGGCGCAATCCGAAACAATATTTATTTTCAGACTTTGGTACCCCATTTCATCCTGTTAACGGCTGCATTTTAAAAAGTCTGAAACACGTGTTTACTTATTTATTTACTGTAGTACTTGTGCGAAGTTTCGAATATAAAAGACCATCTTATCTTGTTTCTCCATACAAACTTTGAACCCCCGTGTCATCCCCTTAAAGAGTGAATTTTGAAAAATCCTTTATTAGTGGATACTTACGTTATAATAACTATCTGCATGCCAAATTTCAGCGCAATCCGAAACAATATTGATTTTCACACTTTGTTACCCCATTTCACCCTCATAAGGGTGAATTTAAAAAAAAAACAGAAACACGTATTTACTTATTTTGTTACTGAAGCTCTTGTGTGAAGTTTTGGATAGAAAAGACTATCTAATCTTGTTTCTCCATACAAACTTTGAACCCCCATTTCATCCCCTTAAGGGGTGAATTTTGGAAAATTCTTTCTTAAAAATTCTTCTTTCAAATTTCAAGTCTCTACGACCAGTGATTTAGGCTGTGCGTTGTCTGTCAGTGAGTCAGTCAGTCAGTATGTCAGGACAAAGATTCTTATAGTATTAGATAAAATCAATATTTATCAAATATACAATCATTAATGCTAATCAGAATGAGATTATCAGGCATATCAAACCAATCAAACTCTAATTATTCAGCGCATGCCTCAACTGCTATTGGCTATAAGTTTGCTCTGGCCTACTTCGCTTGCAAATCGACCAAAAATTTGCACATACACGTCGCTACGGAGATGAAAGCGGATTACTCCGAAATCTCTCCACCGTTCTCAATAAGCCCGAATAACCAGAGCAAGAGTTTGGTAGATTATGTTTTGAATTCAAATTACATGACTATGGTTTAGTTCAAATCTAAATAAATTGTAATGTCTTGCCATTACCATGATTGATGGTTTTGCATAAATAGTTTGTATTATTGTTGTTGATGTTGTTGTAGTTGTAGGACTTCTGCTAGTCCGCCTAAAGCTACGGACACACCGCAGCGTCCTGCGTGCGCGATCTAGGCGGCGATCAGATAGCGCAGTAGTATTTGTACCGACTAGTTCACAGAAAACGCGATCAGAAAACAATTTAAAAGTACTGAGATCGCGCCCGCAGATCACAGGACGCCGCGGTGTGGCCATACCTTAAGGCGATACCACCACATTGCCAATTAATTCAGCCGTGAAAAAGGATGTTTTTCGGTTTGAATGGCAAAGTGTCCAGTGAAATTACAGGACATGTGAGACTCAACATTTTTATGTCTCGAGGTAACAGGCGCAGTGCAGTGACGTAAAATTCTGGCTATCCTGAATTTTGCATCTCTCTGTACCTATCTGTAATAAGTAGACGTCATCATTTACCATCAGGCCTGTGTCGTGCTTGTATTGCTACCCTTATATCATTAAAAAAAGTTGTTCATACTATTTTCTAAAATTGTATATTATATATAGCAGGTAGGTTTGCGTTTGACCACTATCTCATCTGTTGGTAAGTAATGATCTAGCTAAAAAAATTATAAAATCTAAGTCGTTTCTACTTGTATCAAATGCCATGTTTCTGCAGATGTGTTTTTTTATTTATGGGAGATCAAGTATGTCAATACGGAAACCAAAACTGTGCGATGCAGAATCGGGTAATCAAGTTAAAATATCATCGATGGCCTGCCTAACTTTAGAGAGCTTTTAGTCATTCTATTCCCAAGTTATTGCCGGTTAGATGGAAAGCCAGGCTTAACTTAAGTCTTCGAAGCCTATTTCAAATTAAAAGTGTATTAAGCGTCCCCCCTCTCCCCCCCCCCCCCCCCCCCGTCGTAACGTATAGTCGTTGAAATTGGGTATACAAAATACTTAGAATAAATCCTTTAAAGTGACAACGACGAAGTACCTAGTTGCTTGATTATAACGGGCGACTACGGAACCCTACACTGCGCGTGGCCCGACACGCACTTGGCCTGTTATTTTTATTTCGTTTAGGCTTAGACTTGACAGGCGTTTGACCATTATCTCAACTTTTGGTAAGAGATGATACAGTCGAGGATGGTAGCACGCTAGGCCTGGATTGGGAACTTTCAAGGACAGCTGCCGGAACACTAGTTGTTTTGGCGACAGATACCCTAACTTAAGGGTGGCAGCTGGGAAAGTGGACACTAGACAGTGTCCTGCTACCATGCAAGTTGGATGAATTGTGTTTGCATTGGTAAGAATTCAGAATTTCTCTTGCTCCATCCTGGCTCTCAAGGGTTGCTGGAACACCGTAAGGTAATGGCGGCAGATTATAACTTGAATTAACACATAACAGGAGTTTAACAAGTAGTTTAAACACAGACAATGCCGCCCGATATAGCTAATTTTTTGGAAAATGTACGAAAATGTAAAAGCAGTATGTAATAAAACATACTGCTTTTACATTTTAGTACATTTTCCAAAATTTTACGTATTTTAATTATTTTATTTTTATTTTATGTACTGCGTCTGCACTACGACCGTTATCAATATTCATAGGACCTCATGAAAAGTTTAAAGGGGTAAAACAAATTTTCTGTCCTAATGGCATTTAATTAACCTGCATGTTCGCATTATCATAGCAAGACTTTAGTGAAGTAGGTATAAGCAGAACATAAGGTAGCGTCGCATATCGAGGTCGTCCCTAGAGTCCGATTGTCTCGCCTCGGCTCGCATCGCATTGTTTTCCTACCCATTGCAACGGGTCTAATGTTGATGCGAGAGTGAAGCAAGAATGTATTTTGCTAATTTATTATTATTTTAATATAATGAGAAAATTATTGTTTACTGTAACCCTGTATATGTATAGTAATACTCTGAATTCTACTATAGAATCCATTGCTCCTCATCAAAATAGCGGCTTTAAAGAAAAGTACTGTGCTGCACCCACGTGATGTAATCTACTATTAGTATACTGTGACATAGCTGAACCTATGTTCAGCTAGGCTATATACTCTCTATATACACTCTCTATATACTCTCTATATACACTCTATATACTCTATGCATATCAATAGGAAAATAGCCTATAATAGACTTCCTTGTTGCTTCTACTACTGAATTGATAAGAGTTACTGCGTCAAATTTGCAGGAGTCTTGAATTGAATCGTTTGTGTCTCTATATTCATATCGAATTACTCAGAACATTTTAAACATGGTGTTTAATTACTCATATTTAGACAAATGTTGTAACAAAAACAAAATTCGTCAGGAAATCCCGAAAAGCTTGTCAAGCCAAGTATTGCTCATTTTTCGCAGCCGTTAAGCCAGAACATTTTCACAACATTTAAACTTTGTGTGTTTTCTTCGGCATAATCCCCTAATTAGAAAGTTCCTTGCCAGGATCAAAAGGGACTTCTTTTGATATAAATTACTGAGCTTGTTAACACGTTTTAGAATTAATGAGGTACACAAACTAAGACCCGCTATGAATTATGACTCTAATGAACCAAGTACTTAGAGTCAAGAATGTTTTCGGACGATCTAGCAATTTTGCTGAGCTTCTGTTTTGCATTTATAATTTTGGGAATATTCAAAACAATGTAAAGTGGAATGAGGAACTTTCACTCACTATTAATCACTTCAGATTCCAGAATAGTCGGTGTTTGATGTTTTAGATTTTCATTGTTTGGACATCTCCCTAAAATTAGTATGCTAATTTTAAGTGATGTACAAAGATAGTTAAAGACCATTGTACATTCCATCGTATTTTGACCTGTTGTACGAAGATAGTTCTAAACAAACAGCTTTTAAATGTAGAACAGGCATTGAATGAGACAGCAATAAAGGGTACTTAAAAATAAATAAAATCATCATGTTCTAATTCTTATGTCCGAAATGATTTGAGGTTAGAAAAGCAGATACTGCTAGGCGTATCATATTTTAGATTACAACCTTTATCAGATAGAAAGAATATATAGATTTATTCTTAAAATATTTCCTCTAGGACGGAGGCCCTTATTAGCTGATAAAAAAATAATCTATATTTTTATATCTTCATGGTCTCTTATTGCATAGATTGGCCACGTCGACACGTGCAGTACTGGCGGCGAGCCAACGCATCGGCTGACGAGAAATGGACAGGAATATGGGGACTCTAATGATACCTTAGTGGACTCGACTTCGTCTCGAATTTGGAAGTCATTTGTTGAAGTACCAACTAGTATTGATAGGTGAACTTAATGTTGCAGCATTAGAATGATGAACTAAAATCGCTACACTTTTAACATTTTAGGGAATCAAAATTCGCTTCAAAATGTTAAAAGTGGAGCAATTTAAGTTCATTTTCATATACAATCCTAAATTTCGCCGACCAGTGAAACTTGAACCGCACCTCTAGGATAATACGCCCAAGCGCTGTGTAATCAACTTAGCTAGAGACGACTCCCACCGGAATGAATTATGTTTTGCCGGCGCCACCTGCAACTACTGTTTAGAAGCAATTACTCTTAACATGTAAGGAGACTTTACTTACGCTTTTACTTTACGGCGAATCAAGACTCTGAAGCCGTTTGCCTACAAGATTGTTGACGAGTTTCTTAGTTCTTTAAGAAATTTTTAGAAATTGATGCTATTATATTAACTAGCAGACCCCTTTCAGATGCGAGAGCAGTATCCATACAATATGATGGGGCATAAGCTTGAAACCAATTTAAAAAATCGAATACTACTGATAATATCATAACTTAACAATCTCTTAACCTCTGTCCCCAAACAGTACGTTCCAATTTGCATATTAACCTGATAAACGTCAAACAATACGACTAGATTGATCGAACACTAATTGATCAAGCTCATGCTTTGGGCCGAGATCCCATTGTGTTGTGTATTAGATTACAGATCAATTTGTCAAATCGATACCTGAGTGTTTGTCAATGGACGTAGACACTCTAGACAAAGATGGTTAGAACATGATGCGATAAGACAGTATAAGATGTCTACCACGGTAATCTTGTAGATAACATAACCGTGTGTCTGCAGATTTGCTCAATTTCTTATTTATAAGACTATCGTGCCAAACCCTGTCAAAGGCTTTTGAGATATAAAGGGAAATCGCGAGCTTCCCCATGATTCTCTATTGCCTTGCTCTAAATGTGCGTGATGTAGGCTAGAAGATCCCAGTGGACCGATTTCGGTGAAATCCGTATACGTATTGTCGATCGCTGAGGAGATCATTCGCTTCAAGGTATGCCAGGAACCGGTTGTTCAGTACACGTACCATAGTTGCAGAGTATTGATGAAAATTGGCCTGTAGTTGGCAGGGTCAGCACGACTACTATTTTGGGCACGGCTTGCACGTTAGTAAGCTTCCATGATCTTGACACTTGACCAGTTGTCATAGAGAGGCGAAAGAGGTGTGTCAAAATAGAAGCGAGTTCAGGCGCACAGGTTGTCGAAGCTATAGCTGGAATTCCATTAGAACCGCTGGCTTTATTCAAGTCTAGATTTTGCTGCGTTTTTCGAAACTCAGTCTGACAGATGCGTATTTCTGACTTAAGGTACGCACACACCGCGGCGTTCTGTACGAAATGTACTGAGATCACGCACGCAGGACGCGCAGGACGCCGCGGTGTGTCTGTACCTTTATTTGTCACATATCCAAGTAGACTACAAGGTGTCGCACCGGTAGTATCTAGAGGTTTAAATTCCGCAAACAGTGAAGCAAATAGATTTGCCTTCTAAATCTACCGAGTAAACGCAGAAAGAGTTACTTTCACGAGTAATATTAAGAATCCAGAGCAATCTTTTGTAATAACGCAACGATTATTTTATAAGTTTACTGAGACGGCATAAAATTTGCCTTTCTTTAAATTTTTTATCAATACTAATATATTTTTAATTTTCTTGAAAAATGAACTTTTATTAAAAATATTTGAATAAATACCTATCTTTTGGGGTAATGGAGAATATACAATAATGCAAAGTAAATGATTTCTTTTTCGAAAATAGAATAATGTTATTTATTCCCTCGAATGCAAGGTGCTAACAATGCTATTTCTAATTTAAAATACTGGTCTTTAGGGTTCCGTACAATTTATTGTCCCTCGTAGTGCTATATTGTATTGTGTTCCATTGAGCGCAGTTATCGCTAAAGATTGCCTCCATTTGATTCCTTTTGATACTTCTAATACAAAGAATGCAGCAAAAATCTATCTATCTTTAACCCCGACGCAAGAAATGGGGTGTTATACATTTGACGTGTGTATCTGTGTATGTGTCTGTCTGTCTGTGACAGCGTAATTCCCAAACGGATAATCCACTTTTGATTTAGTTTTTCCTCTTGTTTGATCGGTTCGACTTCATTGAGAGTGTTCTTAACTTTGTTTCAAGAAAATCCTTTCAGCTGTTTCAAGATTATGATGAGGCTTTGTAAGAATTTTTTTCAGGTCTGATCAATTCGAAATTTGTTATCCTGTTACTTCAATGATATTCTTTAAACATTTGACTTGACTTGATACTGGAGCATCTCCTGGAATCTGCAAAATACTCAATTTCTCACCAGTTAAAAGTAGACTTATCGTTTGTCAGGTCGTTGCAATGGTATCATCAATCATCTCAATTAACAGATAATACAGATCAGCCTAGCTGGGTGGTTTTAAAATTTGAATTGAAGTATTATTGTATTTAGATCAATTAATATCAAAGACATTGCTTTTTAGCCGACTTCACAAAAAAGGAGGATGTTCTCAATTCGTCGGAACCTGTTTTTTTCATGTATGTTCACCGATTACTCAAAGATGCCTAAACCGATTTGGAAAATTCTTATGTTTTTTCAAAGGATACCCTTCCCCAGTGGTCCCAATGAAATTTTAACGAAATCGGTCGAACCGTTTTATATATATCAACATTTGTATACCTCGATGACATGATACTGGCTACTGGCTACTTTGACTAACGCGACGTTTGAAGTCGGTTCTTTTAGTTTTTTATACGTTCTTAAATTATTCGTGCTTTTTGACAGACATTTTGATACAGTTGCGCTATGTGGATTAAACAAATATCGGTAAGTCTTGCCGTAAAAAAAATTGCCCACTAACCAGCCTGTAATCAGATAGCCTAAGATAGCTCATCGCATAGGTTAGCTCTTGAACTATCATAAAAAAGGCAGACGGATGCGTGCCGAACGGGTGTTCGTTCGTTCGAGTGAACGCAATTTCAGTAATACTAAATGCTTGAGTAATACGCTTCCGCACTCAGTTTGCTGCCAAGCGGCAGCAGGGTCGGACGCTTCCGTGCAGTATTACTTCTCTGCGTTGCTTACGTAGTAATCATGCCGTATTGACTATGCCGGACTGAGCGCGGAAACTTATTACTCAAGAATTTAGTATTACTGAACATGCGGTCACTCGGGTGTTCGATACGAATCTGTCTGCCTTTTTTTATGATAGTCTGAGGGTTAACTTTATCAAATAATTGAATATGTGTATATGAATAGTTTCAGTCCAACTGACCAAAATTCTCTGAAATAAACCACATTTCCCGACGTTCTAATAGCTAGAGTAGGCTACCGTGTGCTGTGAAAGTAGCAACCTGCTAACAATAGGGAAGGACAAGTGCTCTCGTGGAACTCAAAATGGCAATGCTATAGATATACTGGAAGTGCCTATATATCAAGAACTATTTTCTTAAACTTGACGTGTACTCTACGAAGAAATTATAAGTCAATTTCTTCATAGCGTGTACTATATGAATGGGTCACAATCTTGGAAGCTATATTAGTACCACTTCCTGATGTTCGATTGGACTCAAATTTGGTATCATATGTATTTTTGGTGACAATGCTATAATATGGTACAATCGAGCTGACCTGATGATGGAGTCGGGCTGTAGGGACTAGAACAGCTCCGTAATGGCAAATGGCAGGTCAGTTGAATTTGGGCTAGTATGTATTTTTATCTTTAGTACTTTTACACATGATATTTACAAATGATTAACGTCTTTACAAAGAACTTGTGTTTGAAAAGTTCTTAACATTGATTTATTAATTTTATTTGGTATGTTGGTACTTTTCAAACTTGAATTATTTCAGATAATGATATGGTAATAAAGACGTCGTATATTTTTATTTTAAACAAGAAGTGCCCTGCGGCTTTGTCCGCGTTAAAATCTTCTTTTATTTACTTAGAACTTTTCTTTCGTAAAAACCTTATTATCATAAAAACACATCAAAGAAGAATTAGCTAAATCGGTCCACCCGTTTTCAAGTTATCGCGTGACTAGGGGAAATAGGGATTCATTTTTATAATACCCAAAAAACCATATTGACTTTGTTACCCCACTTCACCCTCTCACGAGTGGAATGTTGAAAAAGCCTAAAATATGTATTTACTTATTTATGTACAGAAGTACTTCTGTGAAGTTTCAAATAAAAAGATCATATAATCTTGTTTCTCATTACACACTTTGAAACCCCGTTTCATTGCCATAAAAATGAAATTTGAAAAATCCATAATAATATGTATGCCGAATTTCAGCGCAATTCGAAATAATATTGATTTTCAGGCTTTGTTACCCCACTTGACCCTTTTAAGGGTAAAATTTTGAAAAAACCTGAATCGCGTATTTACTTATTTATTTCCAGAAGTATTTGTGTGAAGTTTCGAATAAAAAAGACTATCTAATCTTGTTTTTCCATAAAAACTTTGACACCGTTTCATCCCTTTAAAGTGTGAATTTTGGGAAATCCTTTCTTAGAACACCCTTACGTACTAAGACAAATATACCCTCCAAATTATTTTCAACTCTCTACGACCAGCGGCTTAGGCTGTGCGTTGTCTCTAAGTCAGTCAGTCAGTCAGTCAGTCAGTCAGTATGTCAGGACAAAGATTGTTATAGTAGTAGATTATTTATTTTTTATAATACAGATTGTATAATTTTCAATGTTTACAATTACTGTGAAGAAGTTTAATATGTGAATATTTGTAAAATTGACAATAACCACAAAAATTATATTTAAGATGGTCTAAAAAAAAAGACTTTGCATGCCGCTCGAGTCAGTTTCAGTTGCAAGTTTGAGATAATTCTCGCCTTATCTCTAGAAATACTTATTAGATTTTGATAACATTTAAATAGGTCTACTTCCAATATACTTCTTGTGAAAAGATAAAGCATTTTGTAAATCTATATAAACATGACGGAGTTATGCTCAAACATAAACTAACAAGTATATAAACATCCGAATTAAGAACCTCATCTTTTTTGAAGTCGGTTAATAATAGGTATATCTATTTATTTTACATCTGTGTACTCACTCGAGTGGGTCACTAAGTGAAGTCAAAGTACGCTACTGTTTTATATAAGAAGTAGCAGCGATGTCATACTCTATTGTACTGAAGTTGAATCTACGCTCAAGGTTTCTAGCACACTTAACACCACAGATATCACGATTTGTATTAAAACTAAGCGTGTCAACTTTTCAATACATTCTGTGACGGCACAGCCGAAATGTAGTAATGGAATAAAACATTAAATTAAAAAATCAAAAAACCCGACTGCGCAAAAAGTGAAGTGTTATAAAACGAACTGAAAAGAAAAAAACAAGTATGTCTAGTAGTTTAGACTTCTGTTTAGGGATATCAAAAAACTATACCATTTAAATTCTTTCTCGGTCGATACACTCATAAAATAAATTATACTTTGTTATATGGAATGTAGAGACTTTAACAGTCGGGACACATTAATGGCTTAACGAATGGGGATTAATGTGTCCCAACTGTTAAAGTCTCTATATTCCATATAACAATGTATAATTTATTTTATGAGTGTATCGACCGAGAAAGAATTTAAATGGTATAGTTTTTTGATATCCCTAAACAGAAGTCTAAACTACAAGACTTACTTGTTTTTTCTTTTCAGTTCGTTTTATAACACTTCACTTTTTCGCAGTCGGGTTTTTTGATTTTTTAATTTAATGTTTTATTTTACACTTTTTAGTTAAGTAAAGGACGGCAAATTCCGTAATCTTCTCATTTCATTTAGAGAGTTGATGTCATGTGGATTATTGAGTAGTTTCCGGGGATCTAAACTACTTATTACCAGTCCATCTAAAGATCTAACCCGGCTCAATGCTACATAGGCTTGACCTTTCGCAAAAATGCGTGAACTTAATGGAAAAAGAACAAAAAACCGAAATGCGTGAAATAGATAGGGTATTGCTTTTTAAGCTTACTTACTATACAGTTGTACTATTAAACGACTATACCAAAAAGAAGAGGTTGTTTGTTACCTCAGAACTCCATCAATTCTTAACCGATTTGGAAAATTCTTTTTTTGTTTGAGTTAATATGATTTTCATTTGGTCTCATTGTAATTTTATTGAGATCTGATAAGTAACTTCAGAGATAAGCACCGCAAACTTGTTACTGAAAGTGACTAACGCGGCATGTAAAATCTTTTTTTTTTCGATTCGTACGATCATAAATTATTTGTTATAAATATATTTTGAATCTCCATTTTAAGACCTTTAATTCGATACCCCACTCGATAGGTTTAAAAAAAAGAATTTTTTTTGAACCCCAAATTTTGGCGTCTGAAATCCGCCATTTTGAATTTTTCAATTTTTAATGTTTTCGTTGAGACTCGCGCTAGCATGGCAAATCTATTGACGTGCCAATTATCAAAATCGGCCCACGCGTTTGGTCTCTAGTGTACCACAAAGGAACAACATACATACATACATATATAGACTGATAAACACATTACCTCTCCTTTGCGTCGCGCAGTCGGGTAAAAAGGTTATAGGAAATATGTCCTTGCCTTTGAGGGCTCAAAATTTTTCGACTGTTGCTGTGAATTATCATGCAACGAGGCATTTTTATTGTTTTCGCGGCCGTCCGGCTGCAAAAACAGACAAGCGTGGACTTTAAGTAAAGGCGGCCAACCTGGGACGTTTTGGCGGGTTCATTCACGGGAAGTACACGCATTTGCGTTATATATTCAAAATTAAAATTCAAAATGTTTTATTGCACAAAAATAAAAATAATACACACTTAAATAAAAGTCGCTAGACATCAAACTGGACGAGTGAACGCCCGTATCTTGATGGTCTAGTTTCTCCCACGTTTAGGCACAAGTAGTACAATACAGATGTTTATTTGTTAGAGTAGTTAATACAAACATAAGTTAAGATGAGTAGCACACGTAATTACGTTAATACATTATTTAAAATTAAATTAAATTAATACAAAATGTCATATTAACTAATGTGGTGAGATCTTAATACAAATTCAATACACTTAACACTTATATATTGTTTATATATATCTGTGCTTAACACCCTACATAGTCGCTTCTTTCGCTTCAAGGGTGCAATGCAATGTTTTCAAGTAACGTACGCAGTATTACAGAATATTTAAACACCAAACAACACCAATATTATAAATGTGAAAGGTAATTTGTATATTTTTTGGGAAACTTTCATGCTCAAACGACTGGACCGATTTAGCTGAAATTTAGCACAGGAATAGCCAGTATTATGGATTAGGCTATAGGATATTTTTTAACGCGGGCGAAGCCGCAGTGTATAACTAGTAATAGTGTAATTACCAATCCTGATTTTTCTATATCAACCGAAAAAACAGTATTGGTACTTATTTTTGAAAGAAGAGGTGCTCAATTGTACTATAATAGTTAGGAAACATATTTTTATTAAAAATTATTATTTACGTCAAAATATTTTTTTGTTATATATTTTTTTATATATATATATATACTAGCTTATACGCGCGACTTCGTTCACGTACACAAATAATTTTATCACTGTAAAGGTTACCTTACAGATTTAATTTACTTTTTTTTTACGGTCAATAGGTAAGCGATTGATCACAAACAAACCTGATGTTAAGTGATAAAAATATATATATGTGGTCGAAGATGTAGCACGCTTGCCCAGAAGATACCCATTCATTCGTGACTTGAAGACTCCCAGGTGGTATTTATCGGGAAACACAGACTCAGGCAAGGAATTCCATTTTTTGCGTATGGGGGATGTTTCTTGCGCATTAATGGAGTGTCCACCACGTAACAGTGTTATAGATACTGATAGCTGAGACCGACAACATTTTTAACCGACTTCACAAAAAGGAGGAGGTTCTTAATTCGCCGGATCCTTTTTTAACCGACTTCAATAAACGGGGGAGGTTTCTCAATTCGACCATATATTTTTTTTTTTTGGTAATTTTATCGAGGTCTGATGAGTATCTCCTGAGATATTGAGATAAACATCTCAAAAGTGGTACTGAAAATGAATAGCGCGGCATTGAAGTCGGTTCTTTTTTAGTTTTTAAACGATGTTATTCATTTATTTTTTATGTATGATAACCGATTACTTGAAGATGTCTGAACCGATTTAAAAAACTCTTTTTTTGTTTCAAACGGTGTTACCCTTTCCAGGTGGTCCCATTTACATTTTAACGAAATCGGCCGAGCCGTTTTTAATATACATATCAACATTTGTATTACGATGCATTTACTTATCTCGACGACATACTACTAACTACTGGCACAGATTATACAATAGTTACTTGAAGATGTTTGTGATGTTGGCTAATAAGATAATCAAACCGTGTGCTTGATCTAAAATGTGGTACTTAAGTAACAACGAAAATAAACGTCTTAAATTACAATGTTATACAATGGGAACAATAGAAAATTGATAATCAATAATTAACTTTTTAATTACTTATTACTTAATTTAATCTTAACTATCACTGCCGCAAATTTGTTAGACTAGTGGCGACCTTACGCCAACCTTAAACTCTTTTGACAGTTTTAATCTTGGTGGTCAACCGACTTCACAAAAAAGGAGGAGGTTCTCAAATCGTCTGTATGTTTTTTTTTTTTTTTTTTTTGTGTATGTTACGCGATTTCTCCGTCAATAGTGAACGGATCCAAATGATTCTTTTTTTAATAGGTAGGATACGTTTCCGAGGTGGTCCCATTTTAATTTTATCGAGATCTGATAAGTATCTCCAGAGATATGGAGATAAATACCTCAAACATAGGATAATGTACTGGTTTTAGTAGAAGAGTCCCAAGAAGATTATACACAATGGAGGTTGCTATTAGATATACTTTTGAAGACTAAAAAATATGACCTTGAATAATGTTTTTACATCTTTCTTCTCGTTGATTTTTTGAATTATGTTTTATGTTTCATCGATCACCAATATCAGAAGAGTTTGACACAGTTTTTTTCAGGCAGATATATTAATTTTCTTGCCATGAATAGTGATAAAAACTAATATTAATTTCCAATAAAAGGAATTTCAATCGCGTGTGCAGGTTTTGTGAAGTAAATCGGCCCCGCAAGGATTGCAGTGTAAAACCAATCCATGTAAATACTACAAGCAAATAAAAATACATTAAGTAAATTCGTCTAGTTATTGACGAGGTTTTCGACATCCTAAAACCAATAGCGGTCAACGCTCCATGCGGACCGCGGGTATTCAAGATAAATACCATTAAAATTATTCACATAGACGTTTCACATTGAGAGAGATAGCTCTGATCTCCACCGGGTTTTGCGCAGTGGTCGCAAAACGCCGGAACTGCAAGTGCCATCCCGCTTCCTGTCTCAGTATCTAAGCAGCAGTAGATAGGGTCGGCACACATAGCAAGTAACTGGGATATCCCGGGAAATTTCCCGGAGGTCCCAAAGACTATATAAATCCCAAAATAAATTACCAAGTTCATTATCCTATAATTCTTATACTTTATGTTATATTCTTAATATAAAATAATATTTTGAACACTGTGCCTGTTCATTGATTGTTTTTAACCGACTTCAAAAAAAGGAGGAGGTTTCTCAATTCGACCGTATATAACCGATTTTGATTATTCCTTTTTTGTTCGAAAGGAAAGATCCCAAGTGTGGTACCATGGTAATTTTATCGAGGTATGATAAGTATCTCCAGAGATATTGAGATAAACATCTCATAATTGGTACTGAAAATGAATAGCGCGGCATTGAAGTCGGTTCTTTTTTAGTTTTTAAACGATATTATAATAAGATCTCTCATTACAGACCAACTAAAAACCAGTTACGTTCAAACCCTATGGCACTCGGACTATATTAACGAATCTATTGACACCTTTTTTAACTGACCTAAAAAGCAGGAGGTTCTAAATTCGTTTGTTTTCTATTGTTTTTTTGCCTTTCGAACTCCGTTTTGTATTTAACCAATTTAGAAAAGTGTGTACTTTCTGTTTGGTTCCATTGTTCATTTTCGTCGAGATCTGATGAGTCTCTGAGATAAAGAGTTGATCTCCTCAGATATAGAGATATATCTTGGGGGTCTTCAAGTCGCGAGTGAATAGGTATCTAGGCAAGTGTGTTATTTCTTGGACCACATCGTCACTTAATATCAGGTGAGATAGTGGTTAATCGCTTGCTTACTGAGCATAATAAAAAAAAACTTAAACCTTGCTACTGAAAATGACTAGAGTGGAATTTGAAGTCGGTTTTTTAGTTTTTTAAATGATCGTAAATATTTGATATCATATAGGCTAGTGTTTGACCACTATCTCACCTGTTGGTGCGGTCGAGGATGGTAAAACGCTAGGCCTAGGATGGCACTGGCTCCGAAGGAGCTCGTTCATCAAAATCAGTTGAGTAGGTAAGTTCACAGTGGAACACAAATAAAGAAATAGAAAGGTTGCTAAACCATAACCTATCTTTGGCTCGCGTAGTCAGGTATAATAATTAGAACTACGTTAATGATACAATTTCTAAGCTCAAAACTTTAGATTGTCGTCTAATTGGATAATCTTTGCGTTTGCACACTTAAATCTCAGCCACGCCTGTATCAATTTTGATGCTGTTTTAGGAGAATACAATATTATTAGTGTTGGGCAATATGCCAGATAAATACACAGTGTTTTTAATTGAATCTAGAAACAAACAAGAAAAATAACTGTCTGTCGTAGGACTGCATATCACAAGCGAAAATTTATGTGCTTTAATGGTATACTTACTTGTTAGGAACTTACTTCAGCCGACTTCACCCGAACGTGACTCGAACGAGCATTAAGCCTAAAATACACTAGGGGACAATCTGAGCGATATGTTGCGGAACATGTTGCTCGGCTTTTACGTGAATGACCTGAGAGAAAATGTTGTGGAACATTTTGCGTGCGCTCGGTCCGAGAGCAAGCAACATGTCCCGCGTCACGTAAAATGTTGCGGAACTTGTTGCGGGACACTTTGCAACGTTGCAGGGACATTCAATTTTCGTCAAAGTTAATATGATAGAATAGGAAATAGGCTAATTTTAACGCAGGTACCGGTAGCGTTAGTAATCAACTAAATGTATATAGTGCTTGCTCAAGAAACGGCCCTTGAGGTTATTAACCTACCTCGTTTCTATACGCGAAATATATGAAAATGTATGTAGCGGTTAGTTACCGAAATATATTGGGCGTTGCCTAATTTTTCAAAATTATTCTTCGAGCATTTACCAATGGATATTGGTAGCGTTGTAATCCGCAAACATTTTTTTCTGCCGATACTTACGGGGGACGAGGTAAACACGAAGCATTGCACACACACAAATCACTTACTTTAACGATCCCGCACACTAGCTTGAAACACGCACACAGTATTAAAAATACAGCATAGTTACGCACACTCATATGGCCATATGGCCAGCAGAGGGGTACGCCTTGCGTTAACATCTCCATTGGTAAATCCTCGAAGAAATTATTAGACGTAGTAGTTGCTGTTATTAGGGATTTCAAATATATGTCTAAATGATAGGGTTTTTAGGGTTCCGAACCCAAAGGGTACCAACGGAACTCTATTACTGAGACTCCGCTGTCCGTCTGTCTGTGTCTGTCTGTCTGTCTGTCTGTCTGTCCGTATGTCACCAGGCTGTATCTCATGAACCGTGATAGTTAGATGGTTGAAATTTTCACAGATGATGTATTTCTGTTGCCGCTATTACAACAAATACTAAGAACAGAACAAAGTTAAAAATTAAAGAAAAGTTTAAAAAAGTTTTTTACGATAGCGCCGCGCCATCTAACTAGCATCAAAGATGGCGCGCTATCGTCTTTACCTTAATCTAAATCTCGGAAGCTGCTCCAACGATTAAAAAAAATTTAGTATACAGAAGATTTCGGGGGCGATAAATCTATCTAGCTAGGAATCATTTTCAGAAAATGTTGTTTTATTCGTGTTTTCAATGATCAACTTTATTGATAATCAACTTAAAATATTACTCTTCCCGACATCTATCGGCGAGTAGAAGTAGCTTTAGTGTTAATGGTAATGTGTTAGTGGCTCTCAATTAAAAAAAATAGTATTATTATTCGTCAATAGATGTCGGGAAGAGTCATATTTGTCTGTTTAAGTGGCAACCAGATATTTAATAATATTAATTACTACTATTACTACTATATAATACTATTCTACCTTTGTGTTAACGTTTACTTAGTTGGTGTTCGGTTCGGAACCGTCCGTGTGCGGGACAAAAGTCTGACTCGCACATGGCCAGTTTTATTTTTAAGTGAAAACGCCTTTAGGCGCGCTGAGCTCTTGATTTTGTGAGAATTGAATGAGACTGAGCCGTCACTAACGTAACGACGGTAAAGTCGGCTCGTAGAAGTTCCTAACAAATCCCATAAAATTGCGTTGACATATTTAGTTGTGACGTCATATTGCAATAGACGTTAACTACACTAAGCAAGTAATCACTACGAGGTTTATAATATTATGACGTCACACAATGCTCAATCATGGCCGCCCGCGTTTCGTTTCTTACAATCAACAGATACAATAATCAAGATAGTTTTTTAAAAACTAAAACAACCGACTTCCATGCCGCGCGAGTCAGTGTCAGTAGCAAGTTTGAGACGTTTATCGTCATATCTCTGGAGATACTTATCAGATCTCAATGTAATTACAATGGAACCACAGTAGGTGGTTATTGGGTGTTCTACTCCAGCCACATCTGTTGATTAAACGATATACCCAACTGCGTTCGCTCCGCTTGCTGCGCTCACTTGTTGCAGTTGGGTATATCGTTTAATCAACAGATGTAGCTGGAGTAGAACACCCAATAACTAAAAATTGATTATCTCTCACCACTTGTGTTTTAGAACTCAAAGCCTCCGGTGTAATAATTTTGATCGACGTGTTTTAGAACTCTCAATGACCCCGGATTAATAGTTTTGATCAACTGTGTTCGTAACACATACGGTTAAGTGATCCATGGTAAGTTTCACTCTGGGAGCCCAAGGTCGGATTATCTCCACCGATTGCGATTCCTAACCTACCTGTGTTTTGAGCATATCGTATAGTCAGATAAACCTGTTCTACTACTTCTACTAAAGCCGTAATGACTTTTTGTTGGAATACTTACGATAAATTATCGCGCCCTAACCTACCTGTGTTTTGAGCATATCGTATAGTCAGATAAACCAAAAAATATTACAAAATTAAAATCTGCTACCCCTAAAGCACCAACTTTTATATTTTCTGTGCTTTAAAGAAATGTGTGTATATACGTTAATAAAAATTCAAGCGTAGTCACTCACCATTTTCATCTAAAGGATTTTAATTTATTAAATTCATGAAGATCTCATTGTCCCTGCTGCTTGTCGTTCCTGTAAAATATAAATTGGTACACATTAGTTTAAAACTAAGAATACACAATTTAATTTAAAAAAATCTTTACTCAGAATAAATCAAATTAAACTTGGAAATAACTAAACATTAAATCAGTGTGTAGTTAATATAAACAGCAATCGAAAAATAATCATTTTTATGTAATTTTTTAATATTATTTTCTTTACATAACATTTACATAACATGTTCAAAATAATTAGGATCGTTTAAAAAACCGACTTCAAATGCTACTGTATTCAATTTGAGTAGCAAGTTTGCAGTTATTATCGCCATATCTCTGGAGATACTTGATAAATTTACAATGAGACCACTACAAAAGTATAATCTTTGAAATAAATATATAATTAAAAAATCGGACCACAATTGACAGAGAAAAATAAATAAAAAAAAATTTACAGTGAAACATAGAACATCCACCTTTTTTTTAAAGTCGGTTAATAGGGCTTTTTGTCGTATGAAGACCTATTTTATTTTTTCGATTTCTAGTTATTGAGAAAATCTTTATTATATAATACGACAGAAACTTGGTTTTTAATTTTATTTTCGAATCAACCAAAAAAGAGTACGTTGCAAAATATTATACAATAAAAGCTAGGTACTTACTTGTTATTTCCAAATAGTTACAGAACTACACTCACCGATACACTCACCGACACCACAGCCGACACCGTACACTTATATAATGAATGATTTTGTTCACACGCTAGATAGTAGGTACAAACGTATCAAGGTAAAATGGATTGAATAACAATTATGTACATCGTAAGCATTTCTTTTAAGGGTTCGCATACACGTTCGTTTTTAACTCTGCGATTGAACTGTTCTGTAGGTACAGATAAATTTTTATACCATTAAGTTTGCACTGTACAGTTAATTAAATGCTATTTTAACCGACACCTAACCGAGGAGTAGGTTCTGAATTCGTCGGAATCTTTTTTTTATGTATGCTTCTCGATTACTCAAAGATGGCTGTACCGATTTAGAATATTTTTTATATTTGTTTGAAAGGACATACTTTCCAAGTAATTTCATTTAAATTTCATCGAGATCTCATGACTATCTCAAGAGATATGGAGACAAACACATCAAACTTGGCACATGACTAGCGCGACATTTGAAGTTGGTTCTTTTGGTTTATTAACGATTTTAAATTATAATTATTACCATTCAGTTAAACTATCATTCATATGTATAGTCACACTATTTAGTGAAAACGAGCAGTTTAAACTCAAGGTGTGTAGCGGCCTTAGGACAAATTACTTTTTAACCGACTTAACAAAACGAGGACTTAACAGATAGCGTTTGTACGAATTACTTTTTTGTTTATTATATCATAGCTCAATCATTTATGAACTGATTTGTTTTTTTTTTTTTTTTACTGACTTCACAAAAAGGAGGATGTACTCAATTCGTCTGTATAATTTAATTTTTTTGTCACTTCAGAACCTCATCATTTATTAACTGTGTGTGGATTTGGAGAATGTTTTTATTTTATTTTTTTACCGACTTCAAAAAAAGGAGGAGGTTTCTCATTTCTACCGATATTTTTTATGTTTGTTCGCGGATAACTTCGTCGTTTATGAACCGATTTTGATTATTCTTTTTTTGTTCGAAAGGAGATATTCCAAGTGTAGTAGTACCATGATAATTTTATCGAGGTCTGATGAGTACCTCCAGAGATATTGAGATAAACATCTCAAAATTGGTACTGAAAATGAATAGCGCGGCATTGAAGTCGGTTCGTTTTTAGTTTTTAAACGATATTATTATTAATAGAATATGTTTACAGTGTAGTTCCATTTTAATTTTAACGAGATCCGATAAGAATCTCCAGAGATATGGAGATAGATACCTCAAACTTAGTACTGAAAATGACTTGCGCTGCATGTGAAGTCGGTTTTTTTGTTTTGCGAACGAACTTAAATTATGTAAGAAAGTAAATAGTAATACTTCCCGTGTGGTGTATTGTACAGTTCAAATAATTAGATACCGTCTTATTATCTAAACACATAAAATATGATTGTAATATTTTATGCACTGACTTTTAATTTTTCTATCTTTTAATCTATCGTAGTCGGGTAATGGTGTGAGTTTTTATATTGTCATCCGAGTAGGCGGAATCTTTCTTTGATCCGATTTCAAAGGTGGTGCGACAAAGGTGGTGCGACCATTAGCTTCAAATTTGCTTGTTTTGTTAAAGTACGGGTACTTAATATCTTTTGAATTGGAATATTATTTGCTGACACATAAAAAGTATTTGCTATAAAATCGCGTAAAATTAGAAAACTGACATATTCTTCGCTGGTTCATCATCCTCGAGAATCTTGCTGCCTGCCAGACCCTGCCAACCGCCCGCCACCCTGCTCAGCCACCGCCTGCCACCCTGCTCAGCCGCCGCCTGCCACCCTGCTCAGCCGCCGCCTGCCAGACTCCGCCAGCCACCGCCAGCCCGCCTGCCGCCTGACATTGCGCAGCCACAACACTTCGAGAAAACATCTACAGAAATATGTGAGTGAGTATTGTCTTATTACGTGTTTTTTAAAATCTTTGTTCCATCCATACTCATTTTTTATTTTTTTTCTCAGGTCGGACTCTGAATACGAATCTGAAGCAATCGTGGCCACAGCACCGTCGGTGTTGTCGCAGCCTACCAAGAAGCCAAAAGCCTCAAAGCGCAAGATCACCCCCGTCGTTAACGCTGCTGCCCTTGCTAAGCGCGGTCATGCATCATATTCACCATCCTTCACACCACCCGATTTGCAAGAGCCGGAATTTTCGTGGTACGTATATATATATATATATATATATATATTATATCTGATAGGTTATCGTTTTTATCGCTTGGTGGTAACTACTACTAGGTACCGATGCAGGGCCCCAACCGTACTATAATTAACGTACCGTACTATAATTAACGTATATACGATAATTTAGGCCTCCGTATTATGTACGCAAATACACGATAAATTCCATACACCACAAAGTTTGAGAATTACGCTCATATTCAATAAAAAATTGAGATACTATTGTTTATTGGTAACAGCGCCAGCTTATTTCTTAATTTCAAAACGTTGGTACGCTTATAAAATCTGTGTACTGTGGTCTGTCTTCTCAGCCCGTCTGCCTGTATGGAGTTAAATATACATTGATTCTGTTCTGTATACACAAACAAAGTGTAATAAAAATTATCGTTTTATATGATTTTTTAATGTATTTTAAGCCATTATACTGAGTGTACGATAATTTTGCTCCAAAAACGTCAAAATACGATAATTTCACGGCCCTGGTACTTTCCTCGCTTCAGGTTGGGATCCCTGTACCGATGATGATAATAATTATTTAACAATAATGTATATTGTATGGAGTGAGCAACGTTAAATGATTATTTAACTCTGAATCTAATTATGATGATAAAAGTTCCTAAATATTATCATAACAGTATTTCATCATATTTTATTTTCTTTGTTTTACAGGTCTAAAAAACGCAAGTCAGACATCTTTTCGATTCTGAAAGGGGAAGAAAGCGTTGCTGCATCTAACGCATCACAAAGCGCCGGAGGCAACGTATCGACTTCTTCCTTCACGACGAGGGTTTCCGGAGGGCAGAGCCGACGCACCGCAACAGTCTCCGAAGGCGACTTTTACGTTGAGGTGAAGCTTTACAACGTCGTCGACGTTCAAAATACGCCTCCTCAAGAACGCTATAAAAAAGCGTTGACGAGTGTAAAGCTGCGTCTCAACGAACAAACTAAGGAGTGGGAAATTTTACAAGAGTTTCTCATTACGGTGTTTAAATTATTTAAAGATTCTAAACCATCAACATTTAGTGATAAGATTAATTTTAAATAAACAAAACGTGTGCATAGGTTTATTATGGTTTTTATTTTATTAAATTAAGTTAGGTTCATAAAGGTAGATAGAATTATTATAGTATGTTTTGATATATGTAGTGTAGGTAGACTATATTAAACTCTCAAAGTAATTTTTTTAATTAATTTGAAATAAAAAAGAAAATTAAAAGCGTATAATATTATAATACTGACTTTAAAAAATAGGTAACTTTCTATGTAGGTAGGTACTTAAATTAATAATTATATCTAGTAGGTAAACAAGCAAGTAGCTTCTACAATGCCATTCTGTTCAGTTTGTAACACATCTATAAGCGGTAGGCGCTGGACAGGTCATTTGCGAAGTAATACACATAAACAAAACGTTTTAACTGTACCGCATATCGATGTGGAAGGCGTAGATATTGTAGCGACAGCATTTCAGAACCGAATAATATCTTACAGGATTGCTGCGCAATACGCAAATGAACATTCTATTGATGTATTTTTAGATTCAATACGAAACAAAGTCAAACTCATTTTAGATGAATGCATAAAAAAACATATTTGTGTCAAAGTCAACTTCGAAATATTCTCAAAGTTTTTACTTTTCAAAAATAATGAACAAGAAACTAAATCGTTTATGACAAAAAATATCCCTGTTTATGGAAATTATAATTTTGAGCATTTATATTTAAATGTAATCAATACAATACGCACAAAAATTGACCAATTCGAAGAGCAAGATTCGGGTTGGACTTTTCTTAATTGTATGCATATTGAGGTTAATGTTAATAAATATCAACCACTTCGCGGCTCCACGTATATTGAACTACCAATATTCATCAAGAAAAAGAAAGCATGTTTAAATATTCAAAACAACGATAAACACTGTTTTCTGTGGAGCGTACTTGCAGCCCTCTATCCAGCTAAAAACCATCCTGAAAGGGTTTCGTCATATGTACATTTTCGCAATGTACTAAACACTGAAAACATTTCGTTTCCCATGACATTATCTGATGTTAAAATATTCGAAGAAAACAATCCAAACCTAAGTTTTATCATTTTTGGCTTAAAAAATAACAAGACTGTTGTAGGCCCGCTTTATAAATCAGAAAGCCATGAAAATAAAAAAACGATTCACCTTCTTTGGATAGAAAACAACACAACATCTCACTATTGTCTCATAAAGAATTTATCGAGACTGGTGAGAAGTCAAATAACGAAGCATAAAGGACAGATCTATTTTTGTGACACTTGTTTGTTGTTTTTTAAAACGGTTGAGGATGTAGAAAGTCATACCTGTAACGGAATTGTCACTGTCCTACCGGAAAAGGGGTCAGTAATTAAATTCAAGAATTTCGAACGCAAACAAGACATTCCTTTTGTAATTTATGCTGACTTTGAAACTATGCTAGAAGATGTAAGCAAAAGTGAATCAGATCCTCAAAGTTCTTATACGCGCACTACACAAAAGCATACACCTATCGCATTTGCTTACAATGTGATTAATTCTGTTGACCCTTCTTACAATAAATTCGTAATCTTTAGAGGTCCTCATTGTGTAGAAAAATTTGTTAGCTCTCTTTACAAAGATGTTCGGGATATCCATGCAGTGTTATCACAAAACGTTCCCATAATTTTTAATGCAAACGATGCAGTTGATTTTAGGAATGCAGTTCGATGTCATATTTGTGAGAGTTTTCTATTCGGAGATAAGGTCAGAGACCATTGTCACCTTACTGGACAGTATCGGGGTGCAGCTCATAGCTTATGTAATTTACAGTACAAAGTTCCAAAGTTTGTGCCAATTTTTTTCCACAATTTAGCAGGGTATGATTGTCACTTGTTTATAAAAACACTTGGTGAAGCGCCTGGACCAATAAAAATAATTCCTAAAACGAAAGAAAATTATATCTCTTTCACAAAATTCATTCCAATATCAAGAGACGAGTTCGTTCAGTTAAGATTTGTAGATTCGTTCAAATTTTTAGGAACCAGTCTAGAAAAATTGGTTAAAACCATGAAAACTCATGAGTTTACTCATTTAAGGAATATTTACCCAAATGAAAATGAGTTTTCCCTTCTAACTCGTAAAGGCGTTTACCCTTACGAGTACATGAACGCATGGGAACGTTACAACGAGCCATTTCTGCCAAGCAAAGAAAGTTTTTATAGCTCTCTCAACAATGAGCACATATCAAATAAAGATTATGAGCACGCACAGTCAGTTTGGACCCAATTTGAAATTCGGAACCTAGGCGAATATACCGATTTGTATTTAAAAAGTGATGTGTTGCTGTTAACAGATATATTTGAAAACTTTAGAAAAACTTGCAAACATTACTACAACTTGGACCCTGCATTCTATGTTACAGCACCGAGTTTATCATTCGATGCTATGCTTTATAAAACAGGCATTGAGTTAGAACTAATAGATGACTTTGCTATAGTAGATATGTTACAGACAGGCATACGAGGAGGTGTGGTAATGGCAGCACATAGGCATGCCAAAGCAAACAACGAATTTATTTTCGACCATGATCCTTTGATGCCAGAATCATTCATAGTCTATATAGACTGCAATAATCTTTATGGATACAGCATGTGTCAAACATTGCCCTTGTCAAACTTTAGGTTTCTTGATCAATCAGAAGTTAATAAACTGGATGTGAATAATGTATCTGATGATGCAGAGTTCGGCTTCATTCTAGAAGTCGATCTCATTTATCCAAAAAAATTACATTGGGAACATAATGATTTACCGTTTTGCCCCGAAAAAGATATTCCACCGGGTGGAAAAAATGAAAAGTTAATTCCAAATCTTTATGACAAATTTAATTATGTTATACATTATGTACATTTAAAAACCTGTTTAAGACATGGTTTGATCTTGAGACAAGTACATCGTGCTATAACGTTTCGACAGAGTGCATATTTAAAACAATACATCGATCTTAATACAAATTTGCGTCAAAAAGCAACGTCAACTTTTGAGCAAGACTTTTTCAAATTGCTCAATAACAGTGTTTTTGGTAAAACGTTAGAAAACAACCGCAAGAAGGTCCATGTTGAGTTGATAAATCAATGGAATGATCAAAACAATAGAACTAAAAAAAGAAATAACGCAGAAAAATTAATCGCGAGTCCAAACTTTCACAGTGCTTCAGTTTTTACGGAAAGTTTGGTTGCGATTCAATTAAAGCCTAATCGTATAGTATTGGATAAGCCACTGTATATCGGATTTACAGTTTTGGAATTATCAAAATCACATATGTATGATTTTCACTATTCTATATTTAAACCATTTTACAGGGACCGCTTGACGATGTGTTATACTGATACAGACAGCTTTATTTATCACATCCAAACCAAAAATTTTTATCAAGATGTGAAAAATACGTTTTTGGAGTATTTTGATACCAGTAACTTTTCTGTTGATAATTATCACAAATTACCAATAATTAACAAAAAAGTACCAGGACTTTTCAAAGATGAAATGGGTGGAAAAATAATCACTGAATATGTAGGATTACGCTCTAAATTATATTGTATAAAAAATACTGACACTGAAATTAAAAAGGCTAAGGGAGTAAAATCATGTGTTGTTCGAGATCTTAGTATCTTAGATTATACAAACACATTGCTTACATCAAATACACTACGCAAGAAAAACATATTGTTTAAAAGTATAAAACATGAAATATTTACACGTTCTGTAAACAAAATTGCGCTTTCTAGTAGCGACGATAAACGATTTATTTCGCAAGATAAAAAATCAAGCAGAGCTTGGGGTCATATTTCAATTCTTGGGGTCTAATCTAATGTAAGTAGCTTAAGATTATCTGTAAGATGAAATAAATATGTAATATAATAATAATAATGATTTTAATTGAATATAATAATAATGTTATAATAATAATGTAAAGAGAACCTTAAGTAAGAATATAGTGAATAAACGAATTTCATTTAGAATACTTGTTGTTTTTATTTTATTTTACGAGCCTTAACATCTAGCTTAAGTTAATAATGCAAAATCAATTTAATGTTTGTGAAAAATTTTGTGTAAGCTATTCCTGTAATCTACGTAGATACTTCAAATTCACTAACGCAGCATAAACTTTTAACACCGACGCAGGTGCACTGACATGTCACTACATGATTTTGCACATTCGACAAACATTGAATAAAATTCATCATGCCCTGCTCATTATACCCTGTTCGAGCGTCGCAGTTAACACACATATTCACATACTTTCAAGTCGACTTAAGACGTAAGTTTTGAACTTTTATTCGTTTATTTCTATTTACTCGATATTATCCATAAAAATGACCCTAATAGTTTTCTATTTTGTTTCAGATTATGACAGACATTGTAATAAATAATAACAGTGAGACTCAAGATGGACTTTTTGGAATTAATACCCAAGACCTTCTTTTCCACTGTGCGCAGAATCCATTAGAAGGCTTTGACGAAATTTTTCCAATCACTAATCAGAAGAAATCGTCTCCAAAACGTCCAAAACGGAAAACAAAGAAGACACCTGGTGAAACTAAGAATCTTCGCAATAGTATGCGGCGATCATCATTTGTTTTAAACCGTGAAGCATACAAAGGGAGACGTTTGATTCAGATCAAAATAATAGACATTAGTGGTGATAACAGTGACACTGAAAGTGATGTTGTAATATCGGCTCAATATATAGTAAAAGATTTTACGGACAGAATATTAGATCAAACCGAAAGAGTGATTAAAAATATATCTGAAAATATAATAAGTGATTCTGACTGATGAGACGCATAATTGAATAAAATTATTTTTAAATAGATCAGTTAAATTAAATTAGAAGTGATTCTTAAGATGTTTAATCAAATCAGTAAGTAGTATCTCCCTGAATGCATTGTACTATTTAATTCATTAAATTTAAGATATGTTTTAATTTTCGATATTATATTAAAAACCTATTCAAATATCTGCTGTATTTTAATTCCTAAATACTCACCACTTTAATTCGTTAAAATATAATTTGGTAGAATAAAACAACAACCAGTTTAGGCAATAATTATTTTATTTTATTTAAAACATTAAATTAAATTCTTAGCTTACATTGAATAAATGTATATTATTATTATCATACCACTTTTTTAAGCACAATACATTTTTTAATGCACACATTTTCGTGTGTTGTACACAATTTAAATTTATATTAGGTTTTTCATAGTCGTGATATAATTTTAAAAAATTAGGACATCCTTTTTCTCCCACATCTATTATTTCACAGTTCTCACAAAGGCCTTTGATCCACATAACTTTCTCAGTTCCTTTTGTTAACACTTTTTTCTTATTCAAATATGGTATTATAATTCTTTTGAATTCCCTGTAGTCAATGTGGCCTTCACTCCAGAAATATCCTCGATTTGCTTCTATCCACCGCACTTGTTTCTTTTCTTCGATCGATAAGTTTTTAAATGGATAGGGGGGCTTGACAAGAAAGGTTTGGGTATTTTCTTCGTTTAAAATAGACAATTCTTTTATAATAAAATTATTTTGTGTATCTTTGAATCCTTGTACATCCACGAATATATATTTTATTCTGCAAGGATTCATATTTTAAGATATTTTTTTTACTATATTACTCAACGGTCTGTACTCGATGATGGAATCGTTTAAAATAAGACAATATGCAGCTGTCTGATCAGGTATTTCTGAATGACATTCAAGTTCCACACGTACGCTAACTACAGGACCTGACTTAAGGTTTTCGCTTTGTCTAGAGCAATCGATTACAAACAGCGGTGCTTTTTCTTTGAATTCAGAAGTACTTAGCAGTGGTTCACTTCTGCGTCCATAATAAGATGTCTGAAACCTGACATATTGCTCATACAATAATGAATATTTATGATCATCAAGACTAATATTCAAGTTTTCATATGGAAAATAGTTAGAGTTAAGATATACTTTGACATCTCTTAAATAACAAGGGTCGAATTTTGATATATCGCGATCAGCTAAATTTTTTCTATTTGTTTGTAAGCCTATGATTACATATCTTGGCTTTTCAATCTGTGAGGACGTTTTAATTGACCAAGTATGCTTAGTTGTTTTAGGTAATAAGGGATACTCATATAAATCCCAATTTCTAAAAGCCAAATATAGAGAACGATCCTTTTCCAATAACTTTAGTAAATTAACTTTTTCTTTATCTGATACCTTGACGTGTGGAACGCGCCAAACTAACTTATTTATTATTATATCTTCAAGAACCTCACCAGATGGAACTTTCAAAGAATTCAAATTTGTATTACTGCGTAATAATATCAGTTCATGTTTACAATTCATAATTATTTTCTTATAATCTTCAGCAAAGCCCAAAATATTACTAAGAGGTATTGAGGCAGAAAAACTATTTCCATGGGTTGTTTTTGTTCCATTTATATCCCAACCCCAAGCTTTTGCTATCTTAGCTTCATTTTCATTAAATGATACTAAACTCTTCATTGTTGTAGTCATTCCAGCATTTTTGATTCTATCTATTTCAACTCCATTTAGTTCATAACGAATATCTTGAAAAAGAAACAGTAATGGATTGTTTGTGAATTCCACAGCAGTAACTTTTAGTTTTGTATCCTTCTTTATGATGTTTACTGTTCCTTCTAAATAAAGGGTACTTGCTGATGGTAGTATGTATAAATCCTGCTGATTGATAGGTATGCGGATTTCATCATTCATGTTAAAACTTGTTACGTAAGGTTTATATGAATGATATTCGATACCGTCTATGGTGTTATCGTATGCTGGTGAACTTGTTATATCCAAAATGTTCATTTTAATAGACCAATTAATTTCAGGAACTTTTTATTTTCCCTGGTCAATTTAATTTTTTTCTTAGTTGTTCCTTTTCGGATTGTTCGATGAGTACTGATGTGTTTCATTATTGAATTACTACTTTTATTGAAGTCGATCATCTTTTCCTGATATGCAAATATAATTGAACTTCTTCACCGCGTAGATTTATTAAATTATTATTAATATCTAATAATCTAATATTAATAGTGCTGACGTCAATTTGATTGACAGGAAAATAAATTATATTCTTTGGCACTTCTATTATTCGGTATCCTGGAGGCACGTTAGGAGCAAATTCATAAAGAATATGGCTTGGTTTTCCATTAATATATGATCCGCTCACTATATCACATTCGACTCTTACCACTGTTGTCGATAAAATGTTAACTGGGAGTTGCGACTCGTGTATTATATTGGCTTTAAGAGTTTTATTACCAAATCCTAGTAAAGTTCCTGGAGAATTAGCTTTTTCAAAATGGATATCTTTAGAGCAGAAGATAAACGATTTCAACGTGTTATTATTGCAAAATAAATTAAAAGCGACTCCTTTTTTTACGTTTGACTTTAGATAATCAGAAATATCTTGCAGTTCGTAAGTGCCTTCTGGTATGTCTACGACTTCGTTATTGTCATAATAATATTTATTGTTTCTGTTATCAATGTTAGGTATTGAATTGAATGTTGAGAAATATAACAGAGCACACTCGTATTCATCATCAAATTGTAAAGCTGGATAATAGGTAGTGGATAAAATAGAGGTGTTGCCTGTTATTGACAGCGTGAAAGACATTTTAGAAATGATGGTAATAAAAACACGTTTATAAATATATAGTCACAATACTTTATTAGAACATTTTATACAAATAGTATTAGCATAACATTTTTTCCAAAATTCACTTAGGAACTTTAAACATAAATGACCACAATTAGATGTATTAAAACGTTGATATCTACAATAATTGTATGTTATATTAAATTTTAAATATCTTATTAACTCAATTGGTGGCTTTAAATCACCAAAGCTATCAAAATACTCGCAATAGTTAAAATGTTTTACATAGGCTACCCAATGGGTTCCTTCATTCTCTGAGCTATCTAAATTAACAATCGCACACTCAATGTCCTTAGGCTTTGGCGGCAATTCATTTCTCATGAAAACACCTCTAAAGTAAGGTATGTGTTTAGTAGCATACTCTAATATGTCTATATCAGTGAGAGCACGCTTGGGTAACCTTTCTATTAGTTTTTTGAACTATTTACAAAAAGACCATTGCCTTTTTTATATGGTTTTATATATAAGCCTTTTCCTAAGGCGATACTTTCCATCGTTTTATTATGACGTTGGGCTTCTTCCAAATTCTTTTTAGCTGCTTTATGATCATTTACAGCTTTAGTAATACCTGCTGCACCTCCAACCAATGCACCTAGAGCAGACAGTCCTGCGAATATTGGTATAAGTGGTAAAATACCACCTGTTTTTGGTAACGGTATTACACGAGGCAGACACACTCCTTTTTTATTTTTTATCAGTTTTTTCGCAGCTGAATATGCAGCTTTAATAGCTCTAGAATTGCTTTTTGGTTTTAATTTTTTCAGTCGTTTATGTATTGTAGAGACGATCGATTTAAATGTTCTCACGCCAGCACCATGCTTCATTTTGGTTTTCATCACTTTGCTCACAAGCCACGAAGACAGTTTTTCTCCTCTTCCTGCATTTTTCGATTTCATCCGTTGCTTTGCCATATTTAATAATTCTAAATCAGCTCTGTGTCGATCTTCCAATTTATTTGAATTATCGTATGCTATATCGTGTCTCATGCAAGCATTATCAAGCTCATTAACTCCTTGATCACCTCTCAATAATCGTTTTCTTAATCTGGTACCAGGTCCACAGTAATTGTACCCAGGTAAATGCAATTCAAATGGTAAGTTATTTATGATGCTGTTAACGAGTCCACCACCATGCATAGCTGAGTTATAAATGAGGTAAAATATCTAAATAGACTTAATTTTATATACTTAGGTATGTAACTCTATAGAAAAGATAATTATACAATTGCTCGTTTTTCAATCCAACGGTTTTCAGTACTAGGTAGACCTAACCACTTTACGAATAATTTATTACCTTTTTTTCTTATAACCTTTTCAATTAGATACACATTAGGACACTTAGTTTTTTGAAGTTCTTGTTCATAAAAACTTCCTAAAATTGGTTGATAGTGTAGATCTTCTATGGAATAAGTGATAGGTTTAGAACCATGAACTTTTTTAATCAAAAACAATTCCGTAGACCAGTTTGGGGTGTATCCTTTTTCAAAGTTACCTTTATATTTACTTATACGAACATGGTCACCAACTTCTAATTTTCTGGTCTTTGACAGACAATTAATTTCCTGTGATTTGATTATATTTCTCAATACTTCACTTTGGTTTGATTGGTTAACATCGTTTGGTTTATATTTTATTGTTCGATGTATTGTGTTATTGTATGTTGCCATAACACTTTCTAAAAGCTTTCCAATCCATTTATAACTACCATTCAAACTAAAATTTTTATACAACTTGTTCTTGAGAGTTTTGATTAGTCTTTCTACTATAGAAGCCTTTTTTATGGAATATGTAGAGTAATGATTAATTTTATTTTTTAGCATAACTTTTTTAAATTCATCGTTATAAAATTCTGTGCCCATGTCAGTTTGTAAGTTAACTGGCTTTCGATAATTTTTAAATAATAGCGAACTAAATGCATTTGCTATTTCGGATTTAGTCTTCGTTTTAACAGGGATAGCCCAGGAAAATTTAGAAAAACAATCTATTACAACAAAAATATACCTATATCCATTATTACAACTTTTATATTTTGAAAATCCATAAGATCAGCTTGCCATAAATCATCAATTCCTCTTAATATTACAGATCGTCGAACAAAGTTTTTACGAGCTGTTTTATGAATTTCATTTACTATTTGTAGCTTACTCATTTCTTTGATTTAATGATTTGGTCTAATTCAGCCTTTGTATAATAATCTGCTTTTAAATTCTCAATGCCTTTTTTAACATCTGCTTTTAAATCGTTGAATATTATATCGACTTCTTGTTTTTTTACAAACAATTGAGATTGGCTGTCTACGTATTCCTTGTTCACAGCATCGGTATTTTTCAATGGAATTGTAATCCCAGTCAACCTTGTATTTTGTAAATCGAACTCTCCGGTTTCAGTTCGCATCAAGACTTTATCAAAATTTTCTAAAAAGTCTGGTAAACGCAATCGTTTATGAATATGATGTCCAAACTTATCCATTATTGTGAACTGATGGGTGTTGTTGACAAAGATCAAATGATACTATTTTTAGAAATGTATGCTATTTATTAAGGTATAATGTTGCTTTCGCGCAGTTCTTCTATAATAGATATTATTTCATTATCTAACCCAGTGTTACCAGCATCTTTTGAAGCAATCAATAGTTTTAATCTTTCAACCAGTTCATTAGGATTGTCCCAGTAAACGTAGTCAACATTTTTCTTCCACTGTTTCAACAGAGGTAGTCCTTTTCCTTGATGAAGTAAATCAGGTTGACTACTGTCAGTGCTCGCTGAAACTTTACGCAACTTAAATAGCGGTTTTATTATATTCAAGTATTTTCGACCTCTGTTACTTCTGATTGGTTTATTTGGATCGAATTCTCTTCGGTGCACATTTGTTTCTAGTAACATTATTTTATAATGTCTCAAATCTTCATCAGTTATTGCAGATATATTAGGTACTTTTTTAAACAGAAGTTCCTTTATACCAGGAGTATATTTGTACTTGTTTGCACCAACTTGAATATAATCATCAAAAAGAGTTACACGCGAAGATCCCATCATGTGTTTACCTCGTTCATTTCTCACGCCAAACGGAACATCTTGTAAAGTTTTGGAAGACATGGACCACGAAGAAATTTCTTGATCACTTGAACCTGATTGCACTGATTTAAATGATTCCTCATTTTCTTCATTATCAGATTTTTCTGAATTCTCATAGCTTTCATCTGAATCATTAGAGTCTCTTGGACTAAATACGTCGAACTCGATGTTAGAATCTCTCTTAAGAGTTTTGTCCTTGTCTAATGGACTTGAAGTTTCAAATTGTACTCCTTTAGTTTGGGAACACGTTTTAGATTTTTCCACCATTTCATTAAGAGGACTTGTAATTGGTTTGAAAACAGATTCCAAAATACTATTGTTTTCCATTTCAATATCTCGCATCTTTTTAACCTTATTTTTAACAGCTGCCGCAGCCTTTACAATTTGTCTCTTTAGATTTTTTTCCATATCTTTAAATTGAATTTCAATTGATTGAACTATTGTCAGTGTTCTCACGAAAGTGATAACATATGTTTTTACTTCAGCTATTTATAGTAGGCTAGCAATAGAGTATAATCAGAAATACAATCGTGTTATATTGGCGAATACTCGCCTACAAATTGGACACTTATTACCAATGGAAAAAGCACACTTTGCACAAGCCGCAGCATGACCACAAGGTAAAAAACAAGTGTTAAGCTCTTCTTCTAAACAAATTTTACAGATTATTGAAGATGATGTATTTACTATCAAAGGTAGATCATCCAGTGGAGTCTGTTGGCAATTTTTTTTAATTTCTTCGTATACATAATTTTTCATGCTCTTAACGTAGTCTTTTCCTTTCATTACTAAAACATACGGACATGACTGGAACCAGCGCGCGTGCTCTACCCATGGTTGATCTTCGGAGTTCCAGTCTTTAAGCCTTCCATCGCAGTAAAAACAAATAACTCTGTCGTCACAGCCTGCATAAAAAAATCCTGCTTCAGCCATTTCTTGTGGTTTTTGTGTTAATCCTCGAGGCCAGGTATCGAAACTTCTTAAACGTTTGTATACAGTGGAGTATATACGGTTCACAGGATTATTAAACATGATTTCTATATTTAATTATTAAGTTTACTGCTATTAGCTGTTTACTTTTCAACACCTCGACAAGCATTGACATATTTACGACATACATACTAATGAAACACAACAAACGTATCGAATTTCTTTCGGTAACATCCTTTGTTTTTTTCACAATCCTTGTTAATCACTACATAACTGTAGGGTTCTTTCCATATATTTGCACACATTTCTCTAAATTCCTGCCACGTCATATCTGTATTGACGTGTTCATCATAAATATGTCTCATATTTATATCATCTTGCTTAAAGAGAACAATTAAATTTGCATTATCTCTCACTAACTGTTTTGGTATTTTGCTATAAGTCTGATTTAGATAAAAACAGTCTATATATTTATGTCTTCCCATTGCAAAATAGTCGCGCATATTATTTTGATTCTCACACGCTACGTCATCGAATATAATTATTGAGTTACATTTTGCTGCCTCTGGAGTAAGAACTTCTTCATTTTCATGATACTTAGAAAAAGTAACACCAGGAACCATTCGTAATACCTGTTCCAAATACATGTATCTCGGTTGATAAAGAGTTTTTGAATAAACATAAACATTTTTAAATTGCAAACCATTTTCATGTAAGATGAGTCCGATAGCCAAATTAGTTTTTCCACAGTTCGACGGGCCACATATTATACATCGTATTGTATTTGGTAAAAGCTTTCCATGACGAAAACTGCGTTTTTCAGAATTTATATTTATATTTTCGAATTTTAATGATATTGGCTGCTTAACGAACTTCATTGCAAGAGCGCTTTTCGCAGAATGATAAGTAATGTTTAGTAACCACATTAATAAACATTATAATTTTCACCGGAGGCTTTGAGAGTTCTAAAACATGTTGATCAAAATTATTACACCGGAAGCTTTGAGAGTTCTAAAACACAAGTGGCGAGAGATAATCAATTTTTAGTTATTGGGTGTTCTACTCCAGCCACATCTGTTGATTAAACGATATACCCAACTGCAACAAGTGAGCGCAGCAAGCGGAGCGAACGCAGTTGGGTATATCGTTTAATCAACAGATGTGGTTGGAGTAGAACACCCAATAACCACCTATGTGTATGTATATACCCTTTCTAACTAAAAAGGATTTTTTTTAATCGGTTCACATATTGGCGAAAATATCGATGAACATATAAAAAAACATACAGACGCACATAGAACCTCCTCTTTTTTGGAAGTCGGTTAAAAATTACAACTTTGATTTGTGAAAATAAAATATTTTCATAATTAATTTTCATTTAATTTCACAAAAAAGAAAATATTATTGTATAATTATTTTCTACCCCAAAGCTACGATATCTAATACAATTTATATTTTATTGTTACAACTGTAAAAATCGCCAATTATCTTCTTTAAAAGCGTGTTACATCGTCACTAAACGACATAGTTGATTTTCAAATCAAAAAGCAATACTAATACTTACGCATATTAATTAGTCTAAAGGTAAAAACAACAATTCTTATTTGAATTCTAACATAACTGATCCTAGATTGAATCCGATACGGGCAGCCTCATTTTCTCCAGGCGTACAGAAAATTGCCTGGAAGATGTCTTGATCGCCTTGTTTTCCTTGTTACCCGGCTGATTGGTCCCGTTTGTTGGTAACACAGGTTCATAACCTCACAATTACTTGTTATTACAACTTGTATTATTATTTCCTATTGAAATTCTGTACTACTTATAGTACTACTTACTTAGTTTAAGATGTGGTGATGAGTATGAGGGCCCGGTGTTGATGTAAGTGGTAGAACGGTCGGCTTTGATGCCAGAGGTACCGAGTTCAAAGCCCGCCGTGCATCAATGGATTATTCTATCGAAAAATGTATGTGCGTTTTTCACCGTGGCTCTTCGGTGAAGGAAAAACATCGTTAAGAAGCCAACAAGCCCCACATTGTAGTAAGACACTACCTAGTGTCCGCCTGGCCAGCTACAACCCTCATGTTAGAAAATATGTCGCCATAACATCTAATGTGTTACGGCAGCTAACCTTGAGAGCCAGTTCCCATTCTAAGTGTTAACTAAGTCGCGTTTAATGATATATGAATGGCTAAATTTCAGTAAAAATGATAGAATATAGTAGATAGATAGATAGATAAGTCGCGTTTAATAACTTATAAATTAGTTGTAACTTCATGAAAAATAAGTTAGAATAACGTTAGACTAAGGTAAATTATATACAGTAAATCATCCAAAAAAGTAGTAGGATACGAGAAAAAATTGTAATTAATAGGTAGGAAAACTCTTATTTATCACCCTCACCTATTAGCATTAAAATCAGATAGGAAAATGTAAAGCAAGAATGTATGACCAGCCAGGTCTGAACATGTCCAGACTTGTTCACGACTTGAACTTGAAATGTAACTCAGATTTTAGTACAAAGTACTGTGAACTCTATCGGAATATGCAATAGTTGGACAAGTTACTTTTAAATATAGGTAGGAACATTTGCTAGTAAAGTTCGTTCAGTACAGTTCAGTTCACATTAAGAAGCCTAAGGAAAAGGAAATAAAGAAGCCTTCAAGAAAAAGTGTTTTAGTGAATCCCTGCCAGGGCATACTTCAGGCAGAGCCAGCCATAAGAATAGGCCCCCCTTTTTAGTTGGTCCTTGCATCGCCGGATAGGAATATCGAAGTAAGAAGAAGAAAAGATGCCCCTCGTTCACTCCGAAAAGGGTGAATCTACGGAGGAAACGTCGACGGACTGGTCGATGAACACGCCCGCTACGACCGAGACCACGACGTCGACAGCCACGGGAGCGTCGGGAAGCACCGCCGCCAACAGTAGCCGGGGACCGCCGCATCGACGACGGTAAGGAGCACCTCCTCCACGCGCGCCGCCGCCGCCGCCGCCGCCGCTGCCGCTGCCGCCACGCAGCAACCTGCACGCACCGAGAGCGCACCCGCCCCGCGCCCCGCATACACTGAGAGCGCACCCGCCCCGCGCCCCGCATACACCGAGAGCGCACCCGCCCCGCGCCCCGCACGTGCCGAGAGCGCACCCACCCCGCACCCCGCACGCGCCGACCGCACGCCTGCGCCGCGCACCGAGCACGATATGCCTGCACCGTCGACTGCGTCCATTGAAACCCTACGCCCACAACCGACCGCGTACACTGCATTCATCGAGAACGACGCTTCATTACGCCCGCCGAGAGCAACCTGCAAGCCGAAGAACATTGGAGGAAGACCTGCAGTACCACCGTTCGCGTTTTCGGATATGCCAGCACCACGACCAAAGCAATCGGCGAGATCAACGAAGTCGACTAGAAGAATGGAACTTGAAGCCCGATTGGAACTTCAAAGAAAACAGTTACAAGCCGCCCAGAACGCCGTAGCCTTAGCTGAAACAGAGCTAGAGCTAACCCAGTGCCAATCAGAAGAGGACTTCGATGAAGAATTAGAAATGGAACGGTCGACACACATCGAACAATGGGTGAACCACACTACTACATACTTGGAGCAACCGAAGGAACCAGAACGAAATGAACCAACCAAGAAGTCTGAACTAGCCAGTGCGATCATTGAAGCTGCGCGAATAGTTCATCCTCAACCGCAGCAAGCGCCACTGCCGCCGCCGAAAATATGGGATCTACCTGATTTCACTGGATCACATGAAGACAGGCTACTCTTCAAGAAGGCGTTCGCAGAAAGCAAGATGCTGTGCTCAGATATACACAACATGGCTCGACTGAGACAATCAATAAAGGGCACAGCGAAAGAAGCAGTACGAAGTCTCCTGTTTGCAACATCCGACCCTGAGGAAGTCATGGCCTCACTGGAAAGAAGATTCGGAAGACCAGACCAGCTAGCTCTTTCAGAGCTACAGAAGATCAAGGAGCTGCCTCGAATAGGAGATACTCCCCGAGAGATATGCATCTTTGCCAGCCTAATCAACAACGCCGTGACTACGATCAACGCCTTGAACAAGCCGCACTACATGCACTTGTTAGAAGTCAGCAAGAACATCATGGAGAAATTTTCACCTATTCTCCGTTACCGATGGTCCGATTACAACGCAGGCATCGGTGAACAGGAACCAGAGCTAATCAAACTGAAGAACTTCTTGAACATTGAAGCTGAATTATGCGGCAATCTTACGCCTCTGGAGACAACCAAGAAACGAACAGGAGATAGAAGATATCCCGTGAACGCTGTATATGATGAAACCAAAGAACCTGAAACAAATGAAACCAAAGAACCTCAAACAGTTGCAGCAACTCAAGAAGCATTTAAGAAGTTTTGTTTCCAATGTGAAGGCGAACACTGGCTTACCGAATGCCCGAACTTTAAGAAAGCCACGGTCGACGAAAGATGGGACAGCTAAGAAGAAAAGACTCTGCTTCCGTTGCCTGCGCCGAAGACACATGCGAACCAACTGCAGAGGACCACCCTGCAAGAAGTGCAAGCGCCCGCATCACGTCATGCTGCACTCAGAGTCAGCTCAGAAAGCCATAGAACCGCCTCAGCCACGAGAGAATCCATCGACTGACAATGAACATCATGAAATCCGTATACGCCACAGCGGATGGAACTAAAGTTTATTTGAAGATGATCCCAGTCGACGTCTACGGTTCAAGAGGATCGGCTCGCATACTCGCACTACTCGATGAAGGTTCTACAGTTTCGCTATTGGACTCTGATGTTGCCATTCGCATCGGAGCCACTGGCGTAGAAGATCCACTCATAATAGAAACCGTCGGTGGAAAGATCGTCGAGAATAAAGATTCACAGAAGATGAATTTGAAAATCAAAGGAGCGCATAGAAGAGACAAGAAAGTCGTCAAAGGCGTACGCACAGTAGAAAATTTGAAGTTGTCGCAGCAGTTAGTCAGCAAAAGTGCAATAGAAAATTGCAGTCACTTGAAGAACATGCTGAACGAACTCCTGTACGAGAAAGAAAGACCGGCATTATTAATCGGTCAGGACAATTGGGACCTCATCGTTTCTCGAAAAATCCTGAAAGGGAAATACGACGAACCCGCAGCGTCACTTACCTCCCTGGGATGGGTGCTGCATGGATGCTGCACCGGAGCCGCCTCTGCACCGGTGAACTACGTCAATCACTGCCGCAGCATCGACAAAGAAGGTGAAATCGAGAAACTCATCAAAGAGCATTTAGACTTGGACTCAATTGGAATTCGACAGCGACGCCCGAGCAACGACGCCGATCAACGCGCCCTAACTGTCTTAGAGAAGACAACGAAACAATTAGAAGATGGAAGATACGAATTCGGCCTGCTATGGAAGACAGAAGACGAGACGTTGCCGAACAATTATGCCCAAGCCTTCAAGAGACTTCTAGGCATAGAGAAGAAACTCGACAAGAACGCAACTCTGGAAGAAGAATATGAGAAACAATTGGGAAATCTTCTGTCCAGTGGCTACGCCGAGAAAGCCCCTTCGAACACCACACTAGGGCGAACATTCTACCTGCCTCACTTCGCCGTGGTACATCCTCAGAAGAAAAAGATGCGCATCGTATTCGACGCCGCCGCCAGGTTCGAAGGAAAAAGTCTAAACGACGCGCTGCTACCGGGACCAGACCTACTCCAGTATCTCTTTGGAGTATTATTAAGATTCCGAGAAGGGCCCGTGGCAGTCGTCGCAGACATAAAAGAAATGTTCCTGCGCATCAGTATCCGAGAAGAAGACAGAGACAGCCTGCGATTCCTTTGGCGTGGGAAAGAAAGAAAATCAAAACCCAAGGAGTACCGAATGACATCTGTGATCTTCGGTGCCGCATCTTCACCTGCAACAGCTATCTACGTGAAGAACCTCAACGCCCAGAAACACAAAAAAGAACACCCAGAAGCGGTCCGAACCATCATCTGAAATCACTATATGGATGACTACTTGCAAAGCTTCACGAGCATAGAGGAAGCGAAGCACGTAGCTGAAGAAATGGACCGAATACACAAGGCAGCGGGTTTTGAACTTCGTCAATGGACAAGCAACGATGAAAGAACGTTGATCAACCTGAAAAAAGAAGAAATCCCGACAGAAAAGAAAATCGGAAATGAAGAAAAAACTCTCGGGATGAGATGGCACACCAATGAAGACGCATTGGCATTCAACGTGGGATTAAGGAACGTTCCAACAGAAGTCTCTGATGGCAACAGAGCTCCAACCAAGAGAGAAGTCACCAGCGCTGTAATGTCAACTTTTGACCCGATGGGACTCGTCGCTCCAGCGCTGATCAAAGGAAAGAAACTGATACAAGATTTGTGGAGAACTGGCGTGAAATGGGATGAGGCCATCAATGACGAACAACGAGAGATCTGGGATCGCTACCTAGATGACGTCAAGACGCTCAAAGATTTGAAGATACCCAGATGTTTGGCGCCGACTTCGAGATCCGGCGAGATGCACACGTTCGTCGATGCCAGTGAGACCGCCTACGCCGCCGCCGTTTACTGGAGAACGATTACCAACGACGGGGACGTCAGCATCTTTTTGATGGCGAGGAAAGCGAGAGTTACGCCTACGAAAACGACGTCAATCCCTCGCCTAGAACTACAAGCGGCTCTGCTGGGAGCGAGAATCGCCGCCACCATCGAGGAGGAATCCAACCTGGAGATCACAGCTCGGGTTTTCTGGTCGCATTCAACTACCGTACTGCAATGGATAAAAGCCGACCCTCGACGCTTCAAACCATTTTTCGCTCATCGATTGGCAGAACTGGAAGAGATCACGATACCTCGAGAGTGGAGATGGGTACCCACCAAAGACAACCCTGCAGACGACGCAACCAGGAATAATTCAATTCAATTCATTTATTCCATGAAACAAAAAATGTGTATTGGAATTTACATACTTACATAATAATATTTAAAAATCATCAACATTAAAATAAATAATACATCAATAAACATTTCATTTGCTAAAACTTAAAATCAATAAAACAGTAAACAAATAATGAAAAATAAAAAAGCATTAAATATGTAGGTAGGTATGTCAAAAATTTGATTTAAAATGTCATTCAAAATAGAGCGAAAACAAAAATTAGATACAAGTTATGGCAAAATTTGATTATGGATACAATATCTGCAAAACAAATTATATAAATACATGGTCAAAAGGTAAACATTAACATAATATTATTATGATCTATCTACGGTCCTCCATGAATTCAGAAACAGAATAGTAACACCTTTCCAACAAGAAGTCTTTCAGTTTGTTTTTAAAACTATAACTATTACATATCAGTTTAAGAGATGATGGTAATTTATTATATAATCGTACTGCTTGCACCCTAACGCAATGGCTGACTACTCTTAGTGTCGGTACAAAATTATGTCGTAAATCCTTCCTTCGTGTTTCCTCTCTTGTTTTCCTCTCATCTTTGGTTTCAAAATTATCTAAGTGTTTTACCAAGTCTGTTAATATAGTAAGAATGTAAAGACATGGTACAGTCAATATCTCTAATGCAATAAAGTGGGGTTTGCATGAGTCACTCTGTGGTATCCGAACCATAGTTTGTATAGCCCTCTTTTGCATAATAAAAGCAGCGTCTGTATTGTAGTTATAAGTATTTCCCCAAAACATAATACTATATCTTATCTTTGATTCTATAAGGGCAAAATAAACCTGTCTCAGTTGTGTTAAGCTAACTTCGTCTCTCAGACTGCGAAGGGCATAACACGCTGAACTGACACTTGCTTCGATTGATTTTAGTTCATCTTTCCAATTTAGACGATTGTCAATATAAACTCCCAAAAACTTAATTACTCTTGTACTATCAATATGTAAACCATTGAAATCTATTGTAAAGTTTTCTTTTTGCCTGGTGGTAGTTTGGAAGAGCATTACGTTTGTTTTGTTTGAGTTAAGAACTAGATTATTGATTGAAAACCATGAGTCAAAATGTTCTAATGCAAAATTAATTTTATATTTAAGGTTGTCGATTGTGTCAGATGATATGATAGCATTTGTATCATCAGCATATACTGTCAGTTTGAAATTAGGGTCACATTTATTCATATAGGCTATAAGATCATTCGTAAAAATTATAAATAATATAGGTCCTAATATTGAACCTTGAGGGACACCCATCTTTAGTTCAGTCAAGTCAGATCTGTGTATAATTTCCTCATCGTTATCAACAGTTTTAAGTTCTACAAATTGTTTTCTATTATTTAAATATGATCTAAACAGGTTGTTTGTGGTGTTTCGAATACCGTAATGCTCTAACTTTTCTAATAGTAATGTATGATTAATCCTATCAAAAGCAGAGCTCAAATCCAAGAAAATACCTCCAACTTTTTGTTTCTTATTAAGTTTATTTACCACATCATCTACAAGCGTGTTTATAGCATCTACTGTACCTATAAATCTTTGATAACCAAACTGCCTATTACTCAGTATTCTGTGACGATTTAAGTGCCTGAGTAGTCTAATTTTGATGAGCTTTTCGAAAATCTTAGATATAATTGGTAACAATGATATTGGGCGGTAGTTTTTTGGTTCAGTTTTTGAGCCCTTTTTATAGATAGGCAGAATACGCGCTATTTTTAATTGTTCCGGAAATATATTCTGGTCCATGCAACTATTAAAGAAAAAAGCTAGAGGCTCGGCTAATAAATCAATGTTTTCTTTAAATATGGCTATAGGCATTTCGTCGATTCCATAAGATTTTTTGTTTTCCATGAATTTTACTACGTTTTCGATCTCATATGGTCTAATACTATCCATGATCATTTCGTCCTCTATTTGTTGTACGTTTTTTTTTCAGAATATCAGTGGCCTGTAATGTTCGAGTGTCTGATTTGCAGTTTGACTGACTCAAATCAAATTGCTCAGAAAAAGTGTCCACGATCCTTTGAGGTTGACTAATTATACTGTTATTTTAGTAAAACTGTAACTGTAATTTTAGTAAAACTGTTTCTGTTCATTTCTTATTAAGTTTATTTCGATACCTATTTACTATCCGCCAAATTTCCTTATTCGAATTTTTGGATTTTTCCAGTTGTTGTTGGACGGTTAGTTTCTTGGCCTTCCTCATTACTTTTCTATAAAGTTGTGTATATGCCTTTTTGTATCTTATTGCCACTTCCCCGCTCTCTTTATTTATATTAAGAGACAAAAATCTTTTCATTAAACTAGATACTCTAATACCCTTTGTTACCCACTGTGCTTTTTAAATTCTCGAAGTTGTATCTTACGTTTTTTCTTTATAAAACTCGTTGTAAATGCATGTTTTAATCGTGCTAAAAAACTGTTAATACCTAAACTCTTCCAATCTATCGCACTTAACGTTTGTCTAAATTTAAATGTAGCACTCTTATTATATGTTCTGCGGTTTACTTTAATGTATGTATTTGCTCTTGATCCAGATATTTCGTCTAGTTCTAATTTACACAATAAGCCAGCATGTCCATCTGCTAGTCCATTATGATCTACGCTAACTGATTTAATTTGGTCATCCGAAATATTTGTCAAAAAGTTGTCCAGACAAGAGTGTGTATCATTTCGCATAAAAGTGGCAGTGTCTACTAGCGGTCTAAAATTATAGCAGGTCAACAGTTTTATAAATTCATTTGTTTTACGATCATCTTTCAAAACATTGACATTGAAATCACCGCATAAAATACACTTCTTGTTGAAAAAATGCTCCAAAAATGTTTCTAGTAGTCCCATAAATATGTCAAAATTTTTGTCATTTGGATTTCTGTAGCAACAACAGATGTAAACATTAGTGTTGACGTCTTTAATGCCACATATTTCGAAACTTTCTACTTTATATAATTTTTTACAGAATGTATCCTCTTCACATTTAATCGCGTTATGTCCTAATATCAATGTGCCACCTCGATTTTTATTAATTCTATTATTAAATGAACTGAGTGTATAGTTACGCATTCTAAATAAAGGAGCCGATATCTTGTTAAGAAAATGTTCACAAAGACATACATAATCTGTCACGCCGTCTAAAGATTCAATATATACTTCTAATTCATCAGTCTTATTACTTATACCACAAATATTCTGTAAAAAAATGTTAATATTATGGGGATTAGGATTATTATGATTGTCTATATTGGACTCGAAAAAATTTTGTTGATGTCTGTACACTGGTTTTTGGACGCAGTTTATCCATATGCAATTCGCAAGAGTTATTCACTCCTATTGTTGCCTTCTCTCCTGTACCACAGAATCCTGTACCTGTGTGTATGAACCTCAAAGCAGAGGTTCCATTAAATTGTAGATTAATAATCTGTAGTAAATTATATACAACCCATTTCTGTGCCTTACTATAGGACAATAACTTATGATTACCGCTTTGATTTATATCTATGTATTTAACATTTTCATTGTACTTAGCTATATATTCTATTTCCTTGTTTATCCTATATATTTCCATGTCATCTCGCCCATTATATTTCAGACCACTGACAACTACATTAAATGATCTGTTTTTATCACTTACTACCTCTTCAATAAATTTCATATTTAAATTATTGTAGGTATATTGTTTCTTATAGGCGCTAATTAATAATACGCCAGTATCTTCTTTTTTCATCATCGTTGTCCTTTCATTAAAATGTTCTATAATGTTTTTAACATCCGCTCCAGGTTTACAGTAGTTTGTTACAGTTGTAGTTGTATTAGAATGATCCAAAATTTTTGATGAAATTCCCTTCCCTATTTCATCTGAAAATATTAAAAGTTTCTTTCGGTTTTCCGCTGTAGTGATCTCAGTTACAGGGAGATTGGCCCTACAACTAGTTTTTAAATTCTGCTTTTCCATTGCAGTCAAAATTGAATTAGGCTGTAAGCTATCACATAGTTTCGTTGCTCTGAGATCACTCTGGAGATCTGTTAAAGTCTGTGTAAGTTCTTGGTATTCATTTTTTAATTTATTACATTGATTTGTAACTTCTGGATGGTTTTAACGAGTTTCATACACTTTTTGTTTCGGGCCTTCGTAAAAACCTGACGCTTTCTGCTTTTATTTTGAACCTTCTTATTGAATAATTTTGTAAAAGTTTGTATCATTTTTAGGTCACCGGTGCTTATCAAGCCTTAATTTTTCTTTCGCTCTTCTGCAAGCCACGTGTTGAGTTGTATTATTTCTTCCTGTAGTTTCAACATTTCAGCTTCTGTGGAGTTTTTGCCGTTGTTTTCGTATTGGCTCTCATCCTGTACCTGTAAAAATCTTGCCTTCTTCCGCTTTCTTCCCTGTATCGGCGTTGAGTGTCCTTCTGAATATTCGATGTTTTTTAGGACTTCGATAATCTTGTCCTTTCGGCTAAGTTCTTTTTTGAGATGACAGTTTTCGGAAGTAAGGTTATCTACTTCATTGTTTGCTGCTAGCAGATTACTTTCCAGAGTCTGTACTTTTCGTTGTAGGGTAATTATAATCCATCATCCTAGGGTAATTATAACGGTGTCATTTTTGTCTATTGTCTGAGGCAGACTTAAATCCAGCCTTGTTGATTCGAATATTGATGAACTTGACATGTCCTCCATTGAGTTAGCTCGTCGACTTTGTGGTACTCTGAAGGTAATGTGCTCAGCATCCATCTTTTTGCGTTATTTCTATATATTTACGTTATATAGGCTAAAACGCATTTAAATATCTTACAAAAAGACGTTCTTGAGGCTGGGATAGAACACGGACCTACAGATTGAAAGTCTGTAATGTGCACTTTGCGCCACAGTTTCTGATGACGAGTATTCGAAAAAGTCTTACTAGTAGATGAAGCGTTCACGGCAGTTGTTTTCTTTGTGCTGTTTTATCGACACTGTTATTTATCGACCAATACTAGTACGATATTTTCAACGATGCATGTCACTCATTCGAATAAACATGGATAATAATTATGATTCATCGTTTGTGTGAACAATAACAACTTGTGCGGTTTTTGATAGAAATGTATTCAGTTTATCTGGATAAATTATGTTATAATGCTGGATCGTACTCACGGAATTCTGTTGTGATCTTTTATTGGCTCCTGTTCTTCCAATTTTGTGTATTGTTGTGTTGTGTGCAATTATATCACATTCATGTTTAAACACTAATGCACTGCTTGTTATGAAGAGATAACACTTTTTAGCTGCCAATTGGGTAATTATTTACTATTTGTTATATCAATATGCCACAGGACTTCAACGAGCAAGCACGGTGGTTCAATGGACCGGCTTTTCTGTATCAGCCGAAATCGGAATGGCCGCTAAGAAAAATTGAAAGGGAAGACATCGATCTAGAGGAGAAGAAGGTTACGTGCGCCGCAGCGAACGTTAAAGAAGAGAAGGCCAAGACACCAGATCCGAATCGCTTCAGCACTTGGATGAAGCTGTTAAGAACCACGGCGAGAATTTGCGTGGACAGAAGCCGCCTAAAGAAGTCTGGGAACAAGAACGCTGAGAAACAGACAGAAAAGCCGACTTATCTTCCTATCGAGAATCAATATCTGATGAAAGCAAAAAAGGAGCTTATACATCAAATTCAACGAGAAACCTTTCCAAGAGAACCCAAAAGTTTGAAGAATCAAGGCCGAGTAGACACCCCAAGCCGACTGAAAAACATCGACGTGACCCTGGATTACGAAGGGATACTTCGTCTTAATAGTAGAACAATGAAGATTCAAGATGACGAGAGAAACCAAAGGCTGCCTATACTAAATGGTAAACACAGAATAACACAACTTCTCATCGAGCACTGTCATCGACGTCTTCATCACGGAAGTCACACGACGGTAACCAACGAACTTCGACAACGGTATTGGATCCTAGAACTTCGCAACATCGTTCAACAGATCGCCCATCGATGTCAGTAGTGCATTGTGAAGAGACGAAAACCCGAGATGCCACCGCTGGGGGACCTACCACGAGAACGCCTTGCCTACAATCAGCCGCCTTTTACGTGCACTGGCGTAGACTTTTTCGGGCCTATGCACGTGACTATCAGCCGACGTCGAGAGAAACGCTGGGGAGCTCTGTTCACCTGCTTGACTACGAGAGCCATCCACTTGGAGCTGGCCGCGTCACTGAATGTCAGCTCAATGATAATGGCATTGAGACGGATGGCTGCACGGCGGGGAACACCGCGAACGATATTCAGCGACAACGGAACAAACTTCGTCGGTACCAACCACGAGCTGAAGGAAGAAGCAAAGAAGATACAAAGACAAGAACTCGTAAAAGCTGCAGAAAACGAAGGGATTTGTTGGAAATTAATTCCCCCTGGGGCTCCTAACATGGGGGGAGCTTGGGAAAGATTGGTGCGAACCGTGAAGACCGCGCTAGTCGCCGTACTCGGAGAAAAGAGTCCACCTGAGGAAGTCCTTCACACGCTCCTGACCGAAGTGGAACACACCGTGAACTCGCGACCACTCACGCACCTGAGCGCCGACCCGAACGATGAAGAAGGACTAACCCCGAACCACTTCTTCATCGGTAGATCATGTGGCACAACCGTGATGGCCCAGTACGACGACCTCGACCTTATCGGGAAGCCCAACTGGAAAACTGCACAACGAATGGCCGACCACTTTTGGAACCGATGGCTGAGAGAATATCTCCCTACTCTCGCGCCTCGGAGACTAGACAACAAGAAGAACGCTGTATTTCATCGAGGCGACGTGGTGATCATCGCTGATTCTTCGCTGCCACGCAACACATGGCCACGAGGTATAATAGAAGACACTTTCCTGGGACCAGATGGACGCATCCGCATCGTGAACGTGAAGACCAAAGCAGCTAGGCTATTCTGTAAGCTATCTCTACAGCGGAATCCGCGGTGAGATTCGAATATCGTACTACGAAATTCAATCGTATCACGTTCGTAATACAGTTGAATTTCGTGATATTAAATTCAAATTTCACCGCGGATTCCGCTATCGAGATAGCTTACAGAATAGCCTAGCAGGGCTCATGAGACGACCTACCTCGAGACTCATCCTCGTGACAGCTGCAACGCGACCGGAAAATGGAGTGCCCGAAGCATCGTGCACAGGCGGGGAAAATGTTAACTACGTCGCGTTTAATGAATGGCTAAATTTCAGTAAAAATGATAGAATTTAGTAGATAGATAAGTCGCGTTTAATAACTTATAAATTAGTTATAACTTCATGAAAAATAAGTTAGAATAACGTTAGACTAAGGTAAATTATATACAGTAAATCATCCAAAAAAGTAGTACGATACGAGAAAAATTTTAATTAATAGGTAGAAAAACTCTTATTTATCACCCTCACCTATTAGCATTAAAATCAGATAGGAAAATGTAAAGCAAGAATGTATGACCAGTCAGGTCTGAACATGTCCAGACTTGTTCACGACTTGACCTTGAAATGTAACTCAGATTTTAGTACAAAGTACTGTGAACTCTATCGGAATATGCAATAGTTGGACAAGTTACTTTTAAATATAGGTAGGAACATTTTGCTAGTAAAGTTCGTTCAGTACAGTTCAGTTCACATTAAGAAGCCTAAGGAAAAGGAAATAAAGAAGCCTTCAAGAAAAAGTGTTTTAGTGAATCCCTGCCAGGGCATACTTCAGGTAGAGCCAGCCATAAGAATAGGCCCCCCTTTTTACTAGGCCTAGCGTGCTTATCATCGTCGACCGCATCATCACTTACCAACAAGTGTGATAGTGGTCTAACGCTAGCCTATAAGATAAAAAAAGGTTTTCAAGAGCCCCGGTATCGTGAAGGATAGATTGCATGACTTCTAAGCTAGAGGTCGCTCAAATACTCAATACTCAATATTTTATTGCATTCATATGTATGTACAATGTTTACAGATGTTAGGGTAAAGGTTTGGTTAACATATGACCCTGTTAGGGTATCGCAACAAGTACTGGAGCGAACAGACCGATTGTAAAATAACCAATAGGTATTTCTCAAAATGAGTAACATGACTGTCCTAAATTTAAATATTGTAGTATTTAATTAATTTAATTATTATTTATCGTTTAAAAATTCATCTAGAGAATAATATGCCTTTTTAACTAAATAGTCTTTAAGATTTTTGCAGAAAACTGAATATTTTTCTTCACATTTTAAGTCTTCTGATAATTTATTGTACACTTTTATTGCCATTGCGTTGGGTCCAGAGCTGTGCATTTTTAATTTAGAACTGGGTAAGATTAAATTATATTTATATCTAGTTTTGTAAATACTAGGACAGGTGTTCTTCTACAGGTGGTAAGAGCATGTTCCACCCGTCTTGCTACCAAAAAGTAGCTTACCACCATCAAGGAATAAACCTGCTGCCATAACCTTACGGTGTTTCGGCAGCACGCAGCCTTTGCGAGTCAGACAATTCTAGGCCTAGCGTGTTCACGATCTTCGAACACATCATTACTTACCACCAGGCGAGGTAGTGGTCAAACGCTAGCCTATCAGATATAAAAGAATTTAAATAAGTACGTTTTCAGCTTATCATTGTCCTTTACATATTGTAAAAAAATATGTTTTGGCCTTCACATTTACCGTAGAGTATAGAGTATATTACAACGAGTATTATTTATCTAGGACTAAGCTCAGTAGCGCGTATTCAGTTTAATAACTGAATACGCGCTACTAGCCGTGAAATAGAAATGTTTTTCGGTCTGAAATACAAAGTGGCTATTGAAATAATATGGTCAATATCTCGAGTTATATAAGTTACGCGCATTATTGGTCTATCCAGAATATGATATTTGCTACGACTTTGATTTTTAGGGTTCCCTACCTCAAAAGGAAAAACGTAACTGTGACGCTCCGTTTCATTTACCTTTATATAGTGTGCGATAGCGCTAAAACAGCACAATTTCTTTTGACATTTACATACAACTTTGGATATTTTCAAAGCTTATTTAAGGTACGATCATACCGCGGCGTCCTGCGTCCGCGTGCATGGTCGCGATCTGATTTTCAATCGTTTTCTGATCGCCGTAGATCGCGTTTGCTGTGAACCAGTCGGTACAAATACTACTGCGCTATCGGATCGCTGCCTAGATCGAGCACGCAGGACGCTGCGGTGTGGCCGCCTTTACTGAATTGTGACGGAACTTAAAACATCATATGACAATCCTCGCATGGTGGTAGGTCACTACCTTGTATCCGCCTGGCCAGCTACCATCTTCAAGTTAGAAAATCTGTCGCCAAAACATCTAATGTGTTTCGGCAGCTATCCTTGAGAGCCAGTTCCCATTCTAGGCCTAGCGTGTTTACCATCTTTGACTGCATGATCACTTACCAACAGCAGGGCAAGCATGGCAAGGGGACTATTTTGTCTTTCCACCTATTCGTGTTTTGTTTGGTGGAGAAGGCATATTATAAGTAAAGTTTTTCGACAATTATAAACGCCCGCTGACTACTAATCAATACTTTTTAAAACTTTTTAATACGAAACGAAATCAAAACTCGGGGTTAAACTACACCAATCATTTAAATTGTTGCGGTGATCTCCTGTCAGTGGCGAAACACATGGAAATAATTTTGCCTTTCCCCGGAGATAAGGCCATGCTGGCCATGTTAGCCCTGCAGGTGAGATAGTAGTCAAACGCTAGCCTATACGATGTATAAAATAATTAAAAATAGAATCATTACAAACGCACGATATTTTGGTCTAAAAAATAATTGTACCGTAAATACTTTAAAATATTACAGAAATGTGATTACGACAATAATCCCTTTGTAATTGTTTTAAATGTGATTCGATTTTCAACGTTTCCGAATCAGTATCCGATTCACATCGAATTCACATTGTGTGAACTGATTTATATTAAAATTAAGAAATAACTGTATTCGAATAATTGAACGCAATAATAGGTTTTAATTATTGCGGTATGTAAATACACAACAATGCGTAATTATTAATGTAATAAAAGAAATACAAGTAAATTATTCATGCGTATATTAATATTGTAGATAAAAGTTAATTTTATTTTGTTCTCACAACAGCGATGGCAAACAGTTTGAATTTAATTAAATTCAAAACATTTATTTTGTATTTGCTGATTTGATTGCAATGTATATCTCTATATGAGAGGCATATCTCTAAAAATGTCGTTTGAGCACTATCTCGCCTGGTAGTAAGCGATGATTTGGTCGAAGATGGTGAACACGCTAGGCCTAGAATTGTCTGACTCGCAAAGGCTGCGTGCCGCCGAAACACCGTAAGGTTATGGCGGCAGATTTTCTCCTTGCCGGTGGTAAGCTACTTTTTGGTAGAACTTTTTGGTTAGAATGGTCAAATAATATAATTGACCGAGCGAGCGAAGCGTCTCAGTTTCGAGATTGGCCAAAAAATGCTTATGTCCGTCTGTCTGGTCTGTCTGTTCTCGCCTATAGGTCGCATTCTCCAACCGATTTTGACGAAATTAGCACACGAGTTTCTTGATTTATATAAAAAAATTCGATCACGTTGTTTAATTGGTGGAAAAATTGGGGAAAAGGGGGAGAGGTTTGCTGTAGCGTTATTTATCGACGGATTTCAATCAAATTTGAAAAGCATACTAAAGACTTCATTCTTCACAAGATGATTTAAAAAAAAATCCAAAAAGGGGTAGTGGAGGGGGAAAAGAGGAGGTTTGCTATAGCTTTATTTGTCAACAGGTTTCAATCAAAGTTGAGAAGCACAGTGAGGACTTCATTTACATAAGATGTTACAAAAAAATATATACATACAGACGAATTTAGAACCTTCTTCTTTTTGGAAGTCGGTTGAAAAATGGGAGTGGAGGGAAGAAAATAGGGAAAAGTTTACAGTAGCGTTATATACTCATGGATCCCAAATTTTTTCATTTTTTTCGGAAATTTTATACCTACCTATATCAATCTGACTACACACTCCTTCCTCTTTGCCTTTACAGGAAAAAACCCGTAGACACCAGATTTAAACTCATATGACGAAGGGAACCCGAGTAATTGCTAAAACTTAACCCCTATTTTGCCAGGGGAAAAGGGGAAAGATATAAGGGCTGGTTAAAACTATAAACACAACGTAACATACCGCGCGAGTTATTTTCAGTAGCAAGTTTGATGTGTGCCATTACTAATTAGATTTTTGGAAGTCGTCATATTAGGTCGATGTTTCGCCTGACTTTTGCTAACAATTATTAAGAATAAATATTGAATTCTTTCAAAAAATTTCTTTGAAGTGTTTCACACTTTATATTTTTGTAAATTGTTAAACACAATCCAAAATCAAGTCATAGATGGCGCCACCAATGCATAATTGGGTTAACAAAATGCAATCCACTAATTTCGTCGTAACGATACTTCGCACCGTTGCTTAATTGGCAAAGCACCGGAACATGTTATTCCGGAGGTTGCGGGTTCAAGTCCCGTCGGTACGATGAAATTTTGGATTATGTTTAACAATTTACAATTATTAAGATAGTTTAAAAATTAAAACAACAGACTTCCATGCCCCGCAAGTCAATTTCAGTAGCAAGTTTGAGACGTAAGTAGACGAGGTAAGATAGTGGTCAAACGCTAGCCTATAAAACATAAAAAAGTCGGTTGATGAAAGAACAAAATAAGATTCTTCTTTTATTCGTCTAAGTAGTTTCCTAAACTTTTCAAACAAATTCAGACAAAAATACAGTCCGAACCTTTTAAAAGTCGCCCAAAATCCTAATCTCTATCGGCTAAGTAAAAGTTAATCCAAAACACGGAACTTCATTCTATTTAGACATTGTTACGTTCTAACTTAATTACTTGTTTCCTTTGTAACTTGGTCCCATTGGAAAAGTAGGTTCTTTGCTTTTAAGTATTGAACTAGAAGTGACGATAAAGAAAAGGTGAATGTTTAAAATTCATCGAGAATTTCTCCAGAGATGTGAAATATAAGCGTTGCGTTTCCTAAGACTTATAGATAGATGCAATGATTTATGCTTTGCTTGCTTTTCCAGATCCACTTAACCTACCGATTATTTTACCGCTGAAAAGTCAAAACAGCAAGAAAGATCAACTCCATGATACCTTGAATCTTTTATGTGATAATTTACGAGTAAACAATTGTAGCCAAATCACAGTCAAAGCTTGTCTCTAATAAATCTCAACTCTGGTAAAACTATGATGATAAAAGCCGCCGCGGTTGTCTTATTGGCGTCTTCTACACGCGGAAGAGCTAAATTCTCACTCAAACATCGTGACTTCTTAGAAAATAACTAAAATTTGCAATTTGCAACTTGTTCAACAAACTAAAACAACCGACTTTAATTACCACGCTAGTAATATTCAGTAGCAAGTTAGAAGTTTTTAACTTCATATCTCCTTTATATTGTAAAATCATCGAGATCTGATAAGTATCTCTTACTTATCAGATCTCGATGATTTTACAATGGGACTACACGGGGAGTATATAAAGAAACATGCTAGTTAGCGGCCTCTATATTATGTCACCTCTAGCATCACACATCAACTCCATTGTCTTGAAGTCATGTTGATATCGACATAAGATAAACAGACGTGTGCTTTTGGGCGACAAAGTTTTTGTTACTTGAAGCTTGTTACTCTCTATTTGCTCAAGTCAATACCAGTGAGGTAGGGGCGAAGTGTTTTTCTGTTAGTACAAGTGAAGTGAAAGGGGATCGATTGTCGAGTGATGTTTATAAAGAAGCAGGTAACAAAATGATTGGGTAAGATAGTAGTGAATATATTTTTTCGTAAGTTGAAAACAAAGCGATTTGTTCCATTAACTCTCTTTTGTTTTATTGTTTCCATATTTGGTTTGACATCTTGTAATGATTTTTAAGACAGTGTGTTTTCTTATATGTTATAGGCTAGCGTTTGACCACTATCTTGCCTGGTTTTTGCAATTATGTGGTTGAAGATGGTGAATACAGTATGATCATGTTTAGCCATCCAAGTAATATATTTGTTGCCTTATTTGAAAATTAATGATCTAATATGTTGCAATTAGATCATCAATCTTCATGAATCAAATAGGACTAATTTTTTTCAGAAAATCTGCAATAAAACTATAAACACATGGCGGGACAATTACAGCACGATTGCATCGGTAAGCCCCAATCGCGTAGGTATCGGGATGGTCGTTTGTGCGCACCCATAAATAAAGATTACCTTGGCGTGTCCTAACCTAGTTGGAATGGACGAAATGTTGGGCTATTAAACTTGAGCTCATTGCGATGTTCTTGTTTTTTTTAGTTGGTAAGTGATGATGCGGTCGTAAATGGTAGCACGCTAGGCCTAGATCAGGAACTGGCTCTAGCTTTTGGTTTATAACGTGACCATAATTATAACAGTAAGGAATTTGTGTTTAAATACTAAGAGATTGTGTTTTGAGAGTATGAACCTTTGAAAGTCAAGAAAGACAATTCTGGGGGTGTTTAGATATCTACAAGTCTATTATGAATTGTTAAGTAGGTATAGGTTTTCTTGAATGAAATGTCTTTGACAGAGTTGCATTGCTTTTCATCATATTTCAATGAAGCTTTATTTATTTATTTTTATTTCGCCAGGGTGATTTGGGATTGTTTAGAAATAGAAGAGTGAATCAAGGCGCTAAAGTCATTCATCACAGTCTACATAGTGGAAATATACCCACCCGATTATCGACTTTCGCCAATTTCATGGCTCAACACAGCACGCGTTTACTGGACCGCTTTGCTTCTATTGTTATCATTACTGTTAAGTTCGCAGGCTGTTTTGGCTTAACAAGACCAGATAAATATGCCAGAAGCCGAGAATAGGATCGCAAGAAGCCGCACGGTGTTTGGAAAAGATTAAGCTGGTGGTTCTCTTAAAGCTTTAAATAGATATTTACTTGTTTAATTACGTTGAGAATTTTGTTGGATGCGTGTTGAGTGTTGATATTTGAATTTATAGATAACTAGCTGATACCCGCGACTTCGTTCACGTACACCAAGAATTTCATAGCCTATGTTCATATTCATGCTATAAAGTAACTCCTTGTTAAATTTCATTAAGATTGGATCGTCAGTTTAGGCGTGATTAGGTAACAAACAGACAGAGTGACATAATGATCAGAGTTACAAACGTTTTTAACCGACTTTACAAAAAAGCAGGAGGTTCTCAATTCGTCAGAACCTTTTTTTTATGTATGTTTACCGAATACTATCAGATGCCTGAACCTATTGGAGAATTATTTTTTTGTTTTAAGGGGTACGAAATCGGCTGAGCCGTTTTTAATATATCAACATTTGTATCACGATGCATTTACTTATCTCGACGACATACTACTAACTACTGGCGCATATTATATAATAGTTTCTACGTCTACTGACTACTTTGACTAGCGCGACGTTTGAAGTCGGTTCTTTTAGTTTTTTTAAACGGTCTTAAATTATTACAATATTAGGATGGAAGTATGGATAGTATGGAAGGATAAATACAACTTCTTACTAGCTTTATGAACGTTGTCGGTAGACATTCGCAAAGCTTTTTTCAACCACATTCTGGTGCTGAAAGGAGTGTATGTTATTTATTAAGTCTCTTACACAGTAGTGGCCACGTGTTAGCAAAGCCGTGAAAGACCAATATAAAGGAAGGTCGACAACATCGAGAAGTGCGCTGATAAGACCTGGCCAATAGAAGGGACCAACAGCGTAACCGCGTATTCAAAAAAGTTTTAATGAAATTACATGCGTCTATTAAATTTCGTGTCTGGGCCGTTATACACTGACGGATATATACTTTTTGAAAATTTCAAGTATGTACCTATAACGATTAAGAAGATACAGATCTGTAAAGTGCGCACATATAGACACACGGACGGACGGACGGACGGACGGACGAACAGACAACAAAGTCTCAGAAAGTGTTCATTTGGTAGCCTTTGGGTTCGGAACCCTAAAAAAATTGACTTTAAATGCCGCGCTAAAGTGAAAATATTCACTAGTAATAATGATGCCATCAAGGTATCAAAGGACAATGTCCAAAATGGCCCTGTGCAATTAAAGCATCTGACACACACGATCATTAATTGTCAATTTTATTACAATAATTCCAAAATGAACATTAATAAGTATTATTTGCGATTATTAACATTAATTGCCGCCATATGGCCAACAGAGTACTGAATCACTCTACAACGTTATAAGAGGCACTTCCCTATATTGTGGATACCCGAATTATGAAAGCACGGTGTAGCCAACCTAACAACGGAAAGTATTATTTACGTAGTAACTATTATATAATATGTGGTTTTATGCTTATAATTTTTTTTGCTGTGTTGATTGGTACAAAGTACGTTCATAATTTTGAGTTATTTAATTATGTATGCAGTGTCGCGGGACTGAAATGGCCGCCATCTTCGCCAAATGTCATGTCATGTCAAAAAATATTAGGTATGTTTAAAAAAGTTTGCACCCTAACAAGACTTTGCCCGGTAGAACATTCCTGTGAAGACAAATTATTTATATTTATATATAATTATTTATTATAATTATTAATATATAATTATTTATTGAGGGCCCTGTGGCGTAATTGGGTGAACGGTCGGCTTTGATGCCGTGGTACCGAGTTCAAACCGCCGTGCACCAATGAATTTTTCTATCGAAAAATATATGTGCGCTTCTCACAGTGGCCCTCCGGTGAAGGAAAACATCGTTAAGAAACCAATAACCCCCGTATGGTGGTAGAACATATCTAGTGTCCGCCTGGCCAGCTACCACCCTCAAGTCAGAAAATCTGTCGCCAAACATCTAATGTGTTCTGGCAGCTATCCTTGAGAGCCAGTTCCCATTCTAGTCCACTTCTCTTTTTTCGACCGCATCATCACTTAGCAACAGGTGAGATAGTGGTCAAACGCTTGCCTTTAAGATATAAAAAAAAATTATCCCCACCTTTATTTCTATCTCGCTCACAGTTACCGTATGAATATCTTATATGCAATAGCAACCTCCATTGTGTATAATCTTCTTGGGACTCTTCTACTAAAGCTAGTACATTCTCCTATGTTTGAGGTATTTATCTCCATATCTCTGGTGATACTAATCAGATCTCGATGAAATTAAAATGGGACCACCTCGGAAACGTATCCTACCTATTAAAAAAAGAATCATTTGAATCCGTTCACAATTGATGGAGAAATCGCGCAACATACACACAAAAAAAAAAAAAAAAAAAACGTACAGACGAATTGAGAACCTCCTCCTTTTTTGTGAAGTCGGTTAAAAACAAACGACAAAATCGGGCCGAAATGTCTGGATATGTCATATAAAATATTTAGCCACTGGAAATAATAATAAAGTAAGTTCGTTGGCAATTAACCATGGAGCTGATCCGACGATGGAACCGGGATATGGGAGATGGAACTGCCTGGTGGCAAAACAGTCAAATGTTGGTTAGTATGTTTGTTTTGTTACTACTTTTGATACAATTTTGGTAGTGGAAATTTAATGCCAAAATAACCCTTGTAACTATGGAATTGCTATGGAACTAACTAAGAATTAGTTCCATAACAAAAATAGGATACGCCAAATAGGTAGTTCATGCTTTCTAGACTAATCAAATACTATAATGACGCCATGGCTTCCCAGTGTGTTATAATCATGTAAGGAATCTAAAACACCGGGACGTCACTGGCTGTGTAGCCATGGCTACCTCTGGCTACCTACCGTAGCTAAATGAGGTTCTCAAATAAACGAACACAAACACGTGAGTGACCAGTTGGCGAGTGAGTGAGGGAGGCGTAACTTACTTGTATACAAAATACTAGCGACTTGGCTATGCGTCGCCAGGTCGTCAGAATATCCAGTCTCCACGTAGAGACCGGTCGATCGTGGCTACGCTTCCAAATTGGCCACGTCACCAGACCGTAGCCAACTGAGTTAACTGTCATACATTTCAATAGGGAAACGTAGCCGGCGACATCGCAATCGCGTCTCAGTATGTCAGCGCTCTAACTGTCACAAACAATCTTCTAGAATGGTTATCGAAACTCAGCGAACCGAGTGGCAAAATGCCTTTGTAGCTATTGGAAGAACAAAATGCTGACGTGCTTTGTTGTAAGGCTGTTTGAGTCGTGTGTGTGTTAAAAATAATCGTTCTATAAAAAGATATTACGATTATTTTTTATGGATTAAAGATCGGGAATTTAATGTGACTTCTGTTGATATAGCGATCGACAGTTGTTAGAAATCTATATGTTTTTAATATAGATTAAAAAACTAAAAACTTCATGCAGCGCTATTAATTTTCAGTACTAAGTTTGAGGGGTTTATCTCCATATCTCTGGAGATAATTATCAGACCTCGATGAAACTACCATGGTACTACACTCGGGATATTTTCTTTTCGACAAAAAAAATCGAATTCGGTTCATATACGAGGAAGTTATCCGCGAACAAACATAAATAAATTAAAAAAAAAACTAAATACGGTCGAATTGAGAAACCTGCTCCTTGAAATACTACTATACCTATACGACCACGGCTATCCTCTGAGCACCACTAGAATGAAAAATGTATGAAATACAATAAAATATTTATTTCAAGTTAGTTGATTATATAATACACAATATAATTATATTGAATCGTTTGTACATAGCGATCTCTGATGACAATATTTTCTTGTTTCATTCTTTTTAGAGCGTGATTTTTCAGTAGTGGGGTTTTAGTTTTTGAACTTATTTTTTTTATTTAAAATATTTTGGGATTTTTGCTTAAATGTATACATGCATACATGTCAACATACTTAAATTGATAAATAGCGATCAACAAACACATAACCCTCCCTATTACTTCTTTGCGACGCCGCGTGGGGTAAAAAATAGTATTCTTAACTTCGACGGGATATATCTCGCAAACACTACGCTTGACAAAAATATGTTGTACAAAACCCTACCTTCATTTGAAAATCGCTATTCAACGATACCACACACGATAGAGGGCGCCACATTCAATTTTATGTTACGTCTATAACCAGCAGACAAATAAAACGCGTCCAACGACACCTCATTGCCAAATTATGATAAGTGGTTTAGAAGCTATTAGGGAACAGATGAACATACATACAAACATACATACCCACATATCGGTCAAAAACATAACCCTTCTTTTTGCTTCGCCGTAGTCGGGTAAAAAATGGACGTGTTTTTTTACAATAAGATTATGATCTTTTTTTCGTCTGTTGAAAGCAATGGTGTGGTCAAAGGTGGTGAATACTGGCTAGCTTGCTAGGCTTAGAATAACAATGATCTTATATTTTTCTCTCACAACAAATAATATGGATTTATGTTATCTATATATATAAAAGAAAGTCGTGTTAGTTACTACACTTATAACTCAAGAACGGCTGAACCAAATTTTATGATTTTTGTATTTTTAGTATTGTCTTTGTCAGGAATAGGATGATAAGTATTAAAAACAATGAATAATTGACCTAAAAAAATTATATAAGAATAAATATTTTGCCAAAATGTTCCTGGGTTTAAAAACTGCCAATTATTTGATGTTCAATTGTTTATTCCGCCGTATTTTTTTTGTATAATTATAGCTCCACACGATTAGTGTATTTAGCCAGTGTCAAGTATAAAAATTCTTCCCATGTGTGGATAGCATTACATTGTACAATATTCGGATTATCGCGTATTTTTTTTGGTATAATTATGACTCCACACGATTAGTGTATTTAGCCCGTGTCAAGTAGTAAGTCAAGTAAAAATTCTTCAAGATTTTGTGAATTCAAGTCAGGTAGATTTTAAAAATATCAAATATTGTCAGTAATCATAATTGTTTGACATATTTATTGATTGTCAAATATGCGTGCGTTCAGAAATGTATGCTTACAAGCAACTTAAAAAAGTTTATATTTCCAAAAACCATAGTTACCAATTTTTATTCTATATCTGGATTGCCATAGTACAAAAAAATAAATATAAAAAAATATATCTCTTTTGTATTAATTTATTACATTCATAAAAGCCTAAACAAGTTCATCTAAAAGGTAACACGACATTTATTGTCTGTTAGGTGGTACGAAGTTCGCCGGGCCAGCTAGTTTTACTTATAAAGTATACATACACATACGTACACAGAGGTGTGGACTATGATTGAAAGTAAGATTTTCAATATTAAGCGAGTGACTGGTGCCTGTAGGGACATAGTCTGTGTACAATATTCTGACTCTCAACGATCTGACTATTATATTTATTTCTTTTCATGTGTTGATCTATTACATCGCTTAAAAAGAATAAACATACTTTTTTATTTGCAGATAGGTGATGTATATGAGCACTACCTCAACTGGTAATAAAACAAACTGTAACTGACGAGCTTTGCTTGCTACAGTTTTTATTATAGACAGATATCATTGCTCAATAGTGCCCGGTGGTATAAGTGGGAGAACGGTCGGCTTTGATACCAGAGGTACCGATTTTTATATTGAATATTTTATCGTTAAGAAACCATCAACCCCTGCATGGTGGTAGGACACTGTCCAGTGTCCGCCTGGCCAGCTACTACCCTTAAGTTAGAAAATCTGTCGCCAAACATCTAATGTGTTCCGGCAGCTATCCTTGAGAGCCAGTTCCCATTCTAGGCCTAGCGTGCTTACTATCTTCGACCGCATCATCACTTACCAACAGGTAAGATAGTGATCAAACGCTAGCCTATATGTTATTTTAAAAAATCAAGCTAAAACTTACTTCAGTACTAAGAAAAGCACAGCAAAAAATATTATAAATCAACTTATACGTCGCAACAAATTTAAAAAAAATTAAAAAATATTATGAATCAACTTATAAAACACGTCTCATCAAATTAAAAAAAATATTATGAATCAACTTATAAAACACGTCGCAGCAAATTAAAAAACAAAAAAAAAATATTATGAATCAACTTATAAAACACGTCGCAACAAATTTAAAAAAAAATTAAAAAATATTATGAATCAACTTATAAAACACGTCGCAACAAATTTAAAAAAAATTAAAAAATATTATGAATCTACTTATAAAACACGTCGCAGCAAATTTAAAAATATTATGAATCAACTTATAAAACACGTTGCAGCAAATTAAAAAAAAAAAAAATATTATGAATCAACTTATAAAACACGTCGCTGCAAATTTAAAAAACCTTCACCTTTCTAACATTACGTTGGATAACAAGCTTAAGGTACAGTGTACATTAGTCGAGGCCAGCCGCGGATGTGGAGAAAACGTGACTGGAATGTAGCGTGGAAACTATCCCTAAGTGACGTGTGCAGGTAATATGGGGAGGAAAGACGCGGGCAGAGATTTACATGGAACTTTCTTCTTTTAACCAACTGCACAAAAAAGGAGGTATCCATCCGCCTGTGACAATGCGATCGGTGATATAGCACTTTTACCTAGAAGATACCTGTTTACTTGCGATTGATTTGATTTGATTTTATGTTTGTTACTTCAAATCTCTATCATTAACCGACTTCACAAAAAAGGAGGAGGTTCTCAATTCGTCGGAATCTTTTTTTTATGTTTTATGTATGTTCACCGATTACGCGAAGATGCCTGAACAGATTTGGAAAATATTTTTTTTTATTCACCGATTTAGATTATCAACCGACTTCCAAAAAGAAGGAGGTTCTCAATTCATTTGTGTTTTTTTTTAAATTTTTTGTATGTATGTTACGTGATTACTCCGTCAATTCTGAACCGATTCGAATAATTATTTTTGTTATAGGTAGGGTACGTTTTCTAAGTGGTCCCATTGTAATTTCATCGAGATCTGATAAGTATCTCCAGAGATATGGAGATAAACACCTCAAACTTGCTACTGCTAAAATGACTTGCGTGGCATTTGAAGTCGATATTTTTTTAATACGCTTTTATTAGCTTCAGACGTATGTATGTTTGTATGTTAGTATGTAACGGAATCTTTGAACATGATTTTAACCCCCTTCAAAACGTCGGATTAACTCGAAATTTGGCATACTTATTAAGGACCGATGACAATTCAACATTTTAAACATTTTGACCCGTTATCCTTACTAGGATAATCAGGATTACGCTTTTAAAAAAATCGACTAAAAAATGAAAAATAAATAATAGTTTAAAAAAACTAAAAAAATACGCTTTTATAGAAAATGCAACTAAAAAATAGAAAATAAATTTTAATAAATTTGAATTAAAAATAGTGTAAGAAAAAAATGATTTTATTGTAAAAAAAGCGTGGGGTGCTTTTCAGGATACTATTAAAATAACCCTTCTAGTCATATCTGTTCATAAAATATTTGGAACTATTGATACCATGCACCCCACGCTTTTTTTACAATAAAATCATTTGTTCTTACACTATTTTTAATTCAAATTTATTAAAATTTATTTTCTATTTTTAGTTGCATTTTCTATAAAAGCGTATTTTTTTAGTTTTTTTTAAACTATTATTTATTGTTTTGTAAATGATCATATTTATATCGTATAGACTAATGTTTGACCACTATCTCACCTGTTGGTAAGTGATGATGCAGTCGAAGATGATAGCACGCTAGGCCTAGAATGAGAACTGGCTCTCAAGGATAGCTTTTGATGAAATATAGAATTATGATGATACGGATCTGTTTAAAGTATCTAGCGTACTATTACAATAGATAATTTTATTTTAAACTAGCTGACCCGGCAAACGTTGTTTTGCTTAAACCCAAATATTGTACGGAACCCTATTTTTTTCCAAAATAAAATTTAGCCTATGTTACTCGTGGATACTGTGGCTTTCAAATGGTGAAAGAATTTTTAAGAACGATCCAGTAGTTTTGGAGCCTATTCATTACAACCAAACAAACAAAGTTTTCCTCATTATAATATTAGTGTAGACTACCCTTATCACAAACACGGTCATAATAAGTGTTATAATACAACACATTATACGTAGTATCTCTTCTGTGACTATGTATTCAGTCAGCTTGCGAAAATTTAATAATACACGTATTATACTCGCCATAGCACAGTGAAGTTTATTTCTGTGTAATACTCGCTAATTGTACGTACTTATACTTGAAATCACACTGTAAACCTAACCTACACTCGTAATGATGAATCCAATAAGATTACACCTTAACTGGAGCTTTCAAACTGGAGCTTTAAAGACAGAATAAATTAATCCTAGTTTTGTTTCTATCATATCGATAATTGTTTGTGTGATGGCCTCCGGGTAAGGCTGAAACATTAATTGTCGATTGCTTATGTATTTATAAACTATCCACTTAGGTTTGTGGACAAAAGAGCAAAAACATAGTTTTACGTCATCAAAGATTTTTCTTATACTCTATATAATAGTACTATATAGTCTCAAGATTTTTTTTCCCAGAGACTGAGCATCGCTTTTTTTAACGGATGAATACAGCAAGCATTTTGGTAATTTAACTTCCGTAGTGATTTTAGTAAACTACATTTTAGTTTTTATTGTTTTTGATTAGGTTTATTATAGTTAGGTAGTTTAAATTTTGTATTGATGTTTATGCTATATTATGTAAATAAATTATATTGATAATGATGTTCAAAGTCAGTAGAATAAAACCTTTAACAACTTATTCTACATGCAACCTCCATATTAATATTCTTCATGGTTAAATCCCTTTATGACAGGAATTGCCATAAATCATTACTAAGTACGAAACTATCTCGCAATGTCTCTCATACCTAGTAAACATACAAGTCATAATCCGTCATATGTTGATGAGGTCATAGATCATTGTTGTGTCTTATCGCGTAATGAAAATTCGATTACGCTCACAGGTTTATTACTGGAGATTATAGATGGCGCTGTAATGTCAGCAGTAAACCAATTCTTGGAATGATTTTTTTTTGTTTAATACCGAACTGGGTAGCACTTGATCACTATCTCACCTGATGTTAAGTGATGATGCGATCGATGATGGAGCGTGCTTACCCAGAAGATACCTTTTCACTCGCAATTTGAAGACCCCCATATTGTACTTGTACCGGAAACACAGACTCAGGCAGGGTATTCCATTCCTTGGCGGTTTCGTATGATGAACGAAGAAGCAAATATAAAAATATGTCAAAAACTACATTAGTTCTTGAAAGAACTTATTCATGGAGATTTAAAGCTAATGTGCGTACAGACTATGTAACATAACATGTTATAAAACATTGTTATATACATGTTTCAGATAATGTGGACACGGAATGATATAAGACATGTTATAATATCATGTTATTAATATTATGTACAACAATGTTATTTTAGTCATGTTAACTCAATAGCTGTGAATTGCTTAATCGATAAACAGCGATGTACTCGTATTTAGTTATTTGTTTAAAAATTTAGAATGCCGTATTCCAGAATAATTAAAAATTAAGGTGGCAAAGCTTATCTTTTATATACCTACGTGTACGTGTAAAGTATAAATTTGTTTTGGATTTATGTCTGATTGGCTAATTATTATGTATTTTGATTTTTTCTTTCTATCATGATGAAGAACTAAAACGAGCAATAAAGTAAAAAGCTTTTAAAATCGCATAGTTTGATAAAATACCTTTTTATTCATCCTTTTTCCAGTTTCAATGACCGTATGTGTAAGATGATCCCAGGATTTTGTTCTCATTATGCACAGAAAAATGTTTTTATTTTTTCTGTGGATGCTATTTAGGGTTCCGTATGCGTAGGTTATCAATGTTACCCTATTCCTGAGACTGTGTTGTCTGTCCGTCCGTCTATACATCCATCCGTCCGTCCGTCCATCCGTCTTTCTATTCATATGCCAGAAGGCTTGTATCTTCTAACCCGTAATAGGTAGACAGTGGAAATGTTCACCAAGTAGGTATATATTATTATGGCTACTATACTATGGCTTTATTATACTATATAATATAAAGCTACTATAATTATACTATGGCTATTACAACCAAAAATGTTAGAAATAGAATAAAGTTAAAAATTAAAGAGTGTCCCGATACAAGAAACGTGTTTTTTCGGCGTTCTGTGCTTGATCTTGAAATTGACTTGAAATTTGCTTATAGTGTGTAATTATTATGACCGCTATAACAACAAAATAAAATAAAATTTAATTAAAATTAAAAGCAACATACTTGTATGTTGCTTATTGAACAAAATTTACCGCAAAAACACGTTTCTTGAAACGTGTTTTTGCGGTAAATTTTGTTCAATCTTATTTATTGTAGTGTGGTACGGAACCTTAGGTGTACAAGTCCGACACGCATTTGGCCAGTATATTTCATTTTTAACAACTTTGTTATATTGATGGCTGGAGGGCATAAAGGCTACTACAGATACCTGTCTCTAACATCGCTTTTGTATTTCTTTTTTGTCTACTCGAGACCATATGTAACAAGCATTTTATTTTATTAAATTGGATAACATGATGAGCAAGACGCTCTTTTTCAACAGACTTTCTAAAAGGAGGAGGTTCTTAATTAATCTGTATGTTTTTTTATGTTTCTTCGCCGATTACTTCGCCAAGTCTTAACCAATTTGAATGATTATTTTTTTCGTAGGTAGTGTTCATATCTAAAGTGGTCTCATTTAAATTTTATCAAGATCTGATTAGTATCTCCAGAAATACGAGGATAAACGTTTCAAACTTGCTACTAAAACTGACTGCAATCATATATGATAATGGCTCAACATTATCTGTCATTGTGTGTCAAACAGCATGTGCCGAGCTGGGACAGCAAGCCAGGATAGTAAACCGTAGAATAGTGGCTTGCTATCCTAGTTTTGAAAAACTAACCTCTTATCCCGGACATAACATGGATAAATACCCGACAAAGCCGTGAAACCGCCTATGATGGACAACCAGAAGTCCTTACACTAAAATGATTAAATCATAAATATTAAACACGAAACACCAACATACATCAAAAACAATGATATTGTATTATTTATGGAACAGTTATACTAAATCTATTTACATAATATAAAGTACCTGTCGTTTGCAATAGTTCCCCTTTACTAAGAATAATCAATTGGTAACATAATTCAATCGGTGCTACATATTGTTCGCGGAAGGTTAAAGGGTTAGCGTGCACTTTATTATATTGACACTACCAAGATTTTCTGATTTTCTAGATTCGAAAAATCAACAGTAAAAAATACCAACTGAAGACATAAGATATTCTTTAGACGTTTAAATGTATATAGGCAAAACTAAGAATTCTTAAAATGTACCTTAGAGCATCGAACATCGCAAACAGCTAAACTAATACTCTTTATGATACATTTTTGAGAATGTGCTATTGCATTTTAGATAACCATATTCCTCTTTCTCCTTTTGACAATCGGACAACAAAAAATCCAATAAACGGCATCCATGCATCGTATATATCCTAAAAGTTCATTTTAAACGTTTTGGCTCGACGTTCATGTTTACCAAACCGTTCCTCATACAGATCACCAGTATTATAGCATAAAATATGACCAATAAAGTAATTCATTTCTAGATCAGTGGATCAGTGTTTGACACAGCATATTTACACAGAAAGAAACTTTTGAGCGCCTAAGTCACATACACGTGACAAGCACTTGCGGGCGAAGATAGAAGACAAAAACAGTACAAGACCGTACTATTTGGCGTATAGGGCACGGAAGTGCGTTTGTAGCGTGGTGCTCAAAAGGTTAAAGTCTGAGTCATTAAATCTTGTTCTATCCAGTGCACAGTTACCTCAGACTACAGTGAAGTATGGCACGATCCTTATCCGTCAATAACAAATCAGCTCGCAAAAGAAAGATATTTGCCCTTTAGCAAACAATACGATGGAATCACCTACTTTTGTTTGATAGTAATCTACAAATAAATGGAATTGCTTTGTCTGGTTTCTGTGTTTGGTTAAGTTTATATTATACCAATATAATATATTTTTTAGGTCTTCACAAGATTTTTGACCTTGAAAATTTTTACTAACCGACTTGGCAAAAAGTTTGAGGTTTACAATCGAATTGAGACCTCCAACTATTTGTTTGTTACTTTGGAATACTACTAGTAATGGGCAACCCACAGTGCTAGTAAACTTAAAAAAAAAAATTGTTATTAACCGTCTTGAAAAATATTTGTTTTGTTTGAGATAATATACTTTCCGTTTGGTCCCATTGTAATTTAATTGAGAACTGATGAGTTCCTCACAACACATGCCGCGATAGTTAAAATAGCCAGTAGTAGCATGTCGTCAAAGTATACAAATGCATATATCGTCAAGATATGTGATGTTTTTGAGATGCTTATCTCCGAAGATAATTGTCATACCTCGATAAAATGTAAATGGGACCAATCAGGAGGCATAATCACTTAAACGAAAAAATATTTTTTTGAAATCGGTGCAGATTTGACGGAGTTCTGAGACTAGTGTGTAAACTAATAAAAAAACAGTCGAATTGAGAACCTCCGCGTTTTTGTGCAGTCGGTAAAAAAACACTTTTTGAAAAAAATTACTGTCTACCTATCACGGTTCAAAAGCTCTGTGCCAGCAGAGTCTCAGTAATTGGGTCCCTTGGGCAACGCTTTGGTACGGAACCACAAAAGCGCTCGTAAGGATACTGAGATTATGGAATTAGCGCAATTTATGAGATATTGATATCAAAGAAAGCAAGCCACGAAATATTTACAGTGTTTATTTTTTTTTAACAATTTGATAAGCAAGCGTTTGACCACTGCCTTATTAAATACTTATACCACCACTTCTTACTTCACTTTCACTATTTGAAATAACGTAAATATTATTAACTAAATTAAATTTAATCAATGTTTAGGTTCGGTCAAGACTCAAGCCAAAAGCGAAAAGAAATATAAAGGTTTAAATAAAAGATAATAAATAAAAGAAATATAAAATACATAATTTTTGAAAAGACGTTCTCAATATATCATTAGAAGTGTTAATGGTAACGAAACATACAAGCCAGAATTCGACTGTACTGCCATTTGCCATTACGGAGTTTTAGTTTTTACAGCTCGGCCCCATCCCATCCCCATCCCCAAGATCAGCTCGATGGAAGCATATTATTGCACTGTCGCCGAAGGTACGCAAGTATAACAGAGTCCAATCGAACGTCAGAAAATGGTTCTTATTTATCTACCAAGATTTGACCCTTACAAACATACGTACATATTATTATTAACAGCAAGTTAAATAAAAGCTTATGATAGTACATTATGGTACAAGTGTGTAATGTTGGTGATTACCGCTGAGGCGCCATTGAGCTCCGAGCCGTTAGGTGATGGTCTTAAGAGAGCCGAGGACGGTAATCATCAATACACACGTGTATCATACGACGTTTTTCAACACACTTGTAAACTATTATTACTTGTAAACTTCATAACTAGTACTTGTAGACATTTTAATTAATATATAACTAAAATTTCATCAGTGAAAACGAGTTGTGAAAATGTTTCCGCAATGGCGGTAAAAATTAATTAGTTTTCCCATCCGCGCGCATATAACAATGGCGATCGGCCATAGACTAAAAGAATGAGGTTTCTTTTTTTTTTTTGGTTTGTCGCCGATAGCGTTTTAGCCACGTACAAAATGGGGAACTTTACAGAGAAAACAAAAGTTTTATTTGAGTGAAAGTTTTGTTTATTACACATACGTTTTTTTGCACAGACAAGTCGAAATTATCTATTTAATAACGAAGTTGCATGAAATGAGCAAGCAATAGGTATTTATTTGTACTATTGAACGCGATCTTTTTTGTATTGAAACTTTTTTAATAACAAAGCAACTCATCCAATAAAATTAAAAAAAAATGTCTATAACTCACTTGTGAATAATAGCAATGAAACAGTCACAGTTGGATTACAGGTGTCATTATGTGTCTAATTGCAGTGAAATAAGAGCCACTTTATGGGCAAGTGTGTTGAAAAATTATATCATTTGATTTATCTGGGTAAAATGTATTACATTTTACCTAGATATGGCTGAATCTAAGCAAAAGCCTATTTTTATCACTTCCCGAGGAGTAAGGGTAATCAGAAAAATATGTTTTAATACAGGGCTTCAAAAAAATATTGCTCGTTTCCTATTTACTATCGTAAACTTGCTGTTAGACTTTTATCCATACAAGGTAACATTTATGTAACCCGAGGTGTGCTACTAAACACTTAAAAAAATAAATGTGACTGAATGTGGCAAATGCAGTTTTAGTAGTCTAAAACCATCTTCGCATAGCCTTTCTAATGAAACCGGTTTGGGGCACATCGGTTGAATGGTTTCAAAGTCTATAGCGGACATAGGTAGTATAGAAGACACATTTTTTGTGTTTTATATTTGTATAGATTTTACAATGCTGTGTGTTCATGTTTATGACCTGTAGCGAATGTTATTGATATAAATGACTATATACTTCATAAATTCAAGAAAACCTTCTACTTGAAAACGTATAGAGACACAACCTAACACGTTGAATACTGCTCAAAACTTCATAATTCTCCGTTATTAAACAACTTTCAAGGGTTTAGAGATTGTACAATCGGCTCATACGAAACACAAATGCCAAGTTGACGAGTTAAGTTGCCAAGAATCCGTATTTCCCAGTAAACAATTTTGTAAACAATTTTAGGCCTCACCTTGTAGTCGCTTTGTGTAAAACGGTGGAGATTTACAATTTACGCTTATCTTGGAGCTATGAGATTAGCGGTATCGCATACTTTACGTAAAAGTAACAGCATGTCACTGCTCAGCAGTGCCGGCAAATCACCGCGGCTACGGCTAGGTGATGCCATGATTACGGCAAGGCATCCCCGTGTTTACAGCAAGGCCTGTTACAACAAGTTTGACAAAATTTACCTAGGAAAATAGCGGTGTATGTTTTACCTTAACAACCGTATGGAAATGTCGTAAGAATAATTTTAATTGAAAAACCCGCAAAATAAGTTTCCACAGCTTTCTTGCCTCGGCTTGGTGCCGCTACGGAGAGACGCAAGCGCGTAGACGAAGGGCTAGAATCACTACTGCGACGAGTTGACTACGTTCAACCACAACTGAACACAACTGGATCAGGACAAAAGTAAGTGAATATAATGGAGAAAGACCTTTGCCATGCAGTGGGAGAGTAATGGGTAAAAATAAAAATCATTTAGTAGTGATGTGGTTAGAGAGAAGATTTTGCATGTTTACCCAAATTGTATTTCCGGAAACATAGGTTCAGCAAGGCATTCCATTCCATGGCGGCACGTTTGATATTGAAGATGCTACCTCAAAAACGCTGTGTTAATGACTCCATACCTAGGTTTGGAATTCACCCGCCGCGCCGACAGAAATTGGCCCCTACGAAATGAGAGTGATAATTCTTTGACATCGTGACTTGCGTGACAACATTCTAATATTATCGAAGTTAGAGAAACATTTGTGGCACTTAATTTGAATTGAGATTATTAAAAAAGGTGCATTAACTTGTTTGAAATCTTACAGCACGTTTCATTGAATTCGTTTAGTATTCTTAACAGATTATAGCTATCAATTATTATTTTCGAAGCTAGAAATTGCTTGTGATTGATTACCTTTGACTAAAGGGAGTGTCATTTTTTTCAACTAACTTCTAAATAGAAGGAGGTTCTCAATTCGCCTGTATGTTTATTTTTTATATGTATGGAACGCGATTACTCCGTCAATTGTAAACCGATTCGAACGATTATCTTCTTAATTTGTAGGGTACATTTTTAAAATGTTCTCATTGTAATTTGATTGAGATCTAATAAGTATCTCTAGAGATATGGAGATAAATACTTCAAACTTAGTAATAAAAAAAAATCATACGGATTAATTGAGAATCTCTTCCTTTTTGGAAGTCGGTTGATAATCGTTTACAAAACGAAAAAAAAAAACCGACTTCAAATTCCGCGCTAGTCATTTTCTCTATGTTGAGGTGTTTATCTCCATATCTCTGAAGATACTTACCAGATCTCTATGACTTTACAATGGGAACACCTTGGAACTTTTAGAAAGAAATTATTGGTCGTTTTATGTAAAAAATATTTCTCTATTAATTCAGTAACTCTTTTATTTCATCATAGTAATATATCTATATCATATTTTCCACGGAAGCCTATATTTTGTTGAAGTTGTGTTGAAGATGTTATTTGATGTTGTTTTATCTATATATTTTTTAGGCTAAATGGGTATCGCATGACCACTATCTCACATGATATTAAGTGATGATGCGGTTGATGATGTACCGCGCTTACCCAAAAAATACCTATTCACTCTCGCTTGAAGACCCCTAAGTTGTATCTAATCGGAAACACAGACTCAGGCAAGGAATTCCATTCCTTGGCTGTACGTATGATGAAAGAGAAGGCAAATCGCTTTGTACGGATAAATGGTAAATCTACCATAAAACAGTTGCGCCTCTTAGTATACCTGCTTGTCCGATTGTAGAATGGGGTGGCGGGAAATGAATGAATTAATTAAATTATTTCAAGTTTATCCCAGAACTTTAATTTTGCCCAGTTATTTCACAACACGGCACACTGCCCGCTGCTTCAAGTTCCGATACCTCGTCTTAAATTTATATAAATCCATTGACAGAACTCAAGACCTATTATTCCGCTGTCACGTCTATCTATTCTAGTTTAAACGTGTCGTTAAAAGGACTCATAAAACAAAACAAAAACAATTAAACGGAGCACAAGCAAAGTGCGAAAATCTGTTTCGAACGAGTTTCTATGCATTAGTGTATGTTATGAGGAGAACTGCGTTGCAGCTCGCACCACACATCGTTTTAAAAGTTCAGGAAATATCGTCATTTGAACTAGTTCGAAGCTCTACGAAAGTTTAATTCTACAGAATGTTTTAAGAGTTCTACGAAAAGTTGGATTTTTACTGAAAGTCATAATTTTTTTATATTTATTATAAGTATTTTTGTAATAGATTAGAAGTTATTTAAAATTTAATTAACTTTACAAAAAAAGAGTAGGTTATTGAATTTCCTTTTAATTAGGGTTCCGTAGTCCTGACAAGGAACCCTTATAGTTTCGTCATGTCCGTCTGTCTGTTTGTCCGAGGTTTTGCTAAAAGACCGTTAATACTAGAAATCTGTAATTTTGTGGGGGTATGTTTATAAATTACGCCAACAAAGTGCTGAAATAAAATTGTGAAAAATATTTTTCTTTAGGGTAGCTCCCCTATATAAGATTTTTTTTTTCATCTTTTACCCCATCGTGTGGGGTATTGTTGAATAGGTCTTTTAAAATGACTTAAGGGTTGCCAATACCATTTTTCGATTGAATGCTCCATTTACGAAATATTAAGTGCAAATTTTTGTTCCAGTAGGGCGTCCCCCCCCCCCCCCCCTCTAAAAGCTAACCTGCTGGCTTGCATAATCTCAAGATGGTCATGAAAAACCGCGACATGGACGTCGTTGGGGCTATGCTCCAGAAATAAGGCAGATGAAAAGGGAAATAAATATGCTAAGAAAATTATTATTGGATTATCTAAACCTGACATGCTCACGTCAAGGTGACTGCCTGTGGTGGCGTTGTGTAGTGGGCCACTCTCTTCCCTAACACATGGTTGAGGAAAGCGACGCTGGTACATGCGTCAACTCGTGAACGGGTGCCGCAGGTGGAAACTGGTCGGTTTTGGATAATCCTTTAATAATTAAAAAAAATATGTATATATATGTATATATTTATATAGAAACATGTAACTAGGTAGTTAAGAATAATTAATATAAGATCGTTTAAAAACTAAAAAAGAACCGACTTCAATGCCGCGCTATTCATTTTCAGTACCAATTTTGAGATGTTTATCTCAATATCTCTGGAGATACTTATCATACCTCGATAAAATTACCATGGTACACTTGGGATATCTCCTTTCGAACAAAATAAGAATAATCGAAATCGGTTCATAAACGACGAAGTTATCCGGGAACAAACATAAAAAAAAAAAAAAAATATACGGTCGAATTGAGAAACCTCCTCCTTTTTTTGAAGTCGGTTCAAAATAAGAAAGATTAATAATTACATAATAAGTATATATAATAATATAGTAAAGGGAAAAAAAAGGTACGGCATTGACTACCACTTTAACAAATTATAGACTTTAAGTGTTTAAGTGTTAGTGAATGTGTGTGGAGTAATTAATATAGGTAAAATATTAAAAAAAAGCATGGACCTCATGTCTATGGTAATGATAGGGAGGGGGTTTTAGTCAGTAAGAGTCTGACATAATTGCAGAGCCCGAGCTCTGCGGTATCTCATGAAGGATTTCCCCCTCCCACGGAAAAAAAAAACTAGCTGGCTTAAAAAATCTGGAAAAATTCGTGATAATAGCGCATTTCATGAACTTTAAAGAAAAATTATAGCGGTTAAGATAACTTTATAAATTTAGCAGTAATAGTCGTTAAACTTGGGTGTTGGATAATTTTGTACCAAATACAAAATCTTTAGAATAAATCCTTTAAAGTGACCAAGACGGAGTACCTAGTTGCTTATTTATAACGGGTAAAGACTTGCATTGAATAACAGGCTACTACGGAACCCTACACTGCGCGTGGCCCGACACGCACTTGGCCGGTTATTTTATGTTCTGTTGTTTGATTGTTACCTCAAAGCTCCTTCATTTTCGACTTGGAAAATTCTTTTTTCGCTTGAGAGAGTATGCTTCCCGCTTAGTCCTATTGTATGTCGAGATCTGATAAGTATCTCCAGAGATTTTATTATAAAAACTCACGTTCATTTTAAACTTATAGATTTAAAAACGGGAATTTAACGTGACTTACGCGATGTCGATGTAGCGATCGACATATGTTTCGGCCTCATCCGGAGGCCTTCTTCAGGATCTTGAGTGCGGGGCGCTCGCCGACGCTTTCAACCTCGCACTGCGGGCGGACGGAGCGGGCGGCGGCGGCGGCGGTGGTGGTGTTGGTGGGGGGTGATGATGCGGTGTACATAGTGGAGGCGCGGGATTAGGTTGGAGGGCTTCGTCTTCATCACTGCTGTTTACTTCAGACGAAACCTCATCCAACCGGCAGACGGAACTCAAGGTGTCCTCCTCACTGTTGCCACTGGTGACGTGCTTTCCATGAAGAACGGTTTTCCACGTATTTGACAGGTACCACCCTCTGTCTCTGTTGAAGTTACGACGACGACTGATCTCAATGGCTTCTCGGATTTTGCGGGGTACAAAGTACTTTTCACGCGCCAAAATCCGTGCCTTGTCAAATCTGATGTAGTGCGTCGTCCCAGATGTGAGAGCGTGCTCTGTAACCGCCGAGCTACCGCTGTCCACGTTTTTCATGGAAGCAATGTGTTCTTTGAGTCTTGTGGACACGTTTCTTCTGGTCTCGCCTACGTAGCTTGCACCACAGTCGCAAGGAACGACGTAGACCCCAGGAGCTCCTAGGGGATCCTTATCCTTTGGAGAGCGCAACAATTGCCTGACACGTGAGGGGGGGCGGAATATCGTCTTGATGCTATATCTTCGGCGTAACAAGTGTCCAATTTTGTCCGTGACCCCCTTGACGTATGGTAGGTACGTTGCTGCTCTCTCAACCGATGTTATTCGGCACTTTGTGGAGTTGTTCGCAATCCGATTACTCTGCTTCCAGCTGTATCCGTTTGCCTCTAACACCGCCTTCACATGCGCGAATTCCGTGTCTACATGTTGTGGGTCACATAATCTCAGCGCTCTGTTGATAAGTGTCCGAGGCAACGACGCTAGATGGGCGGGATGGTGATGGGAGTCAGCTCTCAAGTACCGGTCTGTATGCGTACTCTTGCGGTACACTGTGTGTGAGAGATGTCCATTCTGTTGTCGCTTGAGTAACACGTCAAGAAACGGCAACGCGCCCTCTATTTCTCGTTCGACAGTGAAAGTGATCGTCGGATGTTTGCTATTTAGATGTTCTAATAAGGGTGTTACATGGTCCTTATGTAAAATAGCAAACACGTCATCCACATATCGCCACCAGTATCTCGGTCTAAAGGATATGTCGTGTAGTGCCGATGTCTCGAACCACTCCATAAAAATATTCGCAACTACTGGAGCTATAGGAGAACCCATGGCCACACCTTCCGTCTGAATATAAAATTCACCGCGCCACTTAAAATACCCACTTGTCAGTATGTACTTTATTATGTTCATGTACTCGATAGGTATAAGAGCTCTCTGGAATAAATCCGTTATAATTTTGAGTGTGTCCTCTATCGGTACGTTCGTGAACAATGACGTGACGTCGAAGCTCACCATCAGTTCGTCTTCACCTAATATTACTTCATCTAGGAGCTGTATAAAGTGTCGCGAGTCCCTCACAAAACTTGTGGTGTTTCCTGTTAATGGAAGTAGCATGTCAGCCATGTATCGAGCTGTTTTATAAGTGGGTGAGTCGATTTGACTGACTATAGGTCTCAAAGGCCACGACGGCTTGTGAATTTTAGGTAGGCCATAAATTCTCGGTGCAGTTGGGTTCAAAGGGCGTAATCTACTGTACAGATCTTCATTTAATGCACGCAGTAGTGTACTCAGTTTGGTAGTTACTCGAGATGTAGGGTCGTATGTAACACGTTTGTAAGTATTACCGTCACTGAGGAGCTGGTTTATTTTCTGTTCGTACTGTGCTGTGTCCACGACTACTGTTGCATTCCCCTTATCTGCGGGTAAAACTAAAAGCTCTGTGTTGTTACGTAAACTACGTAGTGCAAACGTTTCCGAGTTCGAGATGTTGGATTTAGGTACCTTGGATTTTCGCAATGTCAATGCTACTTCTTGTCGTAAACATTCAGCGTCATGAATCGGTATGTTATTCCGGGAGATCGTTTCCTCGATGCCGGTGATGATCACCTCGACGGGTATCTTCCGCGGTGTGGGTGCAAAGTTAAGACCTTTTGATAATACCGATTTTTCATTATCAGTGAGTACCTGCGACGATAAATTTACAACCGCCTGATTCTCCACCACTGAACGGTTGACGTCGGAAGGACGTTGCTCTGAGGTTTTTGTCAGGTGTTTTAATTTTCTATCATGACTTTTAGACGAATTGTTTAAAGTGTATTGCGCTCTGCTATAAGTCATTGAATCCAAAGTATCCCATAAATCTTGACGTAATAGGCGAGACAACTGTAAGTGTATTTCCATCAATTCCATTGATACACTCGCGATGTTTCGAAAGTAATCTCGTATTACCCTCTTCACCAATTTATCATTCACATCACTGAAGAACTTTGTGTAATCTCGAATACATTTCACTGGTTTAATGCGCAAGAACTTCGGCAACACTCCACTATTTCGGCACTTTTGTACAAACACTAAACCACATTCGAGTTTGTTACGTTTATTCCTCAGCGATGCAAATCTCCGCACATTTTTAAGGCATACCTCCCCGTAGAGGTTTACAATTTTATTATAAAAACTCACGTTCATTTTAAACTTATAGATTTAAAAACGGGAATTTAACGTGACTTACGCGATGTCGATATAGCGATCGACATATGTTTCGGCCTCATCCGGAGGCCTTCTTCAGGATCTTGAGTGCGGGGCGCTCGCCGACGCTTTCAACCTCGCACTGCGGGCCGCTGCTCGTGCAGCGCGGGCGGACGGAGCGGGCGGCGGCGGCGGCGGTGGTGGTGTTGGTGGGGGGTGATGATTGACTGACTTGTTACGCCGAAGATATAGCATCAAGACGATATGCCGCCCCCCCTCACGTGTCAGGCAATTGTTGCGCTCTCCAAAGGATAAGGATCCCCTAGGCGAGATAGCGCAGTAGTATTTATACCGACTGTTTCACATCAAACGCGATCAGAAAACAATTGAAAAGTACTGAGATCGCGCCCGCAGATCGCAGGACGCCGCTGTGTGGCCGTACCTTAATAGATTTATATGATGACTTAATTTAAAATAATCACACAACAAAACACAGCGTCTTGATCAAAACATTCAATAGGTGCGCCAAATACTAAACTCTAATTTTTTATCACAAAAGAGTTGGCAATATTTTTTTCAAAGTGGCTTAGCAAAATGTATGATAATACTGTCCCTATAAATTACTCCGGATGTCAAACTGAATTTCCCGTGAAGCATATAAATGAAAACATGGCATAAACCCTCGATACCCAAGGGTGGCTGCTTTAAGAGGTGGATTAAATATCAAATGCCTGTTGGGCATGTTACAAGGGTGCCTGATTTATAAGCCGATGGGGTGCAATTAAATCGGGCACTATGTCCGAAAGATTGCTTATAATGAATTTGTGTTTTGTGAATCTATTGAGGACATTTTTGAAGTTATACTTCTTTTGGTGCGATAGAGAAAAATGATGAGAGTGAATTTTTACGATGCGCGCGCACACCGCCACCTAAATTCTACACCGTGAAGTTAGTTCTAGGTGGCATGACTATGTTCAAGTTGTATTTGTCATTTCGTAAGAACGTCATATTTAACGTCGTATTTTTACGCTAATAAAACCTTTTTTATTTAATAAAATCTTTTTGATTAATTTTAATATTTATCGTTAATCACTACTGTATTTTAGTTATTTTTTTTTTCCATACGCCACAGAAGTATAACTTCTAACGCGTGTACAAGTACAAAGTGTGTGTAAGTACACACACTTTTTTTTTTTAATTGACGGTTAAATCCCAGCACGGGTGTTCGTCTAAAGATGGTAGGGGCATATTATATCAATTTTTCTCCTGACTTGCTACCAAGAAACAGCTTACAACTATAAGTAAATAGCTCAATGTTGAAAAACATCATCATCATCATCATCATCAGCCTGTATCAGTCCACTGCTGGACATAGGCCTCTCCCAAGATGCGCCACTGAGCCCGATCTTCGGCTCTTCTCTTCCAGTCACTGCCCACCGCTTTGCGTATGTCGTCGCTCCACCTGGTCACAGGACGTCCTACGCTACGTTTGCCGATTCGCGGTCTCCACTCTAGGACATGTCTGCCCCAACGGTTATCAGTCCTGCGGCAGATATGACCAGCCCACTGCCACTTCAGCTTGCTAATCCGTTGAGCTATGTCGATAACTTTAGTTCTCTGGCGAATTACTTCGTTCCGGATTCGATCCCGCAGAGAAATACCGAGCATAGCTCTCTCCATAGCTCGCTGAGCGACTTTAAACTGGTGGACCAGTCGGACTGTGAGTGTCCACGTCTCGGCTCCATATGTCATCACAGGTAGGACGCACTGGTTAAAGACTTTTGTCTTTAGACACTGTGGTATCGGCGACGAGAAGACTCTACGGAGTTTTCCGAATGCTGCCCAGCCCAGCTGAATTCTTCTCTGGATTTCCTTCTCGAAGTTATGTTTGCCTAGTTGGAGCGTTTGCCCTAGGTAAACATACTTAGTGACAACTTCGAGTGGGATTCCATCTACGGCAATCGGTTCCGGAACAACGTGCTCGTTGTACATGACTTTGGTTTTGTCCAAATTCATCCGGAGACCGATGCTACGAGAAGAATCAGCTAGGCCATTCAACATCCTTTGTAGGTCCTGCAGCGTCTCTGCCATAATGACGATGTCATCTGCGAATCGTAAGTGAGAGATGTACCTGCCGTTGATGTTAATGCCACGATCTTTCCAGTCCAGCGTCTTAAACATATCCTCCAAGGCGTTAGTGAACAGTTTCGGGGATATGACGTCCCCCTGTCTCAATCCTCGACGCAGGTGGACATGTTTAGTTCGCTGGTTCTGTACTTGTACAGTCATCGTTGCGGCATTATATAGACATCTCATCACTTCGATATATCGCCAGTCGACTTGGCAACGCTGCAAGGACTCGAGAACAGACCAGGTTTCGATTGAGTCAAAGGCCTTCTCATAGTCCACAAATGCTAAGCACAGGGGCCGATTGTACTCTTCGGTCTTCTGTACAATCTGCCGCACCGTGTGGATGTGGTCTATGGTGCCGTAACCGCTTCGAAACCCGGCTTGTTCCGGAGGTTGAAACTCGTCGAGTCTTCGCGCAAGACGGTTCGTGATGACCCTTGAAAACAGCTTGTAGACATGGCTCAGAAGCGAAATCGGGCGATAGTTTTTCAATAGGGTTTTGTCTCCTTTTTTGAAAAACAAAACCACCATGCTTCTGTTCCATGCCTGTGGAGTTCTCCCAGTAAAAAGAACGGAATTAAATAGCTGCTGAAGCTGTTGAACTGCTGGAGCTCCTCCGGCTTTTAAAAGCTCCGTTGTGATTCCGTCTTCTCCTGGGGCTTTTCCATTTTCGAGTTGTTTAAGGGCCATCACGATTTCGTCTCGGCTAATTTCGGGCAGATCTTCTGTGAAGTGGCGGGTTAAGGTGGCTCTAGAATCCTCAGTATCGGGTTCGGGCCTTGAAGCATGCGATGCGTAGAGCTTGCCGTAGAAGTCTTCGACTTCCGACAGAATCTCCGGCTTGGATGCGACGACGTTCCCCGTTGACGTTGTCAGCTTTGTGAGGTGGCTTCTACCCAGAGGCTGGACGAACACTTTCGACCCCCGATTCTGCTCAATTGATTCTTTAATCAAGAGCGTGTTAGAGGATCGGAGGTCGCGTCGTACCAGCTTCTTTATGGATTTGTTGCGCACCAGGTTAGTTGACAAAGCTGACAAAGGGTCTGTTCGTCTCTCTTCCATTAGCCGAAGTGTTTCTGCCGAGAGTTTGGACTTTTTGCCCGTACGCTTGCTCTCGCAAAACTTCGTCCCTTCATCCCTGAGGATTTCCACCACTTCTTCGAGTTTCTGGTCTACGTCATCTGTGGTTTCCAAGGCAGCGAATCGATTTTCCAATTTTAATTGGAATGTTTCGGACCCAACAACGGTTTGGAGTAGGTTCGGACGGAGCGTAGACTTCATCAATCGGAATCTCTCGGCTTTAAAGTCGATATCCAGAGTGCCTCGTACCAGTCGGTGATCACTTCCAGTATTAAACCTAGTGATCACTGAGACGTCTCTGAATATGCGCCGTTTGTCCGTAATGATGAAGTCAATCTCGTTTTTAGTCACAAAGTCGGGGCTTTGCCACGTCCATTTCCTTTGGGGCTGTTTCTTGAAGAAAGAGTTCATCAAGAAAAGCCCCTCCCTCTCGAGGAAATTGACGAGCATTTGTCCCCTGTGATTCCTACTCCCAAATCCGTGTGGTCCTATAGACGATTCGCCGCAAGTTTGTACTCCCACTTTGGCGTTAAAGTCTCCCATGACAACGTTGTAGTGAGCCTTGGAGGTGGTGTGTAAAGCTCTGGAGAAAGAGTTGAAAAACATGCCATATTACATTTACACCGAAATTCCACTAAAAGCCTTAGTAAAGTCTACGTAAATCTACTAATGAGGGTATGAATGAATTTGACTTGAATTACATTGAATTGACTTTCCAACTGTAATCTATTAAAACTGAAATATAGTTATAAATCTGGCACTGGCTAAATACACTAATCGTGTGGAGCCATAGTAGAAAATTAAAAAAAGAGAGTATTCACTAGACTAAGAAAGCTTTTACGCTACCGAGTTCCTTTTACAAAGAAAAGTAAGTTAGGTTATAGCAACAGCATGTTTGCACTAGGCTTAGAGTGAAATAGTTAATCAATCACAGTACTCTAAAATCAATTAAAAAATTACTTACGCGGCACGTGAAGTCGATTCCATATTTAAGTTTTTTAAACTTATATTATCATGATTATCGTCGTAAGTGTGCAAATTTCTATCCAAATTGGGAGCCAGCCAATTGAAATACGAATTGGGACAGTCGCGTTATATTTATAAATTGGCCCAATATCGCTGGTCCAACGCCACATCTTTGTACCATCTTTTAATTCCAGACAAGCACCTAAGACAGTATTTACCATCAATTATCATCGGCCTTTACCAATCCACTGCTGGACATAGGCCTCTCCAACTGCACGCCACTGAGCACGATCCTCGGCTACTTTCATCAAGCTCTTGCCAGTATCCTTGCGAACTTCATTACTCCATCTCGCTGAAGGCGTCCTACGCTACGTTTACCGATTCGCGGTCTACACTCAAGAACCATTTTAAACTATTGGTTGTCGGTATTGACTGTAGTAACATTTTGTTTTATTTTTATCTGTTTATACGTTTGACTTCCATGTCGCCTGATGCTATCTAAAGTGTGGCATGCTCGCCTAAAAGATATCTTTGCAATCGCGGTTTGAAGGAGCTGGTTTGTATTAATCGAAAAATATAGACTAATGATAATGAATGAGATAATTATTAATTTCATATGCATGAGCTTCTTCTGAATATATTTTAATGCACATATTAATTTTCTGATCTTAGGATTAAGTTTTTTACAATAATGTATATAAAAAATAATAAACATTTTTTTATAAAAAAACTTAAACTTAGGGTGCCGCCGGCAGCGGGGCAGGGCCCAAGCTACCAGTGGTTAGAACTACAGAGAAAGGAACCTCCTGACGATGCGTGCCGTGTCAAGCAGCACCGCCTACTGCATCTGGCCCTTAATCGAGCCGTTTAACGAAAATCTCTTGATATTATTATCTCTATAGACTTTTGCGTAATGAAGTATGAAATAATTGCTTTATATGAACATAGACTAAGTTATATATAGAAGCAAGTTAGTGATACAAGGCGGCAGGTGCCCCGTACAGTTTGTTTAGCTAACTTTATATAGCGAAACTTTAAAATTCAGTTAAAGGTACTCTACTGGGAGAAATACTGCCCTCTCGGGGACTGTCCAAAGTTAGCTAAAGAGTTGGTGTGTTATTAAGGAACTTGGTTTAATCTTCTGACCTGAGTTTAAATAATTTAAGATCGTTTACAAAACGAAAAAAACTGACTTCACATGCCGTGGTAGTGAAAATATTCACTAGTCATAATCATGTCATTGAGGTATCAAAAATTGCTTATATTTTTATTTTCGTATCTCCGGAGATTATTATCAGATCTCGATAAAATTTAAATGGGACCAAACGTAAGATTTGACGGAGTTCTGAGGTTAAAAACATTTAAAAAAATACTGTCGAATTGAGAACCTCCTGCTTTTCGGTTAAAAATAAGGTTTGAATTCATATAATAGAGTACTCATGTATTAGGAGTGGGTTATATTCAATAACAAATATATTTTATGTGTCAAGAAATCAACACCACTCAACACCAATATTATAAATGCGAAAGTCAGTTTGTTTATTTGTTTGTTTGTTTGTTTGGGACTTCTTCACGGTCAAACGGCTAGACCGATTTGGCTGAAATTTTGTACAAAGATCGTACATAGGGCAGAATAGGATATAGGATACTTTTTTTTTTGGCTATCGAGTCAGGGGGTCCAGATATTTTTAATTGAATTTTGTAAATATAAGACTTCTTCTCGAATAAACGGCTTGACCGATTTCCCTAAAATTTTGAATGAATACATGTCATAGGGCAGAATACGATATAGGATATTCTTTTTCTGGCTGTCGAGTCAGGGGGTCCAGATATTTTTTATTGAATTTTGTAAAAATAAGACCTCTTCTCGAATAAACGGCTTGACCGATTTTCCTGAAATGTTGTATAAAGACAGTTCATAGGGTAGAATAGGATATAGGATACTTTTTGTCTGGCTGCCGAGACAGGGGGTTCAGATATTTTAAATTGAATTTTGTAAGTAAAAGACCTCTTCTCGAATAAACGGCTTAACCGATTTGCCTGAAATGTTGTATGAATACATGTCATAGGGCAGAATAGGAATTAGGATACTTTTTTTCTAGCTGTCGAGTCAGGGGGTCCAGATATTTATAATTAAATTTTGTAAATATAAGACCTTTCCTCGAATAAACGGCTTAACCGATTTGCCTGAAATGTTGTATGAATACATGTCATAGGGCAGAATAGGAATAAGGATACTTTTTTTCTGGCTGTCGAGTCAGGGGGTCCAGATATTAATAATTGAATTTTGTAAATATAAGACCTTTCCACGAATAAACGGCTTGACCGATTTGCCTGCAATGTTGTATAAAGACAGTTCATAGGGCAGAATAGAATATGGGATACTTTTTTTTTGGCTATCGAGTCTGAGTGTCCAGATTTTTTTTATATAATTTTGGTAATGTGTGGCCTCTTATAAGCTAAACAGCTTGACGGATTCAGCTAAAATTTTAAACATATTACAGTTCATATGGCATAAAATCACATAGGATACTTTTTTTTTGACAGTCGACTCCAGGTGTCCAGATTTTTTAAATTGAACTTTGTAAATGTGTGGCCTACTCTCGGTCAAACGGGATAACCATTTTAGCTGCAATGTTGTACACAGACAGTCAATAAGATATAGAAGGACAACGTATACTTTCTTTGGCTGGCAATTTCGGTTGTCTATATTTTTATAATGGAATTTTGTAAATGTGTGGCCTCTTTTCGGCTAAACGGCTTGACCGATTTAGATGAAATTTTGTACAAAGACATTTAATAGGGTATAAAAGGGCAAAGAATACTTTTTTTTTCGGCAGTTAAGTATGGGTGCCTATATTTTTTGTTTACTTTACATAGAGTTTGCATAATCATAAAAGTTTGACCTTAGGTTCATCTATAATGACTAAACTTAATAAGTGTCTTAATTAGGCCATAAAACTGTCAGGGTCATTAAAAGTCATCAAAATTTACGCGATGGCTTTGCTTGCCCAACGTGTTTTATATGCTTTGTGGGAAGGATTTTACAACATCCGTGTTTTAACAGCCACATTTAACTTTAGCGTCATTAGTGTGGACTTAGTAGGTCATAAAAACTGTCAGGAAAATAAAACGTAAAAATTTTCGCGCTCACTTCGCTCGTGCAGTGATAGCGCTCGCAACACTCGCGAAATAATTTGTTTGATCTACTTTGTAGGTAATATTTCAGCAACTTTTGTATATCAATCAAGGATATCAAGTTTAACCTTAGGGTCGTAAAAGTTGACTTAGTAGGTTATAAAATCTGTCAGGGTCATAAAATGTCGTTAAAATTTCTCACGCTCGCTTTGCTCGCGCAAGCATTTATTTTATCCACTTTGCGGGTAACATTTCAGCAACTTTTGTATTCTTATAGCCACATGCATCAAAATGAGCCATAAATTGGAACAGTACAACCTTCAATAATCATAGTGATTATTTACCTTAAAATTAGCGGATATTAAGTTTAACCTTAGGGTCATCGGTGTTTACATAATAGGTCGTAAAAACTGTCAGGGTCATAAAAGTCGTAAACATTTTTCGCGTTCGCTTCGCTCGCGCATAAAAAGCGCTCGCTGCGCTCGCGCGGGCATTTGTTTTATCTACTTTGTAGGTCATATTTCAGCATTTTTTGTATTTTAATAGTCACATTCAACCTTCAATAATCATAATGATTATTAACCCTAAAACAAGTGGATATCAAGGTTAACCTCTGTGGCATCAGTATTGACTTAGTATGTCATAAAAACTGTTAAGGTCATAAAAAGTCGTAAAAAATTTCGCGCTTGCTCCGCTCGCGCAAGCATTTGTTAAATCCACTTAGTGGGAAACATTTCAGCAACTTTTTTATTTTGATAGCCACGTGCAACAAAACGAGTCCATGAATTGAAACAGTAAACTTTCAATAATTATAGTGATTATTTACCTTAAAATTAGTGGATATTAAGTTTAACCTAAGGTAATCGGTGTTCACATAAAAGGTCGTAAAAACTGTTAGGGTCATAAAAAGTCGTAAACATTTTTCGCGCTCGCTTCGCTCGCGCAAGCATTTGTTTATGTACTTTGTAGGTAATATTAGAGCCACATGCATCAAAACAAGCCATAAATTGGAACAGTACAACCTTCAATAATCATAATGATTATTTACCTTAACATAAGTGGATATCCAGTTTAACCTTAGGGTCATCGGTGTTCTTTTAGTAGGTCATAAAAACTGTCAGGGTCATAAAAGTCGTAAACATTTTTCGCGCTCGCTTCGCTCGCGCATTAAAAGCGCTCGCTACGCTCGCGCAGGCATTTGTTTTATCTACTTTGTAGGTAATATTTCAGCAACTTTTGTATTTTGATAGCCACGTGCAACAAAACGAGTCCATGAATTGAAACAGTACAACTTTCAATAATTATAGTGATTATTTACCTTAAAATTAGTGGATATTAAGTTTAAGTATTAGTGGTTATTTACTACGGTTATTTATAATAATTGAGCTAAAGTGCGCATAGGTAACGATAACGTTGATATTCCTAACCATAGTAGTCGATTTTTTTGTTAGTTTTAACCTAAGGTAATCGGTGTTCACATAAAAGGTCGTAAAAACTGTTAGGGTCATAAAAAGTCGTAAACATTTTTCGCAAGCATTTGTTTATGTACTTTGTAGGTAATATTAGAGCCACATGCATCAAAACAAGCCATAAATTGGAACAGTACAACCTTCAATAATCATAATGATTATTTACCTTAACATAAGTGGATATCCAGTTTAACCTTAGGGTCATCGGTGTTCTTTTAATAGGTCATATAAACTGTCAGGGTCATAAAATGTCATAAAAGTTTGTCGCGCTCGCTTTACTCGGGCATTTATAGCGCTTGCTACGTTCGCGCAAGCATTTCTTTCATCCACTTTGCATGTAACATTTCAGCAAATTTTGTATTCTAATAGCCACACGCATCAAAACGAGCCATAAATTGGAACAGTACAACCTTCAATAATCATAATGATTAATAACCTTTAAATAAGTGGATATCAAGTTTAACCTCTGTGTCATCAGTATTGATTTTGTAGGTCATAAAACTGTTAAGGTCATAAAAAAACGTAAAAAATTTCGCGCTCGCTCCGCTTGCGCAAGCCGTTAGCCACATGCATCAAAACGAGCCATAAATTGGAACAGTACAACCTTCAATAATCATAATGATTATTTACCTTAACATAAGTGGAGATATCCAGTTTAACCTTAGGGTCATCGGTGTTCACTTAGTAGGTCATAAAAACTGTTAGGGTCATAAAAAGTCGTAAAAAATTTTCGCAGGCATTTGTTTTATCTACTTTTTAGGTGATATTTCAGCATTTTTTGTATTTTAATAGCCACATGCATCAAAACGAGTCCATAAATTTAAACAGTACAACCTTCAATAATCATAATGATTATTAACCTTAAAATAAGTGCATATCAAGGTTAACCTCTGTGTCATCAGTATTGACTTAGTATGTCATAAAAACTGTTAAGGTCATAAAAAGTTGTAAAAAAATTTTGCACTCGCTTCGCTCGCGCAGTAATAGCGCTCGCTCCGCTCGCGCAAGCATTTGCTAAATCCACTTGGTGGGAAACATTTCAGCAACTTTTGTATTCTAATAGCCACATGCATCAAAACGAGCTATACATTGGAAAAGTACAACCTTCAATAATCATAATTATTATTTATCTTAAAATAAGTGGATATCAAGTTTAACCTTAGGGTCATCGGTGTTAACTGTCAGGGTCATAAAAAGTCATAAAAAATGTTCACTCGCGCAATAATAGCGCTCGCTACGCTCGCGCAGCTATTCACCTTATTTTCTTTGTAAACAATATTTCAGGAACTTTTGTGTTGAGTCAAACATTTAAACAGCACAACTTCGTATACCTAACCAAAATGATGAATGACTTTAACAATAGAGGATATTGAGTTCGACTTTGGGGGTCATCTATGGTGAATCGGCCTAAGAGATCATCGATCTAGATCTCAATGGTCATAAAGACACAAATAACGCGGGCGAAGCCGCGGGTAACAGCTAGTAACCACTATAACTTTTACTTCATTTTCTAGCAGTCTAAAAATGTTGACTTTACCTACTAAAATCAGTAAACTGTGTCAGTTATTCACCTTTTAAACTACGGGCATCTTCTATCTATACTATAATAAAACAGTAACTAAGCGAAAACTGTACATTGAATATTTTTTTAAATTTAAATTAGGGGAAGCTTTATGAACGCTATAGATGCCGAAAATATAATTTTTAAAATTTTTGTCTGTATGTATGTCCGTTTGAAAAATCATCACGCCGAAACTACTGGACGGATTTTAATGAAACTTAAAGTGAGCATAGCTTATACTATGGAATAACTTTTAGAATATTGGTTATCCTGAAAAACATAAAGGTTTTGGTGGGACACGGGAAAAACAGGATATTTTTATGTAAATGTTATGCAATCTATTAGGTAAACACTTCTCAAATGATACTTTGATCAAATGTATATGTATAACAAAGTTATCATTAAATAAAATTAAAAAAAAAGGGAATCGTTCCTGGTTCCGTAATTATACGTGTAGTTTTACATTGTTATTCTTAAATTCGCCAGACTGCATATGTTAATGATTGGATCAGGTGGAACAGAGATTGCTTTAAGAAGCAAAGGCTGTAGGTTCGAATCTCAACACATGAGACATTTTGTCGAACGTGAAATGTTTTTGTAGTTATTTGTTAGTTGTTTTGCGCTTATTCTCAAACATTCGAAAACATATTCGGAGTTGGAAGCTTCATTTTTAAATTTATTCTTTTTTGATCCCTGAGCTGTTTTGCGCAGAAACCTTTCCAATAAACCTCTGATTTTTTCTAATTGAAATATCAAAATTAACCGATCGGAGCATTGAAAATTGCAAAGAGTCAAGTCAAAGTAAAGGCAGTTTCCGAATTAGAATTTGCTTTCGAATGATTGAGAATAACCCTGCTGATAGGCTTAGCGTTTGACTACTATCTCGCCTGGTGCTAAGCGATGATGTCATCGAAGATAGTGAATCCGCTAGGCCTAAAATGATCCTGAATACCAAGGGCTTTTTGTTGCTGGACACCGTAAGGATACGCCGGCAGATGTTCTCCTTGATGGTAAAAAGCTATTTTATGTCAACAAGTCAGGCGGAACATCGATATAATGCTCCTACTACGTGTGGCAAAAGGTGGTTTGAGTTGTGACTCGCACGAACCAGCCATCAATCGAATAAAAGCATGTCGCTAATCGATTCGCTCTCAAGAAATAACATTAATAAAGTAATAAATCTTTGAGAAAGATATTCGGATGATGGTGGCATACGCACTCTCTTTTGTTATCTTAAGTTTAAGGAGATCAGCTGAGTTCGGCAAACGACACTCGACCGTTCTTCTGCCGATGATGGATTAAACACAGGCCTCATAATTGGAATATAAGCGAAACGAAACTAGCGCCCAATTATCTTTGAGTTACTCAAAGCCAACTATGTATGAGAGCTAAGCGAAGCTAAGTAAGATAACCGAAGTAGGTTTCCATTTGAAACATGAGATGTAGATGACGAATTGCTATGCCAGTCGATGTTTTACTTTACATTACACATTATAACTGCATACATTACAGGATCGTCGGGTTTCCCAGCTTCTGAATTCGTATCGCTGGCGTAGTTCTATTAGGTAGAAATGTTGTGCAGTTTCGTACCATTTTAGATTCGTCATGTCTGTCCGTCTGTCTTTCCGTCCGTCTGTCCGTCTGTATGTCACAGTATTTTTTTTAAATCAAACCTTTACGTGCGGTATGTTTTTGGATAGGTCGATGAAAATGACATTGAGGTTTTTAAAACATTTTTTTTTTTCAAAGTCATTCCTTTCAAAGTTTTACACTTCTAAAGTGGTAAAATGTGTGTGTAAAAAGTGAAAAATCTAAAAAAAATATCCTGTAGATCTCAATAAGGCTTTAACCGAAAATTGGTTAGAAGTCGGTAGTTTTTGAGATATAGCACATTTGCCGAACCGCAAATATAAATTTGTTTTTTATCAAAACGCTTTTGTTACGGAACCCTACGAGTGCGAGTCCGACTTGCACTTAGCCAGTTAAGACTTTCTATTGTTTAAGTTCACTCTCTTTAGATAAAAATACCCAAAAAACTTAAAACATGTTTTAGACAAAGCAATAAATGTCGGTTAAAATTGATCTAAAAACCACGCTATAGAATGCATTTTCATCGATATTTTAGCTTCCCTGAAACTTTCAGCTGGATAACTAATTGGAAAGTTTTTGAAATGTAAGTCGTCAGAATTACCTGGAATGACCGACAGACAAACAAGAAAGTAACTTACTATTTCGTGCTAAAAAATCATCATAATAATATTTTACAAAAAAAGAGTGTGTTAACTTTTATTCTGAAGATGGTCAAAAATGTATCTATGAGTACTCTCCGTACTCTAATTTAAATCGGATACATTCAAATTCATTAAAAGTGTCATTTAAAATTATAAACATAATTTAGAATCCCTGATTTAACGAATTGAAATGCAAGTATCTCCGTTACGATAATTGTGAATTGCAAAGATCTAAGTCGAAGGAGAGGTAGTTTCTGAATCCTTTTTTTTTTCGAATGATTGTGAATAGCCCGGCTGAAATTGAAAGGTGCCTTTTATTAAAGGTTATATATGAACGTTTTTAATAAGCCTATCCCTGGTTGTCGAATTTATTGGAGTCGTCGTTGATGAGTTTTTCGATTCTGCTATCAATATTTTTAAGCATCTACTTAGCTGGATTTTTTTATAAACGTCAACCATCGCTTTGATATAGATTAAACTGCTGTCCCGGGTGAACTATTGTCTAACTTTAATCAAAACGCCAAGTGGCTGACTAAACTTTAAATTCAACTAGCGGCCCGCCCCAGCTTCGCACATATGCCTGGGTAGAGCATATATGCCTGTATCTGTTTGCAGCACTTTGTGGTATCGCGTATGAATTAATCTTTACATAAAACCTTAACGAATTATACACATAATCTATCCTCATGAATCACTCTATCTATTGGTGAAAACCGCAAATTCTGTAGTTTATCGCAAACTGACAGACAGACGCGCATATAAAAGTAAAATTAAGAGTTGATGCTTAATGAGATGCCGAGAATATCAAGGTGGTTAGTTGTCATTATAGGTATATCTTCAAATGTAGGAGATCAAACGTTGGACGAGCGCTTCTCTATGAGGCTGGATTTTTGTGCGGCTTGATACATTATAACGACGTTGTTATCTACATACCAAAGTACAATATTTGCCAAATTTTCGTTAGACAATATATTATGGAATAGTAATAAAACATTGTTTAAGTATTCCATTTAAAATGCATTGTCATTAAAATTGTAGCCCTATCTACCAAACTGGGCAATTCAATAGTGCCCATATATTGATGGTTAGTTTGGATTATTTAAATTAAGACATGAATTGTTACATTAAAAAAAGTACAGTATAGCAAATATAACTATAATATAATCTCTTGGCCTAATCATAATGTAAGGCATTGATTTGAACCTTACTACGACGAATAAAAAATTAAGTGTAGCCACACTAACGTTAAGATTTTGTTAAGTTTTTGTAGGAGTCGCGAACGAAGTCGCGGGCACAGCTAGTCTTATAATAAAAATGAAATACTGTTTGTTGAACGCATTTTGTGAGAACGGCTGGAGCGATTTTGCCATTTTTATTTATATACCTATGTCATTGTCTGAAAAAAATGTAGAGGTCCTAAAAAAAGTATTTTATGGAAACATGAATAACTTTTATATGAATAATTTTGGCTAGAATGGCAAAAAGTCAAGTAAAATTGCAGAGCAGTGCAAAACGGTACAACATTTTGCGTGTAATATACATAAACAGTCAATTCACTACCTTATTTCTTGGCAGTAAATCTCAAACCCGCTTTTAAAGTCGATAAAAACACTCAATCTATTTATTGTTCCATTCGAAAAAATCTATTTTTCCGCTTAACGGCCTTTCTTTACGGTCCGATTCTGAGGGTATCGAATTTTACGCTCGGAAAATTAAGTATTACAGAGGAGATGAAATAGGGTTGATAAATGTTCAAAAATCTGACGTCACTGTTGTTAATATACAAGTCTTACGCTGGGTTTTAACCGATTTCAAAAAGAGGAGGTTTGCAGTTCATCTGTATGTTTTATAGAAGTAAAAACTTCTTTAGCGGCGTTGTGTACTTTTCTTGGGATGGGTAAAAAATGTCAGGATCTTAGCATGTGGAAAGAAGTAGTCTCTGTCGGCCTCAACAGGAAAAAGACGTTATTTCATGTATGTATGTTTGCCAATTTCTCTGTCAATTGTGGACCGATTTTCAAAAATATTTTTTATTCGAAAGAAAATATACTCTTGAAATGACGCTATTGTAAATTCATTGAGATCTAATGAGTATCTCCAAAGATATGAACATCAAACCTTCAAGTTGCTACTGGATAAATGACACGGCCTGAATTACGTAAATCAAATCTGGGATCAGCTGACGAGCGATTCAAATTAACACATCGATCAAATCTCAACTACTGGGCTTCTTTGTTACCCTATTTGTACTTGACAAGATTTTTACTTTTTTCAAACGACTGATAAGAGCGAGATAAGCGATCACTATCTCGCCTGGTAATAAGGTCATAATATCGTCAAAGATCACAATCTTTCATCATTCCTTAACGGCCAGTATTCGTCCACTGCTGGACATAGGCCTCTCCTATGGCACGCCACTGAGCTCGATCTTCGGCTCCTTGTTTCCAACCGCTGCCAGCCAGCTTGCGTATATCATCGCTCTATGGTGGACGCTTCGTTTACCGAGCCGTGGTCTCCACTCTAGAACTCGTCTACCCCAACGGTTATCGGTTCTGCGACAGATGTGACCAGCCCACTGCCACTTCAGCTTGCTAATCCTTTGAGCTATGTCGATAACTTTGATTCTCTGTCGGATGACTTCATTTCAAATTCGATCTTTCAGAGATACTCCGAGCATAGCCCTTTCCATAGCTCGCTGAGCGACTTTGAATTGGTAGATCAGTCGCACCGTCAGTGTCCACGTCTCGGCTCCGTATGTCATTACAGGTAGGACGCACTCATTAAAGACTTTTGTCTTTAGGCTTTGTTGTATCGGCGATGAAAAGACTCGACGCAGTTTTCTAAATGCTGCCCATCCCAGCTGTATTCTTCTGCGGGTTTCCTTCTCGAAATTGTTTCTACCCAATTGCAGGCAGCGTTTGCCCAAGGTAGACATATTCTTGAACAGTTTTCGGAACCGGTTGCCTTAAACGGAGTACCTCTCCCGTTTAAGGCAATCGGTTCCGGAATAACATGTTCATTGAACATGATCTTTGTCTTATCCAAGTTCATCCGGAGATCGATGCGTGCAGAAGAATCAGCAAGGGTGGTCAACATGTATTGCAAGTCCTGCACGGTTTCAGCCATGATGACGATATTGTCCGCAAATCTCAGGTGTGAGCGGTTTTCGCCGTTAATATTTATGCCCCGTCCTTTCTAGTTCAGCGTCTTGAACATATCCTCTAGAGCGTTTGTGAAAAATTTGGGGGAAATAACGTCCCCTTGTCTCACACCTCTATGTAAAGGGATATCTTCAGTCTGCTTATCTTGTACTTGGACGGTCATAGGTGCGGCGTCATACAGACCTCTCAACACTTGGATGTATCGCCAATCAACTTGGCACCGTTGTAGGGACTCCAGAACAGACCAGGTTTCAATGGAGTCAAAGGCTTTCTCATAGTCCACAAACGCTAGACACAGGGGTTGGTTATACTCTTCGGTCTTCTGTATAACCTGCCGCACTGTGTATATGTGGTCTATGGATGGTCCATATCCTCTACGAAACCCAGCCTGTTCAGGGGGCTGAAACTCGTCGAGTCTACGTGCGAGACGATTTGTGATGACTCTCGAAAACAGCTTATAGACGTGACTCAAGAGTGATATGGGTCGATAGTTCTTTAGAGGGTTTTGTCTCCTTTTTAAAAGAACATAATGACTACACTCTTGCTCCACGCCTTCGGAGTTCTTCCCGAAATCTTTGCTAGGCCTTAAATGGACCGTTTCTCAAGGGCTGTGTGCTGCCAGAACACCGTAAGGTTATGGCGGCAAATTTATTTTTATTAAACAGTTTTATTTAGTTTGACCTGCAGTTTAGGTCAAATTTAGTAATTGAATTTTGAACCCCTTCCTAGTGACAGAATAATCTAATATTCGGTTCACATCTTTAGTTCTGATTTGATCTGAGTGGGGATCGAACTCACGACCTCTCGATCGTCAAGCTGACGCCCTAACTATTGGGCTATTGCCGCTTTTAGAACTGGGAATATCAAATCTTTAGCCATGACCAATTAGAATTTTAAGGTACGGACACACCAGAGCGTCCTGCGTGCGCGATATAGGCGTCGATCAGATAGCGCAGTAGTATTTGTACCGACTGGTTCACATCAAACGCGATTAGAAAACAATTGAAAAGTACTGAGATCGCGCCCGCAGATCGCAGGACGCCGCGGTGTGGCTGTACCTTTACTCAAATATAAGTAGGCTAGGTAAATTTATTTCTGCTATAATATCGACCTACAGACTTAAGCTTAAGGAAAACGATGAAAAATCGCTGACTTTTTGACTGATTACAGAACCTAGTTCTAAACTTAGAGCTCCGGATATTCACTAAGTTGGAAAGTATTTAAGTTTGCCTCCGACCGTTTCTAGGGTTCCTTACCTCAAATGTACTTCTTTGTTCGATCCACAGGCAACGCTGGCTGTAAATGTGTCCGTGATTTGTATGTTTTTAGGGTTCCGTACCCAAAGGGTAAAACGGGACCCTATTACTAAGACTCCGCTGTCCGTCTGTCTGTCTGTCACCAGACTGTATCTCATGAACCGTGATAGTTAGACAGTTGAAATTTTCCCAGATGATGTATTTCTGAAACCGCTATAACAAAAAATACTAAAAACAGAATAAAGTTAAAAATAATAGAGGGTCCCCATACAAGAAACGTGTTTTCTTCGGCATTTCACGCCATCTATGAACGCTTAGTTAGATAAACGTTCCATTGATGGCGTTATATTGAAATGTCGATCCCTAACTTCTTTGTTAGACGTTAGATGGCGTTATAAGAAATAAAATGTTTATTAATTGTTATTTTTTGCTGGCGAAAAATGATAGTGGTATTTTTTGTTCGATCTTATAAAATACTGTAGTGTGGTACGGAACCCTACTAGTGCGAGTCCGACTTGCACTTGGCCAGTTTATTAAAGTCCTATGTGCGCGACATAAAGATACGATATGGATTGTGCGGGAAGGTTTCAGTAAGTAAATATAATTGAGATAGTTTATAGATAAGATAGTAAGTGAAATCGTTTTTATTTGTTTTAGTTTTACTTAAACAAAAAAAAAAGTTTTAGACGTTATTTGTCATATATCTCTGGAGATACTTATCAGAAATTAATAAAATATAAATGAAACTATTTTAGAGACAGACCCTATCTATGAAAAAAAGAATCATTCAAATCGGTTTTCAATTGGCCGAGTAATCAGATAACAAACACACAAAAAAATATATACAGGCGAATTGAGAACCTCCTACAATTTGGAAGTCGATTGAAAAATATTGAAAATGCATTCAAAATCACTTGCCTTAATGGTAAGATCCTTTATTTTAGAAGCGCGTGAAGGTATCAAGTAGAAATTAATTATAAATTAAACAAATCAGACAAATATATATTATGTTTACTTAAGGTAAACTTAGATTTTTTAATAGCATAAGATTATTTTATATTATATATCGATTATCAGCCTGTAGTTTCAGACGAAATTAATGGCTTAACGAATGGGGATTAATGTGTCCCGACTGTTAAAGTCTCTATATTCCATATAACAATGTATAATTTATTTTATGAGTGTATCGACCGAGAAAGAATTTAAATGGTATAGTTTTTTGATATCCCTAAACAGAAATCTAAACTACTAGACTTACTTGTTTTTTTCTTTTCAGTTCGTTTTTTAACACTTCACTTTTTGCGCAGTCGGGTTTTTTGATTTATTTTTAATTTAATGTTTTATTTTACACTTTTTAGTTAAGTAAAGGACGGCAAATTTCGTAATCTTCTCATTTCATTTAGAGAGTTGATGTCATGTGGATTATTGAGTATTTACAGTTGTACTATTAAACGACTATACCAAAAGGAAGAGGTTGTTTGTTACCTCAGAACTCCATCAATTCTTAACCGATTTGGAAAATTCTTTTTTTTGTTTGAGTTAATATGATTTTTGTTTGGTCTCATTGTAATTTTATTGAGATCGTATAAGTAACTTCAGTGATAAGCACCGCAAACTTGTTACTGAAAGTGACTAACGCGGCATGTAAAATCGTTTTTTTTTTCGATTTGTACGATCATAAATTATTTGTTATAAATTTATTTTGAATCTCCATTTTAAGACCTTTAATTCGATACCCCACTAGATAGGTTTTGAAAAAAAAATTTTTTTTGAACCCCAAATTTGGCGTCTGACATCCGCCATTTTGAATTTTTCAATTTTTTATGTTTTCGTTGACACTCGCGCTAGCATGGCGAATCTATTGACGTGCCAATTATCAAAATCGGCCCACGCGTTTGGTCTCTAGTGTGCCACAAAGGAACAAACATACATACATACATATATAGACTGATAAACACATTACCTCTCCTTTGCGTCGCGCAGTCGGGTAATAACGAGAAAACAACAAACACATTTAGGCTGAGTTGAATCATCTTACTTTAACCGTAACTATAACTATTAACCGGTGTTTTTGTATGGAGTTTGACAGGTTTTTGACGTTTGTTGTTTATTATAGTTATAGTAAAATGGTGCATCTCAGTCTTAGTTTTTAACTAAAATAATATTTATTGTTTTACCCTACATAACTAGAAATTAACGAGGTGTACCTACGGAACTCTCGGTACGCGAGTCAGTCTCTCACTTAATCGGCTCTTTAAACCTTCGTCAAGGGGTGTTTCCTTAGACTGTTAGAAACTTTTCCAATTCGCTCTTTTCTTGCGGACAGTTGCGGACTTTTGGACGGATTTTGTTTTTAGTTTCTAGAAATTCCTTGATACTAAAGGTACTCAGCACACATATCAACTCGGAAGGGGATCGTCATCGTATCGCCTCGAGCCGTTCTGTATTGTTTGTATGAAACTCCATACTGCTACGCACACTAATCTGAATCGTTACGTAATCGCCTCGCCTCGGAACAAGCTTCGAACCGCGATTCGGTGCGTGGTCAACTTACAATTCACGCGCTTACGGCTCGTCGTCCCCGTGCTTACGTCTCTCCGTACCCGAGCTCACGTCTCTTCTGTAAGCTTGGTGTCGCTTAGCCGTAGCCGAGTTGACGTACAGGAGCTGCTGATACACTTTTATTACGTGCATACGTTAGGTTCACACCTGGATGACGGAGAGGCGAAAAGCGATACGGTGACGATCCCTTTCCGAGTTGATATGTGTGCTGGGACCTTAAAAAAGCAAGAAACAATTGAAATCTTAAGCTGTGAGTTGATCCATATAATTTTTAGGTGTTTGTTATGCCTTTACACCGAAAGCTTCACGGCAAACATCTACAAAGATGGTTGAACGAATTCTTAGTTGATAGGTAGGTGGGTTATAAGGTACCTACGTACTTTGTAATCGATATAATCTATCCTTTAAAATAACATTATGTATGAATGTATTTACAGCCTGCGTTTATGCTTTGGGTTAAAACCTTTTAAATGTGTCCTTACATTTATGTAAATATCTCTGATAGGACTGAAGGAGTCATATGAAAGATTGAACTACAGTACAATAGTCCAATAATAATGAGACGTGGCTGGTGAACACCCTTGGTCTAGAATGGTATCAGATTCTCACGGGCTGTGTTGCTGAAACACCGTGGTGTTTTCTTTGATGGGGGTTAGCTACTTTTTGGGATCAAGTCAGGTGGAATATCGATATAATGCTCCTACTACCTTTGGATAATGCTCCTATGATACCTAGCAATTTCGGAAAATTATCTTTTCATTATTTTATTTTAATTGAATAAAAACACGAAGGACTTATAAGATGGTCCAAGTTGTGTGTGTATTCTAATTTTATAATATCGTTTAAAAACTAAAAATCAACCGACTTCAATGCCGCGCTATTCATTTTCAGTACCAATTTTGAGATGTTTATCTCAATATCTCTGGAGATACTTATCATACCTCGATAAAATTACCATGGTACCACACTTGGGATATCTCCTTTCGAACAAAAAAAGAATAACGGTATATACGGTTCATAAACGACGAAGTTATCCGCGAACAAACATAAAATATATATATATATATATATATACGGTGAATTGAGAAACCTCCTCCTTTTTTGAAGTCGGTTAAAAATGAGAAACAGTACAACACTAACTTAAACAATTAAGTACAAAACATTAATATGTATGGAATCAACTTCAATCCGTCTTAGTTACATAAACTGTAACAAAAGATATCAAATATTTACAGAACTGTAGAGACACGTACAAATTTTAAAACACATATCGAGGCTCGCTATCCAAGTCACGTGAGCACGCTCAAGTGTTCTGCAGTAGGTAGCTTAGCAAAATTTGCGAATAGTCATACTTAGATTATCTATGTTTTATGCGTCTGCTGGAATTTTTGAAGTATTTTTGAATATATGTTTTGCACGTGTGGATTTAGAGGTTTCTTTTCTTAGACTTTAAACTTTCGCGATTTGAACTCATAGTTATAAATATGAAACTACACGAGACGACTTGAGTCGTCTCGTGACCACGATCAATGCAACTTGGTCGAAACGTCGAGTTAAATAAAAATAATGTTTTAGGCGCGATAAGTCCCGTATTTTCATATTTATAACTATTCTTTTCTTAGAGTTTACGAGTTCGTTTTGATTTACTACAGTTTTATGAAGTGTTTCTAATCTATACTGAAACACACAGTTACATGTATGGTTGGTTCTAACCCATTTTAATATTTTTAGGATTCCGTACCTCAAAAGGTAAAAAAAAGGAACCCTCATAAGATCACTTTCTTGTCCGTCTGTCTGTCTGTCTGACCGTCTGTCTGTCCGTCTGTCTGTCCGTCTGTCTGTTCATGTGTCCACTGATTTTCTCAGGAATGGGTGGACCAAGCAAGTTAAAATGTATACCTGATACTGAGGTCTATAGTCCCTATTGGGTGTGGGTCCCTAATAAAAAGATATGGGAAAATTTCGATTTTCGCGAAAACTTGTTAGTACCCAAATGTACCTAAATTTTCAACTTTTTTTATTTTTCGGATTTTTTCCTTTACTTGTGCGCTAATAACTTTCTTATAACCAAAATTGACAATTCTAGGTAAACCGGAAGTACACTATAGGTTTTGGGTCGAAAACCTATAGGGTACTTCCCGTTAACCTAGAATCATGAAATTTGGCAAAAAGCAAGGTCTTAATTAAAGCACAAATTAAGGAAAAATTCCAAAAAATAAAAAATAGTTGATAATTAAAGGGTGTCCCCATACATACATAGTTGCGCCAATTAAGGTAGACCTCTGAGTTATATAAGCGCTGATACATTTTAGAGGTCTAGCTTAATTGGTTGGTACGGAAGCCTCGGTGGGCGAGTTCAACTCGACTTAGCCGGTGACGTAAACGATTGGATGACAGCTGAATGGTTCATTACTTTTGTTTTTTTTTTGTAATTCAATGCGTTAAAATTCTGTTTTTGCTATGTTTACATGATAGTTGGTTATGATTTATGATTTTGGCGTGTATATGTGCGTATATTAATACTGCCTACATACTGAATAAATGCTTTGATTCTTGACTATTTGTGCAATTCTTTTAATACCACTCACTCACTCACTCACACACTCATAATGAAATATTTTAACAAGCGCTGCATGATTTCTAAGGCTCTATAACGCTTCAATTTTTAATGAATTTTGGCCGCGGTGATTGAGCCCTTCGTTAGCGGAGCTAAGGAAACATTGCTTGACTTCTGAGCTAGAGGTTGCTGGTTCAAATCCTAGTTAGAGGGCTCAGTGGTATAGTGGGAGAATGGTCAGCTTTGACGCTAGAGGTATCAAATTCAATCATCGCCGTAAACCAATGGATGTTTCGATCAAAAAAAATATTTGAGCTTTTCACAGTAGTCCTCCGGTAAAGGAAAAACATTGCTAAGAAACCCCCAACCCCCCATGGTGGTAGGACACTATCTAGTATCCGCCTAGTCGGCTACTACCCTCAAGATGGAAAAATCTGTTGCCAAACATCTAATTTATTCCGGCAGCAGTCTTTGAGAGCCAGTTCTCATTCTAGGCTTAGCGTGATATCATCCCGTCAAACGCCAGCCTGTATGACATAAAAAAGTACGAGTGTTCGTTCATAGGTAACTGGAGCATATTATATCGATGTTCCGCCTGCCTGGCTACCTAAATGTAACTTACACGTCTTCTACTTTTCTACAATTCTTTAATGACAAACAATTTTATAATCCAAATGTGACTATGTTATTCTGATTAAAATAAATAAAATAATGTAATGTACTGAGGTTTTAAAGCTACTAACAAAATTAATGTATGACATATTTTTTCTGATCTTTTATAAAATGTATAATTTATAGTAATTAATTGAATATTTGTAATTTGTATAATGATTGTAGACGGCTATTTCTCTATTTGTACGCCTTTAAAAGGCAAAACATGTGTAACGCTAACTACATAATAAGACCTTTGCAAGCATGCTTGCAATGTCCACATGTTTGTTGCAATTAAATTTATCTTTATCTTTATCTTTATCTTTATCTTTATCTTTATCTTTATCTTTATCTTTATCTTTATCTTTATCTTTATCTTTATCTTTATCTTTATCTTTATCTTTATCTTTATCTTTATCTTTATCTTTATCTTTATCTTTATCTTTATCTTTATCTTTATCTTTATCTTTATCTTTATCTTTATCTTTATCTTTATCTTTATCTTTATCTTTATCTTTATCTTTATCTTTATCTTTATCTTTATCTTTATCTTTATCTTTATCTTTATCTTTATCTTTATCTTTATCTTTATCTTTATCTTTATCTTTATCTTTATCTTTATCTTTATCTTTATCTTTATCTTTATCTTTATCTTTATCTTTATCTTTATCTTTATCTTTATCTTTATCTTTATCTTTATCTTTATCTTTATCTTTATCTTTATCTTTATCTTTATCTTTATCTTTATCTTTATCTTTATCTTTATCTTTATCTTTATCTTTATCTTTATCTTTATCTTTATCTTTATCTTTATCTTTATCTTTATCTTTATCTTTATCTTTATCTTTATCTTTATCTTTATCTTTATCTTTATCTTTATCTTTATCTTTATCTTTATCTTTATCTTTATCTTTATCTTTATCTTTATCTTTATCTTTATCTTTATCTTTATCTTTATCTTTATCTTTATCTTTATCTTTATCTTTATCTTTATCTTTATCTTTATCTTTATCTTTATCTTTATCTTTATCTTTATCTTTATCTTTATCTTTATCTTTATCTTTATCTTTATCTTTATCTTTATCTTTATCTTTATCTTTATCTTTATCTTTATCTTTATCTTTATCTTTATCTTTATCTTTATCTTTATCTTTATCTTTATCTTTATCTTTATCTTTATCTTTATCTTTATCTTTATCTTTATCTTTATCTTTATCTTTATCTTTATCTTTATCTTTATCTTTATCTTTATCTTTATCTTTATCTTTATCTTTATCTTTATCTTTATCTTTATCTTTATCTTTATCTTTATCTTTATCTTTATCTTTATCTTTATCTTTATCTTTATCTTTATCTTTATCTTTATCTTTATCTTTATCTTTATCTTTATCTTTATCTTTATCTTTATCTTTATCTTTATCTTTATCTTTATCTTTATCTTTATCTTTATCTTTATCTTTATCTTTATCTTTATCTTTATCTTTATCTTTATCTTTATCTTTATCTTTATCTTTATCTTTATCTTTATCTTTATCTTTATCTTTATCTTTATCTTTATCTTTATCTTTATCTTTATCTTTATCTTTATCTTTATCTTTATCTTTATCTTTATCTTTATCTTTATCTTTATCTTTATCTTTATCTTTATCTTTATCTTTATCTTTATCTTTATCTTTATCTTTATCTTTATCTTTATCTTTATCTTTATCTTTATCTTTATCTTTATCTTTATCTTTATCTTTATCTTTATCTTTATCTTTATCTTTATCTTTATCTTTATCTTTATCTTTATCTTTATCTTTATCTTTATCTTTATCTTTATCTTTATCTTTATCTTTATCTTTATCTTTATCTTTATCTTTATCTTTATCTTTATCTTTATCTTTATCTTTATCTTTATCTTTATCTTTATCTTTATCTTTATCTTTATCTTTATCTTTATCTTTATCTTTATCTTTATCTTTATCTTTATCTTTATCTTTATCTTTATCTTTATCTTTATCTTTATCTTTATCTTTATCTTTATCTTTATCTTTATCTTTATCTTTATCTTTATCTTTATCTTTATCTTTATCTTTATCTTTATCTTTATCTTTATCTTTATCTTTATCTTTATCTTTATCTTTATCTTTATCTTTATCTTTATCTTTATCTTTATTATCTTCACACCTTTAATTGGTGTTCTGACAGCAATTAATAGCCCTTGAGAGTCAGATTATTTTAGGCGTAGCGTGTTCACCATCCTTAATATCTAAAACAAATGTATAGCATGAACATCTTTATTAATAATTCTTCATTTACTACTAATTCATGTGCTAAATAAATAAAATTCTAGTACATTAAAACAATCAAATGTCCGCTAATAAGTTTATTAACCGACTTCACAAAAAAGGAGGAGGTTCTCAATTCGTCTGTATGTTTTTTTTTTTTTGTGTGTATGTTACGCGATTTCTCCGTCAACTGTGAACGGATTCAAATGATTCTTTTTAATACGCTTTTATTAGCTTCAGACGTATGTATGTTTGTATGTTAGTATGTAACGGAATCTTTGAACATGATTTTAACCCCCTTCAAAACGTCGGATTAACTCGAAATTTGGCATACTTATTAAGGACCGAGGACAATTCAATATTTTAAACATTTTGACCCGTTATCCTTACTAGGATTTAAAAAAAAAACGACTAAAAAATGAAAAATAAATTGAATTAAAAATAGTGTAAGAAAAAATGATTTTATTGTAAAAAAAGCGTGGGGTGCTTTTCAGGATATTATCAAAATAACCCTTCTAGTCATATCTGTTCATAAAATATTTGGAACTATTGATACCATGCACCCCACGCTTTTATTACAATAAAATCATTTTTTCTTACACTATTTTTAATTCAAACTTATTACAATTTATTTTCTATTTTTTAGTTGGATTTTCTATAAAAGTGTATTTTTTTAGTTTTTTTAAACTATTATTTATTTTATTTTAACTTTTGAAGTCGTCATCGTCGGCTAAGTATTTTCCACTGACGTTACTGACTGACTGGCTTGCTTAAAAGCGAACGCGGGGTGCACTTTTCTATACAAATGTTTCCTCCCTGGAAAATGCTTCTAGAGCAAAAATTGTTTCTACAAAAAATCAAGGTCTGCTGTAGCTATGCCCCATTTGTATCATTTGCTTTTTTTGACCAACCAATTGTAAATAGAAAGATTACCCTTCAAAAATCTTAAGGTCCACTGCAGCGTCCTGCGTGCGCGATCTAGGCGGCGATCAGATAGTACAGTAGTATAATATACCAAACGCGATCAGAAAACAATCGAAAAGTACTGAGATCCCACCCGCAGATCGCAGGACGCCAAGGTGTAGCCGTACCTGTAAAGAGGAGATAAAAATAATTATATTTCTTTACGGGCGTAGCTACAGCAAACCTTGATATTTTACCTCTAGAACCATTTTTCAGGGAGGAAACAGGGGAATACATTTGTATGGAAAAGTGCACCCTGCGTACCCTATTAATGAAGAGTATTACGAGAACCTTTATTTAAAAACCACCAAGCTCGATTTTCAGCTCTTTGCATTCGATTTCCGCCTGCCGCTTTCCGCAGGTCCAGTTATCACTCCACCTGGCCATAGGGCGTTCAACACTAACATAAACACCTGTCCAGTTGTTTCACTATAATTATATTTCTAAAAAAACTTCCCACTGGAACTCGATAATTGTGATGAATATTTTATTGAATACCTTTTCTAAAAATATAAATATAATAAGAACGTCATAAACACAAATTTCAAGCCACCTACCTGCTCTCTCTATAAAGGTCAAAAAGGTAATGTAAGTGAAAAATTAAAAAGAAATTGACATGAAAACGCATTCAATGCCCTATTTCTGCGGAAAATGTCCAAAAAATATTCTTTAATACCATAAAATGCGGCTGAATAAAAATTAACGATCTTTTGGTTTTTCTCAACTCGATTATACTCTTAATTAATTAGAATGTTCATGGGATCGGAACCCTTCGTCATAAATATTAAATTACCGCCAAGGATATTTAAACAAGATAGGTTTTATTTTGTTCCTATAATGCTTTAAATGTATCAAATGAACTGGAAACGGTTGCCTGTGTTGATTATTATAATAATATGTCGATGTCTTAAAGTAATCATACTTTGCCAGAGCAAATAGTATAAAAAATCTAAACTAACCAAATAATAAGATGTCATCGTCGCCTATAAAAAATTGCAACAGTCGGCATATCACTCAAGCGTTTGCTGACCTGTTTGGATTATTTTCACACTAATTCACATCCCTTTGAAACCCTTAATACGTACCTTAAAGGTACACCGCAGCGTCCTGCGTGCGTGATCTTGGCGGCGATCAGATAGCGCGTTGGTATTTGTACCGACTGGTTCACACTAGAGATGAAACGGATATCCGGTAACTATCTGGTATCCGGCCTATTCGGCCCTGTTTTCACTATCCAGTCAGACACCGGATAGTAAATTGCACAAAGTTCTTAATATTTTAGACACGGCAAATCATCCCACAATAGGTTGTGAATACCATTTACTTTTATAATCGCACCCAGAATTAATTAGTTTAGTACTCAAAATTAACAAGTGGCATATTGTGGTGAATGAATACCAAATTTTCCGCATTACTTGAACATCTTAGAGTCGTCCCGATCTCGTGTGCTCAGGTGTGACAACACCCGAACGTTCCCGAATATTTCAGATCTCGTTCACCGCGCTATATTCAAACCAACTGATCGTGTCGTATTCAACGAACATGTTATTCCGGAACCGATTGCCTTAAATGGAGTCCCTCTCGAAGTTGTTGACGAATATGTCTACCTTGGGCAAATCTTGCAATTGGGCAGAAACAATTTCGAGAAGGAAGCTCGCAGAAGGATACAGCTTGGATGGGCAGCATTCGGAAAACTTCGTCGAGTCTTTACATCGCCCATACCACAAAGCCTGAAGACGAAAGTCTTTAACGAGTGCGTCCTTCCTGTTATTACCTACGGAGCCGAGACGTGGACACTGACAGTGCGACTAGTTCACCAATTCAAAGTCGCTCAGCGAGCTATGGAGAGGGCTATGCTCGGAGTTTCTCTGAAGGATCGAATTCGAAACGAAGTCATCCGTCAGAGAACCAAAGTAATCGATATAGCTCAGAGGATTAGCAAGCTGAAATGGCAGTGGGCCGGTCACATCTGTCGCAGAACCGATAACCGTTGGGGTAAACGAGTTCTAGAGTGGAGACCACGGCTCGGCAAACGTAGTGTGGGACGCCCTCCAACTAGATGGAGCGATGATATACGCAAGCTGGCTGGCAGCGGTTGGAAACGAATAGCTGAAGATCGAGCTCAGTGGCATGCCATGGGAGAGGCCTATGTCCAGCAGTGGACGGAAATTGGCTGATAATGATGATGATGATGATCGTGTCATGTAACGCGATAAAGGGCCGATTATCCGGTAGCCGGATATCCGGCGCTCCGGCCTCGTAGCTTGCCAAATATCCGGTATCCGGTATCCGGCCAAACCACTATCCGTTTCATCTCTAGTTCACACTAAACGAGATCTACGGCGAGAAAACGATTGAACGCTGCGGTATGGTCGTACCTTTATATACTACGATGACAGAAATCTAAACACAGGTACAACACTGGTTTTTAGGGTTCCGTACCCAAAGGATAAAACGGGACCCTATTACTAAGACTCCGCTGTCCGTCTGTCTGTCTGTCTGTCTGTCTGTCTGTCTGTCTGTCTGTCCGTCTGTCACCAGGCTGTATCTCATGAACCGTGATAGTTGGACAGTCGAAATTTTCGCAGATGATGTATTTCTGTTGCCGCTATAACAACAAATACTAAAAACAGAATAAAGTTAAAAATAATAGAGGGTCCCTGTACAAGAAACGTGTTTTTTTCGGCATTTCACGCCATCTATGTACGCTTAGTTAGGTAAACGTCCCATAGATGGCGTTATATTAAAATGTCGATCCTTAACACCTTTGTTAGACGTTAGATGGCGTTATGAGAAATAAAACGTTTATTAATTATTATTTTTTGCTGGCGAAAAATGATAGTGGTATTTTTTGCTCGATCCTATAAAATACTGTAGTATGGTACGGAATCCTACGAGTGCGAGTCCGACTTGCACTTGGCCAGTTTATTCTATTACGGCTCCTACCTAATGTCACAAGAATATGCAATAATATCTGCAACAGTTAAATTAGTGCAATAATTGTATATCTGGAACAAGTAAATTTAGTACTTTTGTATACATTTTCTTTTTTCCTATAAGACATAAATTTTATTTATGATAATTAACACTACAATTTAACTAATACTTATACGAGAAAACTGCAAAGAGAAACTCATTTTACATTTTGCCTGTGTTGGAAAAAATTAAACGTAAAAACCGAGTTGTGTGCAAAGTACAATACTCAATTATATGCGTGCGTGCTGTCAAGACGCTTCTTTATTAGCACTAGTAATGGTTTTCATGTGACATAGTTAACCAACAAGTGTAAGAGAGAGAAGAAAAATAAAAAGTTTGAAAAATAGAAGAAAAATAGAATGAAAAGCTACCTTGTAAAAAAAGATATGTGCGGACTGCACGCTTGTCTGCTTGTTGCTAATTAAATTACGATCGATGGAATTTGTCTGCTTCAGACAATTATGCAGTGTCATTTTGATAGGATTTATAGCACATGTAAATTTCGTATTATAAAAAATCATTGATTCCTACGATATTTTCAAGGCAATTTTTATTCCTTGAGCTCTCATTATTTTTTAATAATTTTGTGATTATTACTATTAAATATTAATCAATGAAGCAAAGTGTTGTTTCCCTTCGTAAAAAATATTTATTTATTCAACATTTGATAGATACTTCGTAAATTTTTTTTTTTGATACCGTTTCAGACACCTGGTGTGTATAAAATTGATTGCAGCTGCGGAAAATCGTATATTGGACAAACAAAGCGCACAATCGCAGAAAGAGTCAAAGAACATATTGCAGCTGTAAAAAACCGCCAGGTTAATAAGTCCGCCATCGCCGAGCATTTGCTAGATTCGGGACCTAACCACTGGATTGAACTTCACGACCCTAAAATTATTTCCACCGAACGTTACTATTACTCCCGTATTGTACGTGAAGCGGTTGAAATAAAAAAACATCCGAATTTCAACCAGGAGGATGGTTTTAGATTGGCCACAACTTGGAACCCAGTGATTAGCAAGTGTTTCAGTCGAAGTTTAAATCAACAAAAATCTGCCGATGTCGTCAGTATTGTGTGTCGCAATGGTAACTCCGATCAAGATCAAATGAGGGTAGTTTCAAACTACTCTCAATCAAAACAATGCTGATACCCACAACTTCAGTCTTCTCGTGACCACGGTCAATGCAACTTGATCGAAACGTCGAGGTAAATAAAATTATGTTTAGCGCGATAAGTCCCGTATTACAATATAATTATGATAGATACTTAACCCTAAAAATGAGTTAAATGTATACTCGATCATTAATAACCATGGAAGTTATAAAAACAATCAGACGGACGTACATACTATTGGATGCGACGAACCATTACCGGTTCTAACTAACTATTCCAAGTAAAACTACGGCATCTTAAAAAATCCGTTGATAATAAACAGAATTGTAGACTTTCAAAATGTACGAAATCATCCTCAACTTTCAAGTTAAAGCACAGCTTAAACTTGGAGTACTCTAAACAGTCTGTGAACCTACATGACGCAATCGCAATAATTAACGAAAATCCAAGTCAAAGAGTCCTCCTAATTACTCTGTAAGTTAATAAAAGTTGTAGATAAGACGGAACTCAAGTTGTTACGAGCGATCTGTATCTTAATGCTTGGGATTTAGAGGCAGAGTTGGGCCGCTGCGTTGCACTGTCGTTTATGTTTGCTAACTGGGTTTAACTGAGATTTGGTTTTGTTGACACATAGTCAAAACTGTGTTTTCATCTAGAAGTATATAGGCCAGTATCTGACCACTATCTCACCAGTTGTTAAGTAACTGTGTGTACTACGATAGTAGTACGTTATGCTTACTATCCTAGTACAGTAATGGTAGTAAGTAGTAATGGGTACTGGCTCCCTAAAACAGCTGTCAGAACACATTAGATATTTAACAACAGATATTCTAACCTTGTATTCCATTTTATTGCTTACTAGAAGTGCCCCGCGGCTTCCCCCGCGTTAAAAACTTCTTTTATCTACTTAAAACTTTTTTTTTGTAAATACGATTCTATCATTAAAGACATCAAATAAGAATTAGCCAAATCGGTTCACCAGTTTTCATGTTATCGCGTGACTAAGGCAATTCGGGATTCATAAGTTATAAAACCCGAAAAACCCAAATTTTCAGACTTTGTTACCTACCCAATTTCGAAAAATCCTACAACCCGTACTTTATCTCATACTAGAAGTGCCCCGCGGCTTCGCCCGCGTTAAAAACTCCTTTTATTTACTTTAAACTTTTCTTTTGTAAAAACGATTCTATCATTAAAGACATCAAATATGAATTAGCCAAATCGGTTCACCAGTTTTTATGTTATCGCGTGACTAAGCCAAATCGGGATTCATGTTTATAAAACCCGAAAATCCCAAATTTTCATACCTACCCAATTTCGAAAAATCCTACAACACGTACTTACTTAGTTATTTACAGAAGTACTTATGTGTCAAGTTTCGAATAAAACAGACTCTTGTTTCGCCATACAAACTTTGAATCCCCGTTCCGTATCCGGAAGGATTTTTTTGAAAATCCTTTCTGAGCGGATACCTACGCCATAATGACTATCATTCTAAATTTCAGCGCAATCCGAAATAATATTGATTTTAAGACTTTGTTACCCCAGTTCCACCCTCTTAGGGTGGCATTTTGAAAAAGTCTGCAACTCGTATTTACTTATTTATATACAGAAGTACTTGTGTGAAATGTCGAATAATATGACTATTCAAACTTTGAACCCCCGCTTCATCCCTTTGAAAAATGAATTTTTAAAAATCCATTCTTAGCGGATACCTACGTAAGAATAACTATCTGCATGCCAAATTTCAGCGCAATCCGAAACAATATGTTTCGTACTTTGTTACCCCACTTCACACTTTTAGGGGTGGAATTTCGAAAGAGCCTGAAACACGTATTTACTTACTTAAGTACTTGTGTTAAGTTTCGAATATAAGACTATCTAATATTGTTTTTCCATACAAACTTTGAACCCCCGTGTCATCTCCTTCAGGGGTGAATTTAGGAAAATCTTTTCTCAGAGGGAACTAACGTCATAATAACTATCTGCATGCCAAATTTCAGCGCAATCCGAAACGATATTAATTTCCACACTTTATTACCCCATTTCAGCCTTTTAAGGGTGGAATTTCAAAAAAACCTGAAACACATATTTACTTATTTTTTACTGGAGCACTTGCATGAAGTTTTGATTAAAAAATACTATCTAATCTTGTTTCTCCATACAAACTTTGAATCCCCGTTTCATCCCTTCAGGGGTGAATTTTGGAAAATCCTTTCTCAGAGGTAATTAACGTCGTAATAACTATCTGCATGCCAAATTTCAGCGCAATCCGAAACAATATTGATTTTCATACTTTGTTACCCTAACCTAAACATGAAACATGTATTTACTTTTTTTTTTTGAAGCACTTGTAAGAGGTTTCGAATAGAAAAGACTATCTAATCTTGTTTCTCTATACAAACTTTGAACCCCCATTTCATCCGCTTAAAGGGTGAATTTTGGAAAATCATTTCTTAGTACACCTTTACATACTAAGACAAATATACCCTCCAAATTTCAAGTCTCTACGACCAGCGGTTTGGGCTGTGCGTTGTATGTCAGTCAGTCAGTCAGTCAGTCAGTATGTCAGGACAAAGATTCTTATAGTATTAGATTAGCTAAGTAATCAATCTTATGTAAACTGTGCTCAAGACAGAGACTGGCTTCACATGTATTCCTAGTGTGGAATCCAGGGATCTAACAGCTAAAGCGATTTGTGCAATTAATTATGTACAAGCATTTGTATAACTTACACTTCAAAATTAAGGTTGTATGAATAAAGCATTAATAAATAAAATTTGAGGGTGGTAGCTTTTCAGTTCAAGCGGACACTAGATAGTGCCTTACCACCATGCCTGTTATGACACGGACCAAATTCAGTTGTCTTGAGCTTCGTCTCATTGCCGTTTTTTAATTCCAGACAAGAATGATAGTTAGTTAGTTTCTTAGTTTATGGCTTCTGTGGCTTGTTGTCACAATTTTGCCAATGTCCGTTTCACAGATTACTATATGTGGTCCATTCATGCTAGTTTCATAAAGCATGTATGATTATATCTTACACAGCATCTTCACATAACATCAGGTGAGATAGTAAAGTGATTGGCTGTCAGCTAAACAAAATGCCGCTGTGATGGAGTAACTTTATGAATTGAGTGAAAAATAGGAAGTCTTCCCATTTTTCCTACTATCTTCTCTACGAAGTAGTTAAAAGTGAAGCCACCGAAGGAGGCTAGTTTCACGCACCTCATGTGCGCCGATCCGTGCAGCCATCAATCTTAACGAGGATATTCCGGTCCATTAGAGACATTTTTCTTTAAAAGCTAGCGTCGATCCTAGTTCTGGAGGCTCGTTGGAACTGGTCTTTTATTAGCTAGTTGTGTGATCCAGTATTAAGTTAGTCATTATACCAATTTAGTTGTATATTTTAATTTAATAAATTCATTTCTGTAGCAACTGTAAAGAGATGCATTTTGACTAAAACTGAAAATGTTAATGAACTGCTAAACCAAATGCAATATGCGAAGTAAGTAAGAAACCATACTCCAATTTACACAAATAATTAGGTTATGCTCCGAAAACTATGAATAATTCTATAAAATGTGTGCCTAATTTTAGTTTTTGAGGCAATGTATTGCAAATTCAATAAACCTTATACTTATATTACTTACCTTTTTTTTATTTCAATTGCTCACATATTGCACTTATAGTCGTCATTGGCTAAAGAAACCTACGCAGCTGTGACAAAGAGGTAGGAATGCGACATTCGTAGTATTTGGCTACGTAATGGCTACGCCATTTCCATCTGCGCGTAGATGGTCTACGAGTTAAAGTTGCTAGATACTGATTAAAGATATAATTTCACTAAGTTCTCTCAAGTACTGTCCTATACTAAATGCTGCACCATTCTTTGTATACGAAGCATGATCGATCACTGAGTATTATGTTTAGAAATCGATTATGCCGTTTTGTTCGGTTTGTACACGTTTAATATTGAAACTCAATTACCTAGAAGAGACTACAATAATAATTTTGCGTCGATATAAATGATATTTGTTTTGAACGCTAGACTATTAAAATTCATTGCAACTACTTATTCTGGATTCTATCTGTTTGAAACTAACTCAAAAAGTTACCGATATTTAGATACACACTAAATTAAAAACATATTATTCTGAGTTATTTGGAGATGAATAATATTCTGACCTCAGTTCTAATTAGAATTTTGATCCTTTGTAGAAACAGAAATTATTGGGGGTCAAATTAAAGGTACGACCACACCGTGGCGTCCTGCGATCTGTGGGCGCGATCTCAGTACTTTTCAATTGTATGCTGATCGCGTTTGTTGTGAACCAGTCGGTCAAATACTACTGCGTTATCTGATCGCCGCGTAGATCACTCGTTCAGGACGCTGCGGTGTAGCCGTACCTTAAGTGTTGGTGTTCTGAATGTTTCTGTTAACATTTGTTTAGGTGTACATTTAATATGACGAGTAATATCTGTAATTTTCAGTACCTAATCATTTTATCAAGTTTTGTTAAAATTAATTATTATTAGAACAATAAGTGTCTGTGTCAATTTAACAATTTTATTACTGACTATACATTTTTATTTAAAATTATTATTAAAAAACAGTATAGGACATATTACTAAAATATTTTTTTAACTTAACTTCACGAAATTTCAATGCAACCGTCATGGGAAATATATATAGTTATAACAAATGCACAAATTTTATAAATAAAATGTTAAAAATAATAAAAGTAAATTTACTAAATAAAAATATCAACATTGTGTAAGTCACGTTAATCTTCCAATTTTCAACTAATAACTTAACTTAACTTTATTTGATTTAACATTATTTTCTAAATTTGTAACTAAAACAGTTACTGATCAAACACTCCCGTCACAAAAATCCCCGCAAAAAATCCACAGCAATAGATTTTTCAATAAAACTCGTTAAAGCTACAATTACATCGAAAATATTGCATTTATCTGTGCTTACATTACCACATCGTTTCAACGGTTTAAGCTCATTTGCACCCATAAGTCAGTTAAGCGATAAACCACCATTCTCGCTTATCGCAATGTATGAGTCGCCGCATCCGCTGACGCAGTAAGCATCGAATATTGCCTCTGTAATTTATAGCTTTTAGTTTGAATGTGTCGAACGATACCTATTAATTAGTTTAAATCGATGTTGATTCAAAATTATGTGTTGTTATCCTTAGTACTCGAATGCAAAATAACGGTAGACTAAAAATGTTCTTATTCTGTCCGCAATGTCTTGCTTGCAGAGTCTAAAGCTAACCCTGGGTCGAGTAATGCGAGAGAATTATCGATGAGCGATTCAAAAGTTCACTTTTCTTTTACTGTACAGTTTGAATTAATTAAAATAAAAATAAAAGTATATTTAGTTTCAATATGAAGTTTTGTGCGCCTAAAAGGGTATAGAAGAAGTAAACCTCTTTATGCTAAGCTTTTGTTATTTTGTGCTTACAGTTAATTAATTATTTTGATTTGGTTTAGTTAAGATAAGCCTGTAATAGTATGTAATAAGCCAGTAACGATGTCGCGGCCAGCCCAGGATGAGATAACGGGACGAGCCAGACTACTATCAGAAAACTGCCAATTCATAGCTGCCGACTGAGACTACTAGCACAGATTATATAATAGTTACTACGTAACTACTAGAAAGAGGGCAGGGGGGGCCTTTTCCTACAAGTAGGACAAAAATGGCTCCAAAAAAAATTCAATAAGCCTGTAGGCATATAGGCAATTCACAAGTGCTTGAAACTATATTATACAAAATATAGTCAAAGTCAAAGCATTTATTCAGTATATGAGCAAATTAAAAATCTGCACTTACACGCGTCAAATAACATTAAATAGATCATATTAATAATATGTAATTATTCTAAATATAATAAAAAAATAACTTATTGCAACAAAAAAAAAAAAGTAATGAGCCATTCAGCTTTCTTCTAAAAGTTCGAACTTTCGAACGTCACACTTAAAACAAATGTAATGTAGGGTTGCCAACCGTACTATTACGTGCACCCCCAATGTGTGTTTCAGTACTTCAGTTTCAATCACCCTGTTAATTTTACGGAAGTAAAGTACCGTTGTCAAATAAATCATGACGTGCTTAAGAGTTTTTTAACCAACTTCCAAGAAGGAGAAAATATCAATTCGAAAGTCTTTTTAGGGTTCCGTAGCCGAATGGCAAAAAACGGAACCCTTACAGATTCGTCATGTCTGTCTGTCTGTCCTCCCGTATGTCACAGCCATTTTATTCCAAAACGATTAGGACTACAGAATTGAAACTTGGTAGGTAGATGTATTCTGTAAACCGCTTTCCGATTTTGATACAAAAATAAAAAATATAACTATAATATAATCTGTGCCAGTAGTTAGTAGTATTTCATCGATATAAATAAATGCATCGTAATACAATTGTTGATATATTAAAAACGGCACTGCCGATTTTGTTAAAATTTAAATGAAACCACCTGGGAAGGGGAACCCTTTGAAACAAAAAAAAGAATTTTCCAAATCGGTTCAGGCATCTTTGAGTAATCGGTAAACATACGTAAAAAAACCGACGAATTGAGAATCTCCTTCTTTTTTGTGAAGTTGGTTAAAAAGACAACCATTTACCATTCAGGCATCACCGATCATTCAAATCATCCACGTTTCATTATAAATGCAGGCCATTCCACCAAATAACTCATCTCCTAACTCCGAACGACCAGATTCAGGTCAGAACTGTTAAAAACAGTAATATCGGTAACTGCTCTAATTAGTGCTAACTGTTGCAATTACACAGAATAGCGCTAGTAGCCAGAACCGTTCCGATTCAAAGTTTCCACCACTCTTCGGTAAGGACATGTTTTTACAGCTATAACTGTACTAAATTAGGTATTCTAAGTTTTTAGAGCAATAAAACGTATTCTTTTTATTGTTTCTTTATGTTGTTTATCTATTTATCTATAGTTAAAAATTTGCATAAGTGACTCGTAAAGGTCAGCCACCACAGCGTCCTGCATTCTGCAGGCGCGATCTCAGTACCTTTCAATTGTTTTCTAATCGCATTTGGTGTGATCCAGTCGGTAATACTCCTGCGCTATCTGATCGCCACCTAGATCGCGCACTAGGACGCTGCGGTGTGTCCATACCTTTACCGACTTTAAGAGTAAGGAGGTTTTCAGCTCGACGGTATATTTTTGTGTATGCTCATCGATTTATCTGTCAATTTCAGACCTTTCAAAATCATTTTTATTTATTTTATTTTCAACTGGCAACTGGCATATTATTTTCAACTGGCATTGTCGAACACCGCGAGAGAGCTGGCCGGCTTATTCTCGCTCACACGTAGCTTAGCACTTAAAACAATAACACGCGCTTTATGTTTACAATTGCGTATCCGAAATGCCATCGTGTGTCCTCAGATACTGCAAAAACCAGTAGCGGAAAAACAAACAAAGGTGACGGAGTCACTTTTTACAATTGAGTTCAGATTTTCGAATTAAAACACGCAAAAATAAAACATTATTTTGTTAATTTCTAATTACACTTCACGACGCGGCCGGCGCCATGTTTGTTGGATGCACACGCAGTTCGTAGATTATGTAAACAGATATGACATTATAGCGAAATTAAATTGCCTATTTTTAACTTTTGAAGAAAATAGTTTGACATATATGTCACATACATGTGTGTATACTGTATATTTATGTCTGTGGCATCTTAGCTCCCAACCCAAATGACTGGACCGGATTTTTATTGAGTTTTGTTTATTTTTTTACTCATACTATTCTATGAAACCGGCATAAAAAGGAGGAGGTTCTTAATTAGATTGTGTTTTTTGAATGTGTGTTATTTTACCGCATAACTCCGTCTTTTATTAACCGATTTGGAAAAATATTTTTTATTTGAATGAATATTAAGTACTTACGAATTGATGCCATTTTATATAATATCGTATTCTATCCTTTTCTTTTAACAAAAATACTTTGGACGTTGTCGGTAAGGCGATAGGTATTTAATCTATAATTTGTTACATCTGTGCGTCGGCCGTTTATCTGTGGCGGCAACCGCTCCCCCGTGCCCCACGTGAATGATACCGTTAGACAAAATTTGCTTGGGATGACAACTCTTTGGTTTACCTCTGTGATTACTGTGATCAGTGTAAGCCAGATAGCAGAAATAGGAGAGGCATATGTCCAGCAGTGGACAGAATTGGCTGACAATGATGATGAGCCAGACGGGTTGAGATAGTTGTTTTATGAATATACGACTAAAATCAGTTGCCCAGCTTCTATTGAAGACTCTGAAATGACTGAAAAAAAATTCTGGCTCTACTTACTTAAATCCAGTTAAAAGAAATCACATAATGCACCTTACAGCCTTGAATTCATTCAGTACTAAAATATATAAACATTTGCTAAACTTAACCTGAATAGTCAAGGCTTTTACGCTTCTAAATGAGTGCTTGAAACAACTTAAAACACTCCGCTCTTTAATATCTTAATTACAGTAAAAGTGCTGTTATGGTCGGGTCAGAGTGCAAGAGGAAATGCAGTAGGGATGTGGAACAACGAGCGAGTGAAAATTTACATAATATCTTTTGTTGTCTTATGCAGCGATCCCACGATGCGTGATATCGCACACGACCGATGACTACGCACATCGAAGTACATGTAAACCAGAGGCGCCCATCATAAACTGACTTACGTGCCGAGCGGCGCACGATCGGGCGTGAGGAGTAATTGCTAAACTAAGCGACATGTAGATTCAGCACGCATGCTTTCTATTTGAACGTAGAGCTAGTTCACGATGCATCATCTGGTACGTAGTACATATACATCGATGACTACGCACGACTTCGCACGGTCACGCACGGTGAAGATCTATCTGAGGTTTCACTAACGCCTCTGGACCCCACTGTGCGCCCGTGCGGGCTGCTGTGTCTCCGTGTGCGATATTACGCATCGTGAAATCTCGTCATTAACGTAATGGGAGCTGTAAGAACGCTAAAGAAAAAATAGTAACTGTAGACAGAAATATTGACGTAGCAATTGAAACTGCATCTAATTATACTTATGAGCTTGTCTACGATAGACGATTTTTTCCCAAATCGTTTTACGCTACCTTTCTATTCCAACAGAAAACCTACGCATAACAAAAAGGTGGAAGCATAAGTTTATTTTATATAACTTTTTATTTGTTTTAGTATTCGTTTGTTTTATGTTCTTATTCATTTTATTATAACGGGTAGTTATCAGCAATACGTTTGTTATTTATTTAAAACGTTTTTGTAATATTTTATAAACTGCACCTTTGTTTATGTTGAAAACCTTTCCAAGTATAGTGGTTTAGAAGAAATTGCTTGAGGCAATAAGATCAAACATTGAAACTTTTAAATTAGTTACAAAGGTACTTATTGCTTCACTTGGGTACATTGTACACTTATGAAAGTCATTAAAATCGACTAATGGTACAGTCACACCGCGGCGGCCTGCGATCTGTGGGCGCGATCTCAGTAGTTTTAAATGGTTTTCTGATCGCGTTTGGTGTGAACTAGTCGGTACAAATACTACTGCGCTATCTGATCGTCGCACCGTCTAGATCGCGCACGCAGGCGCTGCGGTGTGTCCTATCCCACGATGCGTAATTTCGCACAAGGCAGACGACCACGCATGACCACGCACGGTTTTTAAGTTGAGATAGATACTATGTATTAAAATCACCGATGACATTCGTCTTGGGATGGATAACGGTCAGTTAACCGTACTGTCACTCCTAGATTTCAGCAATGCCTTTAACACTGTTGATTTCGACATCCTTCTTGCTATTCTTCGCTCTTATAACATGTCCGCTGCAGTAACTGACTGGTTTGATAGCTATTTCTACGGTCGCCGGCAACAAATCCGTCTCGAAGATCGGTTGTCTACGTGGTGCGATACGTCTGCTGGTGTACCGCAAGGCGGCGTCTTATCTCCTCTTCTCTTTGCAATTTTTATAAACTCTAACTCCAATAATCTCACTTCTTCCTACCATCTCTACGCGGATGACCTTCAGCTATACTCCCAAGCATCTATGGATGAGCTGTCTGACGCGATAGCAGCCACAAACAATGACCTGAGCCGCATATCTGATTGGAGCAAGTCCTATGGCTTAAAAATAAATGCCCTGAAAACTCAGGTCATAATCGTGGGTAGCTCCCGTTATATCAGCCGAATCGACTGGAAGAGTCTTCCTAGTGTTGTATTCGAAGGTGTCAACATACCATTTAGCGAGACTGTAAGAAATCTGGGAATAACTATAGATCGCTGTCTATCATGGAGTCCTCAATTGATGGAAACCAGTCGCAAGATGTTCGCATCTGCAGGATCCTTGCGCAAATTGCGCAATTTCTTACCACTAAGACCACTAAGATTGCGCTTGCCCAGTCTCTCCTTCTCCTTATTTTAGATTACGCTGACGTCTGCTATCTCGATCTTACTCAAGAGCAGCTGGATAAACTCGAACGCCTGCAAAATTTTTGCATCAGGTTTATTTTCGGTCTGCGAAAGTATGATCACATTTCTGAGTTTCGTGCTAAGCTCGAGTGGCTACCCATTCGTCGTCGTCGGGATGCACATATACTGTCACTCCTTTACTCAACACTCTTTAATCCTTCATCTCCCCGATACCTTCAAGAACGTTTCCAATATCTCTACCTATCCCATCCACTACGCCCTTCACTTAGGTCATCAGAGAACTTGAGACTAAAGATCCCTTCACACAGCACTATTTTCTATCAGCGCTCCTTCAATGTTGAAGCTGTAATATTATGGAATTCCTTGCCCGTTGAAATCAGACGGTCCCAAACATTAGATATATTCAAACGCCGTGTCAAAGCCCATTATCTTTCATTAGCTTAGCTACTTTTCACTGTCTATTTTTGCTCTGCTATTATTGTATTTATTCATTTATATAACATGTATTGGTATGTATATATGTGTAAGTAGGTATATGTATATTTTAATATTATTTATATATAGGAAATCGTATAAGTAAATCATGATTATCATTTCATATATATTTTATATTATTTCATATTATAGTTATTAGTATTAATAAGTCCATTAATTTGTTATTCATTTTGCATTGTCACATTTTTATAAGCCACCGCCTTCCATATAATTGTTATCCTTTCCGTACATGGTTGTCTAGAAGAGATCGCTTTAAGCGATAAGACCGCCCATTGAGCCTATTAGTTTTATTTATCTAGTTCCTAAGTATTTTTCTGTTTCGTAAGTGGTGTTTCAATAAAGTGTATATCTATCTATCTATCTTCTTTTAGTAAAAAAAAATCTAATCTAAACAGAAACCATGAAACTTTTACCGTAACAGCTGCATTGACAACGTCAAGTTAACAAAAAGTTCGCTCCGGAACTTGGACGCTTTTGTCCCTCTGGTAGGACAAATTTTTGGAACGAGTTAGCAGACAAAAAAGGTGTTAAAAGTTAGAAATTAAATTAATTACTGAAGAGTTCTTTAAGTTGTTTTTGTTGAATGTACTTGTCGAACTTTTTTTTTTTACTTAACGAGGCATCTTAATTGATAGGCAAGCGACAAAATTATGAAACTTACTTCTTATAAGTTAGAAACACAACATAAGTACTTGCAGGTATATTTTTAATGACCAGCGATGAATGGTTTGTCCATAGAAATGTAAAACATATTATTATTTTATTGCAAAGATTATTTATATTTGTTTTTTATTATATATTCTCTGGGGGTATTTAAATCGTGAGTGAATAGGTATCTTCTAGCAAGGCTACATCGTCGATTACATATTCATTTAGCATCAGTTAGGCTATTCTGTAAGCTATCTCGACAGCGGAATCCGCGGTGAGATTCGAATTTCATACTACGAAATTCAATCTTATCACATTCGTTCGTAATACAGTTGAATTTCGTAATACGAAATTCGACCGTGCTTATCTACTACACTCACATAATCTATAATCTAAAACAAAGTTGCTCCCGATGTTTAGACGCTTTGATCTTTAAAACTACGCAAAGGATTTTAATGCAGTTTTCAGCAATAGATGGAGTGATTCAAGAGGAAAGTTTTTACTAGGATGAAACGCGGGCAAAGCCGCGGGGCGCAGCTAGTCTACTTTAGAAAAGGGTATTATTCTACATACCTATCTGGTAACTTTAAACTCGGACTATATTTACTTAGGTTCCCACACGATTTTACCCCAGAATACTCAATTTACTAACATAACATCATAATAAATTTTCCTCCTTAAATTATAAATTTTCTTTTTGATTGTTCTGTATTAATAACGGTAAAAATTGTAAAAGTAATTTTTATTCAGAAACTGAGATTAAATTGTAAAACTATAGTATAAATTAAGAGAGGTAAAGTTTTATTTTTTGTATTATTTACAAACCTGTCCGTTGCAAGCCCCGTTTATACTCATTGTAATAAATAACGCTACGGTATTATAATATTAACATAATTATATATATTGCTCTCACATCATATACAATAGAAAATATTAATAAACCTACCTACTTAATTGATATTAACGAATAAAATAACCATTTTTAACTAAATTTTTATTTTCTGACCACAACATTTACATTTGCATTGAACTCCCATTCAGTTTACAATAAAACATACCCTGCAATCTCGTTTAAAAATCATTAAAAATCAATTTTTTAGATTTATTTCTACTTTACAGCACAATTGGCTAATATTTTATAGAGGTATAGTATACGGGATGTATGGTTTTGATACTTCATGAAAGACGTTTCGCGTATCACAAAAGTCTGATTTATCAGCCGCGGCCCGACTCTTTAAATAGGCCGCAAATATTCTAACTAGAAAAGCCTATTAGAATCAAAGTAAATATTCATAATAATACTTCACCATACCTACATTCAAATATCCAATCTGATGTGAACAACTTTTACCATACATGCAATTATGGTCTTTAAAGACTGAGGAATGAGGTTCAATCTCTATACATAATTATAAAACTAGGTATGTCGATACGAGTCAAATTACTAAAGCGGTGGACGTTGTTTTTTTACGGCTTTTCAATCGACTTCCAAAAAGAAGGAGGTTCTCAATCCGTCTGCATGTTTTTTTTTTGTGTATGTTACGCGGCTACTGCGTCAATTGTGAACCGAGTTGAATGATTCTTTTTGTAATCGGTAGGGTACGTTTCTGAAGTAGTCCCATTGTTATTTCATCGAGATCTGATAAGTATCTTCAGAGATGTGACGATAAACGTCTCAAACTTGCTACTGAAATTGGCTTGCGGGGCATTGAAGTCGGTTGTTTTAGTTTTTAAACTATCTAAAATATTTTAAATTCCTTTTCTTTACTATGTGCTGCTAGCCACTTTGACTAGCGCGACGTTTGAAGTCGGTTCATTTAGTTTTTTAAACGATCATAAATTATATTTAAGGTGTTTAAATTGTTATCTATATACCTATCAATTATATCATCTATATATACAATACAAATAAATATTAAATTACTATAGATTTTTAGCCAGAATAATAATTTGAGCAAATTAACTTTTATCTACTGTAAAACGCTATTCGCTTCGCCCATTATCGTATCCTCTAAACTACCTTTTATATTTTTAGCTGGCTCTTGCACCAAAAGGCATTGCATGCCGCTGTTTCATGTTTTTAGTAAAGGCTGATGTGATTGTTTTAACGAGCCGAAATTGAAATGAATTCGCTTTTTCGCTTATTTTCACTCTTGCGTGTTGAAATTCATCGCTCATATATCACTTTGAGGGTTTACTGTTCATGAATAAAGCTGGTTTACGATAAATTAAATTGGTTTGTTTTCGAAATTTTGAGGTTATGATGAATGTTGAGTAATTTAAAATACGATTTATACGACAGCTGAAGATTGAATGATTTAAATGACATTTTATTTGTTATATACTGATTCTTATTCTATGCCCAATTTATTAGGAGCAGCTCGCTGTTTTCACCGGAATTATGAATATTCTATATCCCAATCTACTACACATAATATACTCTACTAAAATGATATTAACTATCCATTCCCATCATGTGTGATATCATTGGAGAGGAATTTTAAAATGAAGGTAGGGACTGAAACATCATATTTTTGTCAAACGTAATAAAGTGTCCCGGAGACGATAATTCAAAATTGTCAATGGGCTTCAATCAATATGTCCATCACTGGCTTTTTACCTCGTAGTTGCGAATGACAATGGCTTCAATTGCCTCTGTAGACAATCATTTAGTCTATCAATGACATGAAAATTGACAATTGACAATTGTCTCCGCGAGATATACCTCGTCTAAGTCATGACTACACGACATTTTTACCAGACTACGGCGTCGCAAAGAAGCAAAAGAGAGGTTAGTAACTTATGAATTACCTAGATACACGTAAAACAAACACAAAACAGAAAAAAATGTGACGTGACTCTGCAAAACCCCCAAACAAAATCAAACCCGACTACTGAAAAATCACGCTCTTAAAATTATCAAACGAGAAAATATTCTCACCTGTATAATTTTTATGATTATTCGATTATACTAATTCTAAATATGTATCGTGTATTAAATAAATAACTTACATGTAATAAATAGTATATTGTATTTCATACGCATTCTTACTAGTGTTCAGAGGCTAACCGTGGTCGTATGCTACTTTGCAGAATGTTTGAATGTTTTGTAACGGTACGATCACCACTATTTTCTCAACACTATTATGAATGTGTAGTAATTAATACTAAAATTCTAATAATTAATACTAATAATCCTCGACCGCATCGTCACTTACCAATAGAAGATATACTGGTTAAACGCTAGCCTATAAGATAAGCTATGGTATCATCATAATCAAACAGTGACAGGCCACTGCTGGACGTAGGCCTCTTCCGAGATACGCCACTGAGAGCCCGATCTTCGGCTCATCGGGGGGGACATGCCCTAATCGCCACGCTGGGCAGGCGGGTTGGCGATCGCAGGACGAAGCTCCTTACATCGGTAACGCTGCTGCCCGTCACCCGTGTAGTATTTAGCTACAGGCCGGTTTTTGTCGGTCGCCAGAGCCTCGTTCGTTGGTCAGCAGGATGCACCACGGGCAGATGAGGTTGGCTGGGAGCACTGAGGTGGTATTTGTGCTCCCTTACATCCCTGTGCTCCTTTACATCCCAAGCATACAAGCTAATGGTACACAAGTTAATTATTTAAGGAACAAAAACCCGACTGCGTGATAAAAATTAAGTGACTCCAATAAACTTCAATAATCACCGTTAAAATTCTTTATTTTTATACTACACTCGATGAATTTTAAAAACATTATTTTTTTGTTAGTGTTATTGTTTTGCTAATCCTAATTTGCAAGTTTGCAGTACAAAAGACTTCAAGTCGAAAACATAACCCTCCTTCTTTCGCAGTCGGGTAGTGAAAAAAATACTCCACTGGAGAGCCTTTTTTGAAATACGCACATAATTGCAGGCAACATACCATTAAGACTATAACTTTTCATTTTTATTCGATTTATTGTATTTTATAGTGACTTTTTAATTTAAATTTAATTTTAAAACTATTTGAAATTTGAATCTACTTTTGGATAATAAACTGTCAGAAATTAATATCGTAACCCTCCTTTTTAGGGTCATCATCATCATCATCATCAGCCTGTATCAGTCCACTGCTGGACATAAGCCTCTCCCAAGATGCGCCACTGAGCCCGATCTTCGGCTCTTCTTTTCCAGTCACTGCCCACCGCTTTGCGTATGTCGTCGCTCCACCTGGTCACAGGACGTCCTACGCTACGTTTGCCGATTCGCGGTCTCCACTCTAGGACAAGTCTGCCCCAACGGTTATCAGTCCTGCGGCAGATATGACCAGCCCACTGCCACTTCAGCTTGCTAATCCGTTGAGCTGTGTCGATAACTTTAGTTCTCTGGCGAATTACTTCGTTCCGGATTCGATCCCGCAGAGAAATACCCAGCATAGCTCTCTCCATAGCTCGCTGAGCGACATTAAACTGGTGGACCAGTCGGACTGTGAGTGTCCACGTCTCGGCTCCGTATGTCATCACAGGTAGGACGCACTGGTTAAAGACTTTTGTCTTTAGACACTGTGCTATAGGCGACGAGAAGACTCGACGGAGTTTTCAGAATGCTGCCCAGCCCAGCTGAATTCAGAAGAATTCAGGAAAGGAAGATCGAGAAGGAAATCCAGAGAACTGGATTTCCTTCTCGAAGTTATGTTTGCCTAGTTGGAGCGTTTGCCCTAAGTAAACATACTTAGTGACAACTTCGAGTGAGATTCCATCTAAGGCAATCGGTTCCGGAACAACATGCTCGTTGTACATGACTTTGGTTTTGTCCAAATTCATCCGGAGACCGATGCTACGAGAAGAATCAGCTAGGCCATTCAACATCCTTTGTAGGTCCTGCAGCGTCTCTGCCATAATGACGATGTCATCTGCGAATCGTAAGTGAGAGATGTACCTGCCGTTGATGTTAATGCCACGATCTTTCCAGTCCAGCGTCTTAAACATATCCTCTAAGGCGTTAGTGAACAGTTTCGGGGATATGACGTCCCCCTGTCTCACTCCTCGACGCAGGTGGACATGTTTAGTTCGCTGGTTCTGTACTTGTACAGTCACGTCTCGTTGCGGCATTATATAGACATCTCATCACTTCGATATATCGCCAGTCGACTTGGCAACGCTGCAAGGACTCGAGAACAGACCAGGTTTCGATTGAGTCAAAGGCCTTCTCATAGTCCACAAATGCTAAGCACAGGGGCCGATTATACTCTTCGGTCTTCTGTACAATCTGCCGCACCGTGTGAATGTGGTCTATGGTGCCGTAACCACTTCGAAACCCGGCCTGTTCCGGAGGTTGAAACTCGTCGAGTCTTCGCGCAAGACGGTTCGTGATGACCCTTGAAAACAGCTTGTAGACATGGCTCAGAAGCGAAATCGGGCGATAGTTTTTCAATAGGGTTTTGTTTCCTTTTTTGAAAAACAAAACCACCATGCTTCTGTTCCATGCCTGTGGAGTTCTCCCAGTAAAAAGAACGGAATTAAATAGCTGCTGAAGGTGTTGAACTGCTGGAGCTCCTCCGGCTTTTAAAAGCTCCATTGTGATTCCGTCTTCTCCTTGGGCTTTTCCAGTTTTGAGTTGTTTAAGGGCCATCACGATTTCGTCTCGGCTAATTTCGGGCAGATCTTCTGTGAAGTGGCGGGTTAAGGTGGCTCTAGAATCCTCAGTATCGGGTTCGGGCCTTGAAGCATGCGATGCGTAGAGCTTGCCGTAGAAGTCTTCAACTTCCGACAGAATCTCCGGCTTGGATGCGACGACGTTCCCCGTTGACGTTGTCAGCTTTGTGAGGTGGCTTCTACCTAGAGGCTGGACGAACACTTTCGACCCCCGATTCTGCTCAATTGATTCTTTAATCAAGAGCGTGTTAGAGGATCGGAGGTCGCGTCGTACCAGCTTCTATATGGATTTGTTGCGCGCAAGGTTAGTTGACAAAGCTGACAAAGGGTCTGTTCGTCTCTCTTCCATTAGCCGAAGTGTTTCTGCCGAGAGTTTGGACTTTTTACCCGTACGCTTGCTCTCGCAAAACTTCGTCCCTTCATCCCTGAGGATTTCCACCATTTCTTCGAGTTTCTGGTCTACGTCATCTGTGGTTTCCAAGGCAGCGAATCGATTTTCCAATTTTAACTGGAATGTTTCGGACCCAACAACGGTTTGGAGTAGGTTCGGACGGAGTGTAGACTTCATCAATCGGAATCTCTCGGCTTTAAAGTCGATATCCAGAGTGCCTCGTACAAGTCGGTGATCACTTCCAGTATTAAACCTAGTGATCACTGAGACGTCTCTGAATATGCGCCGTTTGTCCGTAATGATGAAGTCAATCTCGTTTTTAGTCACAAAGTCGGGGCTTTGCCACGTCCATTTCCTTTGGGGCTGTTTCTTGAAGAACGAGTTCATCAAGAAAAGCCCCTCTCTCTCGAGGAAATTGAGGAGCATTTGTCCCCTGTGATTCCTACTCCCAAATCCGTGTGGTCCTATAGACGATTCGCCGCAAGTTTGTACTCCCACTTTGGCGTTAAAGTCTCCCATGACAACGTTGTAGTGAGCCTTGGAGGTGGTGTGTAAAGCTCTGGAGATATCTTCATACATGCTCTCCACCTCATCATCCAAGTGTGTCGAGGTCGGTGCGTAGCTGGATAACCTTGAGGCTGTACCTCTCGGTTAACTTAATTATGAGGTACGCTACCCTGGTCGACACACTGGAGATTTCTACAACGTTGTCACTGAGAACCTTGTTGACCAGAAACCCGACGCCGCCTTGGGATGGCTGGTTTCCTTCTCTGTAGTACATAAGATGGCCCGATTCTAAGGTTATGGTGTCCTCTCCCTGTCTTCGGACTTCACATAACCCCAGAATGTGCCATCTTATGTGTTTCAGCTCCTCCTCTAGCTGCGCCAGATGATCGTCCAGCCGCATCGTGCGTCCATTGTACGTTGCGAGGGTCAGTTTGTTCTGGCGGCCTACCGTAACCCGGAGATTCTTAGCACCCCCTGCCCTGCCGTTACCGTGACCGCCGCCATGGTCAGGAATAGCAGGGCGGCCGGGAACTGGGGGCCGCGGCTTAATGTGACTTTCCATTTTGGTTTCATCCCTTGGGGAGGATATGCCCTAATCGCCATGCTGGGCAGGCGTGTTGGCGATCGCAGGACGTAGCTTCTCGCACCGGTGACGCTGCTACCTGTCACCGGCCTGTAGAATTTGGCTACGCCATAGATATGAAATGGTTATACCGCCATTTGTCGGTCGCCAGAGCCCCGTCTGTTGGTCAGCAGGATGCACCACGGGCAGGTGAGGTTGGCTGGGAGCACCGAGGTCGTATTTGTGCTCCCTTACATCCCTTCATTCATCCTTTTTAGGGTTCCGTAGCCAAATGGCAAAAAACGGAACCCTTATAGATTCGTCATGTATGTCTGTCTGTCTGTCTGTCTGTCTGTCCGTCCGTATGTCACAGCCATTTTATTCCGAAACTGTTAGGACTACAGAATTGAAACTTGGTAGGTAGATATATTCTGAGAACCGCTTTCCGATTTTTATACAAAAATAAAAAATATAAAAGTTTAAGGGGGGGCATCCCATACATAGAACTATATAGGCGCGCCTAAAGTGGTAAAATGTGTGTCCCCCCCTCTAACTTTTAAAGTATGGGAGTGAAAAATCTAAAAATAATATATGCTGTAGATCTCAATAAAAACTAACAACGAAAATTGGTTTGAACGAGATACATTCAGCAGTTTTAGAGATATGGCGACCGCAAAGATAACTTTGTTTTTCATACAAACACTATGAAAAACAAAGTTAATTTTGTAGTTGCGAAAAATCAAAGTTATAGAATACTCTACTGTGTTACGGAACCCTACGAGTGCGAGTCCGACTTGCACTTGGCCAGTTTGTTTTGTTGTACTCGGATACAGAGACAACTGATAAATTTTTACGGACCTAAAAAAACTGAATTCTCTTTACTTACTGTAAGAAATGCCAGTTTTATTATTATTTATTTTGTCACTAGATGGTGTTGTATACCGTTAACGCACACTAACGTTTGTTTGCAAACGCACTGACTATCTTTCAAATCGTGAAACATTTCTTTCAAGAGTTTCACTTCTCCATCAATTTTTCAAGAGCGTTATGTTTAGTGCTGTTAATTACCAGCAGTTTATAACGTTTATTAAAAGAAAAGTATGAATGTACTACGGATGCACAAAACGGTACATCGAAATGTAATTCAACATTACTTATTACTATCAAAAACGTGATATTACTTCGAAGCATCACATCACACATCACGCATCACTCGGCGCTGGCTAGCCAGTTCCTTTGCTTGAACTTGGCTTGACACGCTGCCGCGTGTCTAGATACTTGACGAGCCTGTAAGACGGTGTGTTATTTAGAATTTGAAACGTATTTCGTTACAGACAGGTTTATTTCTGTAAGACTCGTATTTAACAATGTAATACGCGTGATTTATTAGTTTAGTAGAATGGAGTAAGACTGACTGACATTTAGTACCTAAATCTAACCTACTTCCAGATGACCTAGAAGGATGAAATTTGGAATCCAGCTCGGCAATTGTGTGAGCGTAGGAAAAAATAAAAAAATAAAAAACGTCAAAAAATAAGTGGCGTTCCCATACAAAAAACTAGTAATACGCGCTAAACAACCGGCCATGTAGCGACGCGGTCGGTTCACCGTCGCCCCAGCCAATCAGCGTCACGTTCTGACGAGTGGTACAAAATTATAAGCGGTAGCAATTTGGTTAAAATTTGGACGGTTGGTTTATACCTGCATGATAGTGATTTTGTAGTCCACGGCTCACTAAAATAACAAAGATCAGTGCCCAAGGTTCGTATCTCTGATTTCTTTTGAAAATAAGAAATACTATTTTAAGGTATACATTTGTTAGTTTAAACTCTTTGTACCTTAAAAGAAAGTCCAATGTGTATGAATATCAAGGTCAAGGCAATAGTGATGTCTGATTGTTACCGATATATTATGTATGTATTGACTAATTTAAGAATGCTGGTTGAACTCGCTCGCGCCTTGCACTTATGCCCGGTTACTTAAGACTCCTCGTTAAGCCCGGATGTTTAGCGGAAACTCACCTATTAGATTAAATCTCAATTCCTGCCTAGTTTTCTATACATAAAGTAATGATATCCCACCAAAAACATAAATGTAAAAAAGGAGACCCAAGTTCAAGCAAAAAGAATGGAGATCCAAATGAGTGCCAAGTTCTATGCAAAATCGAAATATGTATTTATAGGAATAAAATAACATTATGTTGCCACGGTAACATAGTGGCGTTGCGAATGCGCTGCGACACGACAAGTGACCGACTGAAGAATACACATGTTTCGCCGATGGACGGCCGGCCTGTTTGATCTTTGCGCGCCGCTCTGTGAGTGTGTGTCTACTTCGGCCAAGAGCGAGTCGTTTATAGGAAGGTTTTATTTTCAAGTAATTATTATTTTTCAAAATTTATTTTTTTACTGATTCGTGTTCTATACATAGAGTATACCTACCCTTAAATATGGCGGGAATGCAAAACCCCACCTTGTATGGTGATGTCGGAATTTCTCGCGTAATGTATGATGCTGCATTACGTAATATTACATGCATTACCTACACATATCTAGTAAGTACATCTGATCATAGAGCATCAAGCTAGGGATCACAGAATCTTGTGAAATTCAACCCCTCAAAAACGCAAGCTATCGAATTTACCAAAAGAAAGAGTATTCAAAAGTCAAGTCAAAAAGTCAAAGCATTTATTCAGTATATGGCCATATTAAATAGATACTATTCAATAATAATTATTATAGATATAACAGAAACATCACTTATTGCTTTGAATTTACAAAAAAAAACAAAGGTATTGAGCTATTCAGCTTTCATCTAGACGTCGAACGACACACTTAAAACACATGTTTAATTCCCCTGATTAATGTAGGGTTGCCAACCGTACTATTACGTGCACCCGCAACACAGTGCATATTTCAGTACATTAGACAATTTTTATCCAAAAAATTGTGAAATAATGAAACACAATAAATAAATAAAACGCAGACTAATTGCAGTACAAATGATATTAAATGTAGCTCCAAAGTTTCAGAGCATTCCCCTTAACTTGTCGAAGACAATCAGCATATTAGGTGTCGACATCTCTAATGGAAGGTCCAGCTCGAGAGTCATTAAGCTAGCAAAGCTAAAGTCACAGTTAAAAAAACTTGATGTACTAAATAGAGCTAAGCAGTACTTCACGCCGAGTCAACCACTTTTGTTGTACAAAGCGCAGATTTCGGCGCATATGGAGTGCTCGCATTTCCGGAGTGGTGCACCGAAATATCAGCTGCAACCACTTGACTCCCTTCAGAGAGAGCCATTGGAGTAGTAGACGACGCGACTCTGACTAATACACTTGAACCGTTGAGTCTTCGTCGCGGTGTTGGTTCACATAGTCTATTTTATAGATATTATCATGAGGAAAGCTCTGATAAGCTCTTTGATGTGATCCCACCCTTTCGATTTTACCACATGAACTCGCGAATTCGTGAGAGGCCTCACCCCCACATTGTAGATACGTGGTCCTCCCGCACAACGCGTTTGAAGCGTTTGTTCTTTCCGCGTACGTGCGAGATGTGGAATGACCTTCCTCTTGATGTTTTCCCACAGAAGGTTTATTTCAGTTGCAGAGTCAAAAGGAGTGTTAATAGATTCCTCTTTCAAAAGAACAGGCAACGCACCAGTATTGCCCCTGGTATTGCAGGTGTTAATAGGCGGCGCTGACCACTTACTATCAGGTGGTCCGCATGCTTGTTTGCGGCTCTATATTTATTTAAAAAATACACTACCGATGTAATATATGATTGTTATTTGTTACTATGTTGTTTACCAATAAACAAGCAATCGAGCGCAAAAATGTATCCTCTGACACGGTAATTTTATCTGCAACATTACCGTGTCTCCTACGCTAACGGCCCAAAGTGGGTTTTTATAGGTTTATGTAATTACTAGCAACCCGCCCCGGTTCCACACGGGTGAAGTTTATATCTAAGGTCGGAAGGCCGGACGGACAGACGGACGAACGGACGGCAGCTTGGCGTAAATGATGGATAGACCTTGACATATAACCTGGAGGTGGTCATGGTTTACATCCCAGCCGTGCACCATTGGATTTTCTATTTGTATTCATGGGTGTTCGTCTTCAGGTGGTAGGTCACATTATATCAATGTTCCGTCTGACTTGCTACCAAAAAATAGCTTACCACTATCAACATCGTCATGTCGATGACTATCAAGGAGAAAATCTGCTTCCTAACATAACTACATTCCGGCAGCACAGCAGGATCTAGCTCATGAGAGTCAGACATTTTAGGCTGTGATTCTAGGGATTTAAGGGAGCACACATACCATCTAAGTGCTCCCAGCAAACCTCACCTGCCCGTGGTGTATCCTGCTGACCAACGAACGAAGCAGAAGCGTCACCGGTGCGAGAAGATAGGTCTTCCGATCGCCAACCCCCCTGCCCAGCGTGGCGATTAGGGCATATCCCTCCCAAGAAAAAAAGACGCACGATTCGGCTGGATGAAACAAAGAGCCGAAGATCGGTCTCAGTGGCGTGACTTGGGAGAAGCCTATGTCCAGCAGTGGACTGATACCAGCTGATGATGATGATATTAGACCTAGCGTGGTCACCAATCTCAACCACATCATGGCTTACCACCAGGTGTAATAGTGGTGAAACGCTTACTATCAGATTTTAATAAAATACAAAAGATCGTTAAAAAACCTCCTGCCACTGCATGGTGGTAGGACACAATCTAGTGTCCGTTTGGTCAGCTACCACCCTCAAGTTAGAAAATCTGTCGCCAAAACATCTAAAATATACCGGCAGCTATCCTTGAGAGCCAGTTCTTATTCCAGCCTAGCGTGCTGCCATCCTCTACGCATCATCACTTACCAACAGGTGAGATAGTGGTCAAACGCTTGACTTCATGATATAACTATATGATATAAAAAAAAAAAATTAAGCTTTGCATCAAATTGATTTATACAGAACATAAAATTCGTGATGGTTTGGCTGCTAACATCTTATTAGCTGCAAAAATATTTTTACTCCTATTTTTTTGCTTTTCAGTATGTAATAAATGTGAAAGGTCGTCTGTCTGTCTGATTGTCCGTCCGTCTGTCAAGACCTCTTTTTCTCAGGAACGCGTAGAGATATCAAGTTGAAACTTATATCAAATACTCGGATCTATAGTTTCTTTCGGCTGTGAAAAAATCAATCTTTTAGGTCAACGCGATCAAAAGATATGACCGTTTATGTCACTAATATTCACATTTCACAAGGGAATCAATACCTCTAGGGTTCTTATAGGAATAAACCCATAAATATGTAGTTTAATAACAAAAAAAAATAAGTTAATTTACTTTTACAAGCTTATTTGCGGTTGATGCAATACATTTTCTATGGATCGAACTGCAAAGTTAAATTTGTCATTTAATCTAGTTTTACAAATTTGTACGAAAAGCTCGGTGGCCGAGTCCAACTCGTACTTGGCCGGTTTTTACTATTGCTATAAACAAATATATTAGAGCTCATGAATTTCAGAGACACTCTGTCTGAGATTTAGTACTAACTTCATGTGGAAAACTGGATAGTCTTGGTGAACATATTACACAACATATACAACGTGCACAACATACACAACATACACAACATACGCAACATACGCAACATACGTAACATACGCAACATACGCAACATACGCAACATACGCAGCATACGCAACATACACAACATACACAACATAAACAACATACACAACATACACAACATACACAACATACACAACATACACAACATTCACAACATATACAACATATATGTATGTTTACCGATTACTCGAAGATGCCTGAACCGATTTGAAAAACTCTTTTTTTCCTTCAAATGATACCCTTCCCAGGTGGTTTTATTTAAATTTTAACGAAATCGGTCTATCCGTTTTTAATATTGCTTTTAAATTGCCTGCAACTGTAGTATGATCTCCTTAATATGCCTTTTGACTGAAATCCGTTGATAAATAACGCTACAGCAAACTTCTCCCCTTGCCCCTCCCTGTTTTCCCCTCAATGAAAAAACTCGAGCGAGAAAAATCTTTCAAGGAACTCGTGTGCCAATTTTCGTCAAAATCGTTTGAAAAAATGCGACCTGCGGGCGAGAACAGACAGACAAACAGACAAACATCCGGAAAAAAGCATGTTTTGCCTAGTCGAAACTGAGACAGTCGGTCGCTACGCTCGCTCGCTAAAAAATACAAAAGATCGCTAAGACATCGTTAAGAAACCCCCAACCCCCGCATGATAATGATTTTACTACCTATTCAAATGTTTGTCCAAATTTTCTACGTTCTTCCAACTGCCAAATATTGGTCCAACAGCCTAATGTTCGTCCAACTACCTAACGTGGATGCCCATAGGTGGTAGAAGCATATTATATAGATGTTACACCTGCTTTGCTACCAAAAAGTGGCTTACCACCATCAAAGAGAAAATCTGCCACATTAACCTTAAGGTGTTCCGACAGCTCACAGCCCTTGAGAGTCAGAGTATTATAGGACTAGTACGAGTTCAATATCTTCGACTACAGCATCGCGTACCACCAGGCGAGATAGTGGCCAAACCTTTGCATATATGAATATACAAAAAAAAACTGGCCAAGTGCAAGACAGCATCGCGTCTCTTATCGCACACTTAGGGAGGGTTCCGTACAATACGAAACATAACAGAGTTTCAACCTCATATATTTGATTAATTGATATTACCAAGAATATTTGGTTTGGTCGCGATCTAGAAAGACGGGGCTCGTTTACTAGCGCCATCTATGTCATTTTGCCGAAACTGATTAGATAGATGGCGTTTAAAAACACGTTTTTTGTATGGGGACCCCCTTTAATTTTTAACTTTATTTTATTTTTAGTATTTGTTGTTCTAGCGGCAACAGAAATACACCATCTGTGAAAATTTCAACTTTCTAACTATCACGGTTAATGAGCGTGGTATTTGATTCCCATTCAGGACAATTATTCGTGTAATCCACAAAACAATTGTTCCAAGTCTGAGTGCAATTGTGCCTGTTATTTATATGATTGTTAAGTCACCTGAGTTTTAAACAGGTCTTAAAAGTATAGTATATTACGATAGGTAAGTGTGACTTAAGTAGTCTATTATTGCACGGCGTGAAGTTACGCCGTGCAATGATGATGGAGATTTTATTCTATATGAGAAAACATCTAAAAATTTATTTAGAAGATTGCGTAGGCAAAAAGCAGTCGGAAAACGTTAGTTATAGTTCATAAAATAGCAAACTACATTTTAAAATGTATTTCTAAGGTTCAGCTTTTTATTCTGTATCATGTAGTAGTCGCCATGTCGCTGTGACATACGGCTATGTAAGCTTAGAAGTGTCAACTGTCAACTGTCATATCACTGCATTTGTTTAGACAGCCAACTGACGTTATGACCATAGAGCAATATGGCATGTACTGCGTCGAGCATTTTTGTCAAATCACTCGCGAAATTCGAAAATGTAAATATTTCAATGCATTTTTATAGCATTAACCCATTGAATAAAAAAAAATTGAATTTTTAAGTGGTTCATTAGCACTATAGAATCTAATTGAGACACTTTTCTAAAATGGGTGTAATACTCTACTGCTCCAACCCCTCCGAACTATATGAATCAGGCGCTAGTGTGGTGGTAGCATTAAACTAGACAGGCCTATAAAAAGGACAAACACCCCTAACTTGTCTTTTACTAAACAAATAAATCTAGCTCTTTGATTTCATACTCTTTTCATTGCTCGAAGAGTTGTTTTGTTGTTTGGGACAAATCGATGAATTATTATGAAAGTGCTTTGGAATCAATCATTTCGTTTTAAGCATTTTTATGTTACAAGTTTTACTCGATCTTTTACATCTTATCTTATAGGTATATCTTATAATTAAAGTTTGTGATACGATACGATCAAAATATTTTATTGAGACAGCAAATTTTTTTTTGTTTGATATTTCTATTCAGTTTGCAAGAATTTCGGTGATCCGGCGTCCCACATCTATGACATCTTGCACTTGGACTAACGTGTTCCCGATCTTTGACCACATCATGACTTACCACCAGCCGTGATAATGGTCTAGGGTTTGTTGGTTACCTCTATTTCATGTGTTGGTAAATTATGATGTGGTCAAAGATGGTGAACACGCTAGGCCTAGAACGCTCTGACTCTCAAAGACTGTGTGCTGTCGTAACACCTATAGGTTATAACGGCAGATTTTCTCCTTGATGAAGGTAAGTTACTTTTTAATAGCAATAGGGAATATGCATGTGGAATTTACTTGAAATCATTTATTTTCGAATCATTCTTATTCTGGTATTGTATGTTAAACATTTTTTTATAAATAAAATACTCATAGATTATATATAAATATTAATATTAGATATATAATTATTAAATGAAAAATGCGAAACAACCGTGGGAAATTTTAATATGCTAAACACAACACCACTTGTCAATTATAAAGTGGCGTCACAACATACACTGACTAAATCTTTTAATCCTATCCTAGAATTTGGTCCCATTTAAATATTAACGAAATCGGCCGAGCGGTTTTTAATAAATCAACAAAAATCATCGATAAATTTGTATACATCAATGATTATGATATAACTAGAAATCGGGCTCAGTGACGTGTCTTGGGAGAGGCTTATGTCCGGCAGTGACTGATTACGGCTAATAATGATGATATTATTCCACAGGTACCATTTTATAGTAACGAAAATAAAACAACATCATAAACTAGTATGTGCTCTAAAATAAAAAATCAAATCTTTGACTATAATAGCGCGGAAAAATACTATGCCTATACATTACACATTCACAGAGAGCACGCGGCGCTAATAAAGTTACAAAAATGCCGCAATGTCATATAGACGGGGAAACAAATAAAAAACAATTATGCGCGTTAAGTGGCACAATACACATATCTATCTTGTGGTGGCCAAGAAGAAGAAAAAAAAGCGCAAGAATTATTGTCATTTTTAGCTACCTGCTGAGGACGAACACGCAACGCACATAAAATAATTAAGATAGTTTAAAAACTAAAACAGCCGACTTTCATGCCCCGCGTGTCAGTTTCAATAGCAAGTTTGAGACGTTTATCGTCATTTCTCTGAAGATACTTATAAATCAGATCTCGACGTAATTACAATGGGGCCACCTCGAAAATGTACCCTACCGATTAAAAAAAGAATCATTCGAAGCGGTTCGTAATTCACGGAATCGCGTAACATAGATACAAAAATAAGACTGGCCAAGTGCGAGTCAGCATCGCGTCTCTTATCGCACACTTAGGAAGGGTTCCGTACAATACGAAACATTACAGAGTTTCAACCTTAATATATTTGATTAATTGATATTACCAAGAATATTTGGTTTGGTCGCGATCTATAAGGATGGGGCTCGTTTACTAGCGCCATCTATGTCATTTTTCCGAAACTAATTAGATAGATGGCGTTTAAAAACACGTTTTTTGTATGGGGACCCCCTCTAATTTTTAACTTTATTTTATTTTTAGTATTTGTTGTTCTAGCGGAAACAGAAATACACCATCTGTGAAAATTTCAACTGTCTAACTATCACGGTTAATGAGCTATAGCCTGGTGACAGACGGACAGACAGACGTACAGACAGACAGACAGGACAGCGGAGTCTTAGTAATAGGGTCCCGTTTTACCCTTTGGGTACGGAACCCTAAAAAACATATACAGACGAATTGAGAACCTCCTCCTTTTTTGGATGTCGATTGAAAATCCATCGGTGCACGACTATGATTAAAACATGCGATGTCTTGGTTTGAAGGCGTCTATTCCTTACTCGAACGGGCAGTCAAAGTAAGTACAAGTAGTAGTAAGTAAATACAAGTAGTAATAAATAAATTTAACACCACCCCCGACTGATTTATGTACCTATCCAATGAGCCCAACCACGACATATCTGCTTTGATTCGATACGGAGTTGAGTATTCTGCAGATTCCAGGAGATGTCCGAACATCAGGTTAATGCTTACATGTGCTTAAAATATCATTGAAGTAAGTGGATACCAAATTTTGAAATGATCAGACCTATGACAGTTGATTTCATAGCGTCATCAACTAGAAAAAAGCTTATAGTCTTAAAACGGCTAAACGGATTTTGACAAATCAAAGCTAAGATCATTCGGACTTCTCACTCGGACGACTCACTTTAGACGGAAGGACGGACATCGGAGTCTCAGTATTAGGACCCTGTAGGCACTCTTTGGGTAAGGAACCCTAAAAATGCCTACTGCAATGAATCTAACAGTCGTTTCTGCGCAGTCTTTATGATACTAAACTTCACAACGAACTACCGCAGTTATTTTGTAACTTCGCAATTCAATATTCATAACTTAGCTCCTCTCAATGAAAACACAAAGTGTCTTGTTCCATTAACTTTTCTCAATTTAACTTACCTGCATATATTCATTCCACTCTTCAAGTTTACAATAGGCCGTGTCAAGCAGGTCTGTGAAACAGTTGTAACTTAAAGTACAATGTTCTGAGTTAATAGTTCAGAAGATCCGTCCATTGTAACAAAAGGGAGTGCCAAAAGGGGTACTTCTATGATTATTTTAAAATTATCGTGAATTTGTAACATTACCGGCTGTAACTTATGTGGTAATTCACGTTCCTTTAGTCGAATTTCTCGACCTAGGTTTCGAGCAAGTCCGTCACTCTTTCTCGGGAGTGAGGTCACGCGGTGAGATCGCGATGTTCACTGGTTCAGTGCCCACGTCATCTCACCGTGTGACGTCACTCCCGAGAAAGAGCGACGGACTGTCTCGAAACCTAGGTCGAGAAAATTTGACTAAAGATACGTGAATTACAGCCGGTATATAACATTAATAGAGGTACTTCTACTTTTCAACCGACTTCCAAGAAAAAGGAGGTTCTCAAATCGACTGTATGCTTTTTTTTATGTTACGCGAATACTCCGTCAATTGTGAACCGATTTGAATGATTCTTTTTTTAATCGGTAGGGTACGTTTTCGAGGTAGTCCCATAGCAATTTCATTGAGATCTGATGCGTATCTCCAGAGATACGACGATAAATGTCTCAAACTTGCTACTGAAATTGACTCGCGGGGTATTGAATTCGGTTGTTTTAGTTTTAAACCTATCTTAATTATGAGAGGTAAAAGTTACAAAATAAATTGGCTATTGAATTCATGCAATCTCCATAACATTTTGTCGGTTGTCAAATCTAAAGTTCAACAAGGTTGCTATTCTTCGTATAGCCATCATTAGTCGATATGTTTGTTGGTCCTCTGGCTTGCAGCCAGCCGCTGAAGCGCTTTCGATGAGTTGGCTATCTTGTGGCAAGCACCTACTTATTAAATACCTGGACGACAGTGCCCGAGATTAGGTTAAACATTGAAGTTCGTGAGATTATATAATATTAATGACTATATTATGTTAAATAGCTTTTCTTTAGTAGAAGTGAGTTTATAGTAAAAACTCCCGCTCATATATAATAATACCGTTTAAAAACTTAAAAGAAAACCGACTTCAATGCCGAGTTTGCGGTCGGCAGCGACACGGCTCGTATGTGTATTTGTTGTGTTCGGTAGCTATCGTCTTTTAAAGATAATGGCTTCAAATACTGTGAAATGTTCCAACTGTAATGTTGTGATAAATGAATTGTTGGCGTTTTTAAGAAATGTTATTGATTTTATGGATGAAGAGAGTATTCATAAACTATGTGAGTCCATATTTACTGCAGAAGATATAGCCAAAGCGAAGACGTTACTTTTTGAATCGTTACCTACTATGAAGAAAATGCCTATTCGCCGGAAGGAGGGAAAAAAGAAGACGTCACGAGAACTCGACGACATAATTAGCCTCATGAAAAGCACTGATAGTGAGATATTTCCTGTTTTCGTCGCGAAAGACCTGCATAAGATACCTACAGTTCAATTAGAAAATGTTGATGTTATACGCATTCTTAAGGATATTATGCAAATACAAAATCGCTTCAGTACTCTGGATGATAAATACATCACAAAAGATCAGTTTGAGTTATTAAAGCAAAACGTTGAACATATGAAACATGCATCGATAATAAATAATGTATCTTCTAGCGAGAGGGTAAACCAGAAACGAGGTGCATATGTGTTACAAGATAGCTTCGTCCTGGACAGTTGGCCAACCGGACTGCAATATCTACCAATAAGATCTACCACATCTTCACATAGCCCGCAAGCCCAGCTTACCCACTCAAACTTCGGCGATCATCCGGTACAACACTCATCACCACTATCAAATGAAACTATCAAGCTGCATAACTCCTCTAAAACCGAAGTAACACGCATGCATGAAGATCATCAACGTACTTTAAACGCAACGAATGAGAGTTTGCATCATAATAATAACAGATGCAATCGTAGCGAGACATCACAACAAAACCGTCGCGCGATTATATCTGTGAGTACTGAGACTACTGAGCCCGCAGCGCCCGCGCAAAAACCGGTTACGAGCGCATCGTCTATGTTCCCTCGTGCTACTACTGGTATTCGATCGCCCGTTGTAGTCGTCGGTACCACAGCACCTAAGCCGAGTACGAGTGACTCATTACACCGGGCGCCGCTCGATATGTTAAACAACGATCCTGCTCGGACGTCTAATGCGAGTTGTGAGCAAGTAGTAGGGGTCAATACTGAGTGGCAAGTCGTGAATCGTCAAAAATCAAGACAAAATAGATTAGTTAGTAAGCAAGGACGTGCAACCACGGCACCGGACGGTAAATTTCGTGCTGCTGATGTTAAGATACCTCTGTTGATATCGAATGTTAGCATGGACACACGGGAAAGTGACATAGTGAGTTATATTAAGGACAAAACCAATGAGAATGTTACTTTAAAGAGAATTAAAATGAGGTCAGATAGGAATTATAATGCATATAAGCTTTATGTTTCAAAACACAAGGTGCAGGTATTCCTTAATGATGAGCTGTGGCCGTCAGGAATTTATTTTAGACGCTTTGTGCATTTTATGTACAAAACGAAGACATAGATATTAGTTAGAGTATTTCAGAACACATTTTATGGATTTTGGAAGTAACTGTAGATTAATAAGTTTTAACTGTAAATGTATAAAACGATCTGTAGATAATGTTAGGGATTTATGTAATAAATCCGACATAGTGGCCCTCCAGGAGACATGGCTGCTCCCTCATGACATTCCTATGCTAGGGACCGTTAGTCATGAGTTCGAGTACACCGGCAAGTCTGCTGTCGATACTTCCTCTGGTTTACTAGTGGGAAGACCTTATGGGGGAGTGGCTATTCTATGGAGAAAGGGTATTTTTGAGCAGGTTTCTGTAATTAATTGTGCTAGTTCTCGCCTTGCAGCTATCAAAGCGACATTAAGCGGACGTTCCATTATTGTGTTTTCTGTGTACATGCCTACCAACTGTCGCGATAACCTACCTGTTTTCACAGAAATACTGAGCGAAATTAGTGCAATAATGTTAAGTTCAGATGTCGAATGTATGTACGCACTAGGTGACTTTAATGCACATCCTGGTGAACTTTTTTCAACGGAGCTTTTGGATTTCTGTATGGACCAACATTGGATATGTGCAGACCAAGAAAAACTCGGATCCACATCTGACACTCACACCTACATTAGTGACGCTCACGGATGCAGGAGGTGGCTGGATCATTGTGTCGTGTCCTCATCGGCTTGGTCTAGCGTCTCAAGCATCACTGTACTAGAAGACCTATATATATCCGACCACCTACCCTTACTTATTGAATGTGACTTTAATGTTGTAAGGCCTAAACTTGAAGCACATGGGGAGCACTACGACAGTGTTTTGTGGGGAGAACGAACGCGCTCAGAATTAATAAGCTATTATTATTTAAGTAATTCTAAGCTGCGTGAAATTGATTTTCCCACGGAGCTCGTTAAGTGCAGCTTTAGTGCTTGCAGTCATGAAGCTCATCATTTAGTATTAGATAAGCTTTATTCAAAAATTGTAAGTGCTTTAAAGGATGCAGCTGTACAATCCAGAGAGACGCGCAACCAATGTAGAAAGAAGGGTAAGCCCCTGTGTGGATGGAATCAGCATGTGCGGGACGCTCACTGGGATGCAAGGCTTAGTTTCCAATCATGGACCAATAGCAATAGACCTAAATCAGGTAAAGTCTATGAGCGCATGGTCGAGACTCGTAGAATTTTCAAAGCTCGCCTTAAGTGGTGTCAAACACACCAAGATCAAATAAAAATGGATAAGTTAGCTTATCATCGCTCAAATAAAAATTTTGGCAAGTTTTGGAAATCCACGAGTAAGTTGGATATCAGGCCGGGACTCCCTGCGAGTGTGGGTGGTATGAGTGAGCCAGTAGAAATTGCTGACCTATTCAAAACTCATTTTAGGGTACAATCTCCACTCGGGACCCCAACCGCTATGCATACTCCTGACTATTGCTGTGCGGGGGATCAACCAATACTTCATTTTTCTGCCAAGCTAATAAAGTCGGTCATCAATCAAATGAGTAGAGGTAAATCCCCCGGACACTATGGGCTCAGTATAGAGCACTGCAGACACGCAGGGCCTCACCTTCCTCGTGTACTGTCCATGTTGTATACTCTTTGCCTGAGTCATGCATATCTTCCTGCCGACTTAATGAAAACCATAGTAGTTCCAATAGTCAAGAACAAAACAGGAGATATTTCTGACAAGGGTAACTATCGGCCAATCTCCCTTGCAACGACTGCAGCAAAAATATTGGACGGTGTGCTTGATACCCACCTCGATAAATATATGCACCTACATGACGCACAGTTCGGGTTCCGACCCGGACTATCCACTGAAAGCGCAATCGTAAGTTTCAAGCACACTGTTCAATATTACACCGATCGCAGAACTCCGGTGTACGCCTGTTTCCTGGACCTCTCCAAGGCCTTCGATCTCGTCTCGTATGAGGTACTCTGGGGAAAGTTGAGGAGCAGGGGTTTACCGGAAGAGCTGCTCAGGCTCCTCCAGTTCTGGTACGGAAACCAGACGAATATGGTGAGGTGGTCCAAAGTTCTCTCGGATCCGTATAGGTTGGAGTGCGGGGTGAGACAGGGAGGGTTAACGTCTCCGAAGCTTTTTAACCTATACATAAACGACCTCATAGTTGAACTCAGCAGCATGCGTGTCGGCTGTCGAGTTGGTGGAGTTACCATCAACAATATCAGCTACGCGGACGATATGGTGCTGCTTGGCCCAACTGCGGGGGCAATAGGACAGATGCTGAGGGTCTGTGAAAAGTACGCTGCGTCTCATGGGTTGATGTACAATGTCAAAAAATGTGAGTATTTGATATTTAAGGCCGCCGGTAAATGTCCCGATATATACCCAAAGATTTCTTTAAATGGAACTGAAATCAAGAGGACAAACCATTTTAAATACCTTGGGCACATTCTTACCGACGACCTTAAAGATAATACGGATATAGAACGGGAACGTAGAGCGTTAGCGGTCAGAAGTAACATGTTGGCTCGTAGATTTGCTCGGTGCAGTAAAGAGGTCAAAATCACCCTTTTTAAGGCGTACTGTCAGAGTTTCTACACCGGCAATCTATGGGTCAACTTTACTCAAAGATCGCTTAGTGTTCTACGCGTCCAATATAATAATGCTTTTAGAATGTTGTTGGGTCTGCCTCGATTTTGCAGCGCGTCCGAAATGTTTGCGCAGGCTCGGACAGATGACTTTCATGCCGTTATTAGAAAGAAGACGGCCTCGCTGCTAAGTAGGCTTCGAGACAGTCCTAACAGCATTCTAAAAACAGTAGCGGAGAGATACAATTCGCCTGTCATGGTGCGCTTTGTGCATGTACTGGTTGACAGAAAGCGATCAGTGTATGTGTAGAGTGCGCTGTGGCGAGTGGTTTGTTTTCCTCTTTCTACATTTTTTTTTTTTATTTTTGCTCGTATAAATTTGTACTAACCTATTCCTAAGCTAATTAATTACTAACAAATGGATGTGTCTTATCTGAAAATAAAAAATATTGAAAATTGAAATGCCGCGCTATTCATTTTCAGTACCAATTTTGAGATGTTTATCTCCATATCGCTGGAGATACTTATCAGACCTCAATAAAATTACCATGGTACCACACTTAGGATATCTCCTTTCGAAAAAAAAAATAATGATCAAAATCGGTTCATAAACGACGAAGTTATCCGCGAACAAACAAAAAATAATAATATATATATATATATACGGTCGAATTGAGAAACCTCCTCCTTTTTTTGAAGTCGGTTAAAAATTCATAAAATGATATAAAGACATGAACTCACACGATGCTGGATACAAAATGATCGAGAACATTTCGGCTTCTACATTCTTATTAATTCAAAGTACCAATATACATAAATGAGGGCCCGGTGGCGTAATCAGGAGAACGAGTATCAAAGTAATAGACATTAGCTCGAAGGATTAGCACGTTCATGTGGCAGTGGGCTGGTCACATCTGTTGTAGAACCGATAACCGTTGGATATACGTTTTTTAGAACGGAAACAGTTTTTGTGGCTCAGTATGTGTGGCGTAGGACGTCCTCCAGCTAGGTGGAGCGATGATTATACGCAAGCTGGCTGGCAGCAGCTGGCAACAAAGAACTGAAGATCGATTTCAATGGGCTGCAGTAGGTGAGACCTACATCCAGCAGTAGACAAAGATAGGCTGATTATGATGACAAAGCGTCAAGTGTTAAACATTTTACTTGTTTTGGTCTTAGCCTGAATGAAAATGAGTAAAAACCTACATGTCATCAATAAGTTCGCCAACTCGTCCAGCATATACAGGATGTTTGATGACAGCCAATCTAGTTGGAATAGTTGCGCTACGAAAATAAGGGCAATTTTCACCAGTTCATGGTAAAGTAGCATGATAGTTATCTGAAGACACCATATAAAGTCTTTGAAAATCTTTCAGATTAGTTACTAATAGATCTTTTTAGAACCAGTGAAACTGGCCCTTAGCCTTGTCCCATCACCGTTTTCAGGTAAGCACTTTCACTTCTCTCTTACATCCTCAGGTGAGTGATTTTACCTTTTTAGGATTCCGTACCTCAAAAGAAATAAAGGAACCCTTATAGGATCACGTCTTCGTTGTCCCTCTGTCTGTCTGTCTGTCTATCCTTCGTCTATCTAGACCCCTTTTTCTCAGGAACGCGTAAAGATATCAAGTTGAAACTTTTATCAAAAATCCGGGTCTACGGTCTCTTTTGTCTGTAACAAATCTAATTTGTACAGTATACAATCATGAAATTTGGCAAGAAGCAAGGTATTGAACCACTTATATAGAAATAAAAAATACTATTACAAAATTATTATTAGGGGTTGGTACAAATACATTTTCTATGGATTGAACTGCAAAGTTAAGTTTGTCCTTTAACCTAGTTTGATAAAGTACGGAAGCCTCGGTGCGCGAGTTCAACTTTCACTTGGCAACATTTTTAATTTACATAACAAATATTAGATACTGCCCTGAAAAATACATTGGCTCTAGGCTTTAAGGTCGCCTCTACTCGAAACTTAGGCTATATAAGGACAGCTGTAAAACTTTACCTATTAGGTACTTCAGAACCGGTTATGGCCTGTAAAAACTTGGCAGGCGGACCTAACAAATACGTTCAATTTGTATTTCTAGATACTAGATCTCTGTAGGTCAAGTATAAGGTACGTATTTTATTTGTATTAAATTGTACCGACTGAGATTGACGGAACTGTTCGAGATTGAAACGTTTTGGGTACATTCATTTTTTGCGTTTGAACATAGGGCGATATTATGTATGTTTCCGAAACTGGCCACTTACAAAAACAGTATTTAAAAACTTATTTTAACATTTTGAAAATGGAATCTTTGGCTCTGATATACAGTTCGTTTCATCTGACTGTTGCTTATTTTTATCCACGATGGAACGGAGACTGTATACAAGTATTATGCGTTTGGGGTGAGAGGATGTTTGTTTGTTTGTTTATGTGTGCAAAAATGCAAATCTCTCATTTTTCTTCAAAACGACTAGTCCGAATTTGATGCAGTTTTCAATCATAGGTTTGTGTTTGATTGGTGTATGTTCTTAAATAGGTGTTACGGTGTCAACTCACCAGGGGGCGCTGCGTATACTTTTGTTTGTTGAAATTCATGTTGCCATTTTTCTCCAAAACTAGTTCGATTTTGTCTTTAAAAGGTTCGTAATTAATCAGTGGTGGTTCTTAGATAGATGTTATGACGTTAATTTTCTAAAGGACATTGTCGTGGATGTTTATTCAAAATTTTAATTTAGATACTTGTTACATTGTGGCGTAATTCTAGAAATTGCGTATCTATGTCGCAGCCAACTAGCTTAATTAGCCATTCAATCAACAGCTAAGCCTCTTTCTAAACAGAGCCATTCAACTAGCGGCCTGAATGATATTCAGTGATGCGCGGTCGCTGCCGTGGCTCCCCACCTCGCCACGCTCGACGGCGCTGGTTACGCAGTGGTCACTGTTCTCTAGTGTGTTGCCTTAGTTTCATCCTAAGCCAGTTTATTAAATGTTGTAACAAATGCTAAGGCCGAATGGTGACATTTTGATTAGATGTTTAAAGCCACGGCCGAAACCTACCTACTTTACACAATATTTACGCAATTTTATCCGACTGCGCGATTTTCGAGTGTATGTATGTATGTATGTATATTTTCGCACGCTCTGGAGCCTTTAAACTGTTTGATGGATTTTAGCTTGGGAGATGTCGTAATTAACGTAATTGTGAGAGTGACACTGTATATCAAAATTATAAAAAATGTAAATGGGTGATTTTTGGCGTCGTATTAATTACGTCTTCAAATTTGTATACCTCAAAACCTATCAAGTGGGTTATCAAAATAAAAGTCTTATAAATCATTCCACAAATATATTTGTGGAATGATTATATATTATATAATATATCATAATTATTTAGATGTTATTAAGAATGGGAAATAAATGGGAAGAATGGGAAAGGGAAAAAATCTAATAAACAACATGTTTTAACCTCAGACCAAATAAGAAGTAGTCTGAGGTTTTATTTAACGCCGTCGGGTTAACTCGGGTTTCTAGTTTTTAAAGTGAGAATTTTATTACATCGCCTCAATTATTATCGTCCATCTATCGCATGTCGCATTACAGCCTGTGCTGATTGGTGGATATGATGATAACATTTAAATCTAGCTGTGATTGGCGGACGCTTCGCAGCCATATTTGTATACATGCTAATGTGTTATATCCAGTGCTGTCAGAGTAGCTAGCTACCATGTTATGTGTAGCTATAAGCAAAGAAAATCATAGGTACAATCACACCGAACTTTATTTGAATTAATGTTTACTTACGCGATAATTTCCTTCTTCAAAATAATACTATTTCTAAATAAGTGTTCCATTCATTGCATTCCATTCCTCAATATTGTTTAATATAACAAGCATTTTCCTCAAGATTATATTTTGTGAGATACAAAGCACAGAAATAAGCCATGCATTAAATTATTAGCCCATTTTCCTTATTTGTATTATATTAATATCATAATCATTAAACATATTGGTATTTTGGTTGTTCTAAGTAAATTGACCTACTTATACTACCTATACTACGTAGTATTATTATCTTTTCTATGCCTATACCCTCCAATAGAACTGAGACATTTGTACACAGCTTCACAATAAATATTTTCCAAAATGTATACCTTAAAGGGATGAAACGGGAGTTCAAAGTTTGTATGGGGAAACAAGATTAGTTAGTCTTTTTATTTGAAACTTCACACAAGTACTTTTGTAAGTAAATAAGTAAATACGTGATACAGTTTTGTCGAAAATCTACTCCTAAGAGGGTGAAGTGGGGTAACAAAGTCTAGAAATCAATATTGTTACGGATCGCGCTGAAATTTGGCATGCAAATAGTCGTTACGACGTAGGTGTATTATAGTATAGTAGATAAGATTTTCCAAAATTAATGGCTTAAGGGGATGAAACGGGTAAAATTAAATGGAGAAACATGAATAGATAGTATTTTTATTCCAAACTTCACACAAGTACTACTATAAATAAATAAGTAAATACGCGTTTCAGGCTTTTTCGAAGTTCCACCCCTTAGAGGATGTAGTGGGGTAACAAAGTGTGAAAATCAACATTATTTTGGATTGCGCTGAAATTTGGCATGCAGACATCTATTAAATTTTAATATTCGCTAAGAAAGGATTTTTCAAATTCACTCCTTCAAAGGATGAAACGGGGGGTTCAAATTTTGTATGGAGCAACAAGGTTATTTAGTATTTTTATTCGAAACTTCACATAAGTACTTCTGTAAATAAATAAGTAAATACGTGATTCAGGCTTATCCGAAATTCCACCCCTAAGAGCGTGAAATGGGATAACAAAGTTTATAAATCAATAAGGTTTTTTGAATGCCTATTTCTCTTACTCACGCGTTAACTTGAAAACGGATGGACCGATTGCCTATTTTTTTTATGTGTTTTTATGATAGAAAGGTTTTTACGAAAGAAAGTTTTAAGTTAAGGGAAAAAGTTCCAATGCGGGCGAAGCCGCGGGGTACTTCTAGTATGTTATGTCTGATATTCTGATATTCCCTGCCAGAGTCTGTGTTTCAAATCGCGAGTGACAATGTATCTTCTAGGCAAGCGTGCTACATCGTCGATCACATCTTCACTTAACATCAGGTGAGATAGTGATAAAACGCTTGCTCATCAGTTATAAAAAAAACTCGTTATTTCTGGGGTAGTAAGACTGAAAGCTTCAAGCTTTGTGGTTACATATATAATTACTTGAGGCATTTTTCCTTATCATTTTTCATCGTTTTTCAATGAGCAAGAAGCCAACAAACAACTGTTGCAGAGTTGCCGTTAACTGCCACTATATTGCTTAGTAACACGAGTTACAACTTTGTCCAGGTAAGTATGAAATTCATTAGGGATGGTTTGGTAATGTTTGCCGGATATATCCGTCCTTATGTGGTGTTGTTTTAGGTCAAACCGATGTCGAAGTCACTTTGATTGTTTTATTTACCTTCCTCGTCTTCTTCTTACTTTTTCCTCATTACAATCAGTATAATAGCTTTTAATATTTTTATGCTACTCAGCCATAATTATGATAGTTTAAAATCTAAAACAACCGACTTCCATGCGTTGCGAGACAGTTTCAGTAGCAAGTTTGAGACGTTCATCGTCATATCTCTAGATATTCTTATCAGATCTCAATGAAATTACAATGGAAACAATCTCGAAAAAATACCCTACCGATTAAAAAAAACAATCATCCGAATCCGTTTACAATTGACGGAGTAATCGCGTAACATACATACAACAAAAACATACAGACGAATTGAGAACCTCCTTCTTTTTGGAAGTCGATTGAAAAATATTCAAAGCCAGGTCTCAGAAATAAAGTACAAGTATATCTATGCTATTTTATACTGACCATAGATAAAGACGCAAAGCGAATCAGGTATACCTTATGTAAGTGCATGATTTTTTTTTTCTATGATTCAAACCAACAAAAAGATAATTAGTGTCTCTTCTAATATGTCAATAATAATTTTGAGGGCCCGGTGGCGTAATTGGGAGAACGGTCGGCTTTGATGCCGTAATACCGAGTTCAAACCGCCGTGCACCAATGAATTTTTCTATAGAAAAATTTATGTGCGCTTCTCACAGTGGCCCTCCGGTGAAGGAAAACATCGTTAAGAAGCCAACAACCCCCGCATGGTGGTAGGACACTATCTAGTGACCGCCTGGCCAGCTACCACCCTCAAGTTAGAAAATCTGTCGCCAAACATCTAGTGTGTTCCGGCAGCTATCCTTGACAGCCAGTTCCCATTCTTGGCCTGGCGTGCTTACCATCTTCGACCGCATCATCACTTACCAACAGGTGAGACAGTGGTCAAACGCTAGCCTATAAGATATTAAAAAAAATTAAGATATCAAATTAAGTATAAAAAACTAAAACAACCGACTTCAATGCCCCGCGAGTCAATTTCAGTAGCAAGTTTGAGACGTTTATCGTCATATCTCTGGAGATACTTATCAAATCTCGATGAAATTACAATTGAACCACGTCGGAAACGTAGCCTACCGATAACAAAAAAAATCATTCGAATCAGTTCAGAATTGACGGAGTAATCGCGTAACATACAGTAAAAAAAAACATACAGACGAATTGAGAACCTCCTCCTTTTTTTGAAGTCCGTTAAAAAGGTATTAGAAATTTTTATTTAGGACCATTACTATTAAATTTATAATTAATAATACCCTAGTGCAAAGTTAGGCTAAACGCGTGCTAACCTCAGCTAAGCATCGAGGCTGGTAACGTCGTCATGTTTCCAACTATATTCATAGTTCGAGTTCAGGTAAAGTGTGCTACACACATAGTCAGGCTAACATTAAACGGGACAGCGGGGCGATAAAATTGAATTTTAAGGATGAATCGTCGGCTCGGCTTAGGCGTACATGCTACAGTCGGGTAAGCTCAGTCGAGCAACAGCAGATTGGCTTCAAGCGACGCAGCCTACAAATACCGTTTGTCGTTCAACAAATACCTACTACCAAATTAAATCTGCGAACCCGCTTATATAGCCGGAATTAACTACCCGATCGGCACTAGCCGAATGAAGTGGAACATATGTATTAATTGCTTCGAGCCGGCCTCGTCATTCAACAAAAACTACCGAGCCGAATGTGCTGACCCGAATATGTGAGTACCACGCCTTATAAGACACTAGTATACATTGCGGTTATTAGTTTACCAGCACCATATACATATATCAAGTGATGTACCCTATCACAGCAAGGACAGTATAGACTCGGGGTAAGTAACTGTCTAAGCTGGGTAGGCCTACGGGGTAGGCACTGTAGGCAGTTTCTAAAGACGAAATTCAAATATTTACTATTACTCGAAACACTCTAGAGGTCCGTATAGATGGAGGGATAAGTAAATGTCTAGGTTGTTGTAGGTAGCATCTTCAGAAAAGGCATCGTATCTATAAAGAAAAGGATCATTGATACCCACAGGAAAGTCAATTTTGCTTTCCTGCGTCGTAGGCAGATCTTAATCTAACCTACACGTGATCCCTGGGTGGTGCTAAATGGGTGATCAGGGGTGGTAGACTTTGGCCTTGGCTCGAAACACCTAACGGACAAAGACATTGCCAATCGGTTCCGGCTTGATGTGCCAGCCAGTATGGAACACGGGTTGAGTTTACAGTAAAATCGGACGGAGCCCTAATACTAAAACTCAGCCGTTCGTCCGTTCAACCGTCCGTCCGTCCGTCTGTCTATCACAGCCCCTCTATATTTAATGATTTTTTTTTATTTTTTATGCTATATAGGCAAGCGTTTGACCACTATCTCACCTGATGTTAAGTGACAATGCGGTCGACGATGTAGCACGCTTACCTAGTAAATACCTGTTCACTCGCGATTTGAAGACCCCCGGGTTGTAGCTATCGGGAAACACAGACACCGGCAAGGAGTTCCATTCTTTCAAATATTGAGTGGATCTAGATTAACTAGAAAAGTGACTCAAGCGAATAATTTTGAGCAATAAAATGGACTCCAATAGACAAAATCAAAAACATCTTGAAGAAACCAAAAACCCCCAGCATGGTGGTAGGACACTATCTAGTGTCCGTCTGGCCAGTTACCACGCTCAAGTTAAAAAATCTGTCGCCAAACATATAATGTGTTCCGGCAGCTATCCTTGAGAGCCAGTTTCCATTCTAAGCCTAGCGTGCTTACCTTCTTCGACCGCATCATTACTTACCAACAAGTAAGATCCACTATCTTAAACGCTATAGCCTGTGAGATATATAAAAATAAATATGTGTCATAATCTGCTAAATTATTGTTTTATTATAATGCAATTTGTTGCATAGAATAACTTGGCAAGGTACTACAAAATCTTTAAACGTAAGAGTGGAAGATACCCTACAAAATAAAAGCGTTCACATAATGTTATTTTCCACCGCACCTGGTCTAATTGAACCTGCATCGGATCCATTCTTCCCTGAATAGAAATGGAAGCAAAAGGAATAAATTGATACGTAGTGTTTTTTAATTGGATGTCTAAGCCGTTGGGAATTATAAAGTACTGTTTTATTGGTGCTTGCTTTTAAAAAAGGAATTAGAGGATAATATTTAACTTTAAACTTTTACTTAGTAATTATAATGTGAAATTAGAAGTTACGCAGTCTATGCTATAAAAGTATCATCGTCTTATTTGATTCTGGTAGTAGTAGCTAGTGATGTTTTTTTATTATAACCTCCATGTACGAATAGGAATCTTAATTCTTCGCATGTTTTTACATTTTTTAATGGTACATGGTAACAAAACAAACGAAACGCTTGCCAACCTCTTGTTAATAATCGATGCCGTTTACCTATAACACGTTCTGTGGCTAACACTATTCACTGTGGCACGTTCAAATATGATATCTCTCTGGTTTGTCCAAATTTGTGTGTAAGAGGATGTAGTAACATCCGGTACCTTGAGATAGGTACTAGGCTGTTAAGGGACCAATTTTACTGGTTTCAGATAAGCCTGACACATAAAAACACAAAAATATTGTCAAATATCGATCATAAGATTCCATTTAGTCTTACACACCCTGTAATTTCACTGACAGCATGTTTGAAAGTTACTTGAATAATAATCGTTTAAAAAAAACATACAGATGAATTGAGAACCTCCTCCTTTTTTGTGAAGTCGGTTAAAAAACTAAAAGAACCGATTTCAAATGCCGCGCTATTAATTTTCTCTGAAAATACTTATAAGATTTCGATTAAATTACTATGGTACTATTTTTGGGTTATCTCATTTCCAACAAAAAAATTATCATCAAAATCGGTTCTTAAACGACGGAGTTATAGGCGAATATACATAAAAATATATAAATTACGGTCGAATTGAAAAACCCCCTTTTTTGAAGTCGGTTAAAAATAAAACTGGTTATTATTCTTATTCACTTTATTCTACGCAAGAATTCTCTCCTTTAAATCAATATTCCCTTTCCTGACCTACACCATCAACTCAAAATTGAGTTTTAAAAATAAAAGCATAGAAAAATCTTTTGTCTCGCAATAGAAGCGTCCAAAGCCGAGCTAAACTTGATTTTCCCATTTTGCCAATTCATTTGCCGTCAACAGTTAAACGACTTTAATTTACGGAGCGAAAAGGAAAAGAACGAAATCACTTGAGGCCAACACTGTGGACTATAAGCACAATATAAACAGTAAGAGCTCCTGGTGTATATGCAAATTTAAAACCAAGCCTTTCCATAGTTGCTCAGCGAACTATGGAAGGGCTTTGCTCGGAGTTTTTCTGAAGGATCAAATCGAAAACAAGGTAATCTGACAGAGACTAATGTTATTCATATAGCTCAGCGGATCAGCAAACAGCGGTGGAAGTGGGAAGGTTATATCAGCAGAAAAACCGATAACAGTTTGGGTAACAGAGATCTAGATTTAAGACCACGCATCAGCAAGCGTAGCGTAGAACGCTCTCAGACTAGAGTAGTATGATTTTACAAGGTTGGTTTTACAGGACTGTTAAGAGCTGAGAGTAGCTGAGAGCTTCGTTCTCAGTATGCAATAGGATAATTGGTGATCTTGCAGTGGTCCATTTCTCATTTTTTTGTTGTGCAATAGCGGTGCGGTATAAATGGGCTTTGACCTGTCCAACATTTCATATCAGACCGCATCACTTAAAATCAGGCGATTATATTATATGAATAATATCCTACTGTGGATATTCTACTTCCTAGTATCCTACTTCCTACTAATAATATACATAAATGTTATGTGTTTGAGGTTACAATTTTAAGATGTTTGATGACGTGCAAAAGCATCATTCTGGTTCTAACATCGCGGAAAATATCATTTGCGCGTTGCAGAATCTCAGACATTTAAACATTTTTTACAAGGAATACTGTGCAAGCTACTCCAGCGCCACCTAGATGCATTTTTACTAAGTTGGTGATCAAAGATGGATTGACGGATGTTTGTTACTCTTTCACGCAAAAACGGCTGAACGGATTTGGTTAAAATTAGGCATACATATACTTTTTTACCTAAATTAACACGTATGATACTTTTAAACGCGGGCAAAGACGCGGGGTGCAGCTAGCCTGACATAAAAATAATTAAGATAGTTAAAACAACCGACTTCCATGCCCCGCGAGTCAATTTCAGTAACAAGTTTGAGACGTTTATCGTCATCTCTCTGGAGATACTTATAACCTCGACCTCAATAAAATTACAATGGGACCACCTCGGAAACGTACCAATTAAAAAAAAGAATCAATCGAATCGGTTCACAATTGACGGAGTAATCGCGTAACATACATAAAAAAAAACATACAGACAAATTGAGAACCTCCTTCTTTTTGGAAGTAGGTTGTAAAGGTGTGTGTCACGTATCGATCAAACAATCTAATCGTCCTTACTATATGAAATAGTAGGTCTCAGTAAACAGATCCCACGTAATTTACTTGGTGAAACAAGTTTGGGGGAAGTTTTCGTGAATTAAGATTCAATTAAGTATCATTAAGCTTGTTTTCTTTGAAATAAAATTAACATCAGATTTTGGTTTACTTCAGATGTTTACATTTTTGCTTGACATGATTTTGGGGTCGTTGTATTAAACTCCAATTTTTTTTTGAGGTTGTTGGACTGATAATGTTGTTCTACTTTCATATACGGGATTATTTAAATCGTGATGATATTATTAACAATATTTTGCTTTGGTGATTTTTTTTTCGGGTATTTTTAGGTATTGAAGGCACCGAAATTTGCCATCATTTTGATTTTCAAAAATTTTGTTTTGCATTCTACTAGGTATCTTGTGGGTAAGCGCGCTACATCACATCATCGACCGCATCGTCACTTAACATCAGGTGAGAAAGTGGGCAAGAGGTACCCATTATCGCATTTAAAAAAAAACTAAATAAATTGCCGCTACCAAACTTGTAAAATGAAAATATGCCTATGCCCAGCAGTGTTGGAATACGACTGATGACGATGGTAAAGATAGTGCTAAAAATAAGCTTAAAAATAATGGTCTCAAAATATGCCAAATAAAAATTCAAAATTGACTTCAAAACAAACTTTTTAGCAGAATTATTAGGTAAATCATATTACAATTATTTCTCAAACTTCTTACATTCGACATTACATTGATACACTAGATTATGTGCTCGGTAACATTAAATCTTATTGCTCTGTGATACATCACAATTTTGCGCATATACAATATAGATATATATATGACAGTAGTTGAAAGTCGTGTTCAGTGGTATGTAGTAGAAGAGGCTTTTAAATCTAACGGTGTGATTATTATAGACTGATGGTAAATGTTGATATAGATTATACAAAAGAACTAATATAAAATAACTACTGCGCCTGCTGCGCTGCAGCGCCCCGCGGCTTTGCCCGCATTTAATCCTGGTTATAATCCTTCCTATTGAATCACTATTATTGATGAAAACTGCATTAAGCCGGCTTTTCACTATGGGATATAATGTATAATATAATGTATGTAATGCATATAATGTACAATATAAATGTATAATATATATAATAAATGTATATAATGTAAATATAATGTATAATATATCTTGAGATATAACATTGTATCGCTCAGCATACATTTTGTATGATACCGTTTACACTATGCTATAATATATATTACATCCCAAGCTATAAATATTTTTTCAACCGACTGAGCGATACTTGAAGATGTATATTTTACCTCACGTCCCGGACACCGCGCCTCCCTCTGCCTCGCCATCAGTTTTTTTTTTGTTGTTTTTTTATTTTTAGTGTGGCTCCACACAATTAGTGTATATTTAGCCAGTGTTTGAATGAAACCATAGATAACCAAAGCTGAACTTACAGTGTGAACAGCAATCGCGGGAAGTAATAAATAGCTCAAGATGTAATTTACATTATATCCCATAGTGAAAAGCCGGCTTTAAAATCCGTTGCGTAGTTAAAACATTTAAGCGTACAGACAGCGGGAGCGACTTTTATACTATGTAAAGATAACATATGCATATCCTTAGGGCTGTAATTAAGGCCAAGGTCGATAGTCATCTGTGCCTAAGATAAGGATCTATTCCAAGGCACTGTCATCCACAATCGGTTGAATGTGACGAGGGTCGTGGACAATACGCGAATTAATCACTTCACACTTGCGATGTGACATCAGGATCTGATTAGCAGACAATTAGTTGGAAAAAGAGGGAATATTACAGACCTACAAGTTACGCTTGTTTTTAACCCCCGACACAGGCTACATACATAGGGGTATAACACATAAGGGTGTTATAAGTTTGACGTGTGTACCTACCTGTGTATATGTGTGTCTGTGGCATCGTAGCATAATTTTGATTTGGTTTTTTTTTATTGTATAGGTGTCTTAATCGAAAGTGTTCTTAGCTTTGATTCATGAAAATCCGCTCAGCCGTTTAAATCAGCTTTTTTCTGACTTTATGAAAATGAATATTTATGACGCTATGAAACCATCTTTACATTAAACTCTGACTCCCAAAAAATATGCCAAAAAATAGGAAAAGAAGTTTAAAAAGAAATTTAATTGATTGTTTTTTTTTTAAATAGTCCTAATTTTTTTTTACACTATATTATATAACAAAGCGGCCAGCGCGCCTTACTTCAGTAGCCCGCGAGGCGTCTTCGAGGTAGGACCTGTGTCAATTTTGCTAGCTGGCTGACAGTTTCCCCCTATGTGATCGGAATATCCGTCACGGGGATGGAGGTATTGCTTAATACCTACTGCGCTGAAATTATGTGGCCTTAAAGATTTAAAGTTCATGAACGACCATGTAAATTTGAAGTAAAATACATTAATTGAATGAAATTACTTACCTTATTTTAGGCAATCGAGTAAAACATCTAAATAATACTGACCTAACGTGGCAACAAGTAGACAATTATTTATTAAACATACCGAGTAAGAAAGTCTGTTAGCACCGTTCACCATCCTGCCTTTAAGATAGGAGCTGAGATTCAGACATTAATGACGCTGTTAGACAGTACACAGGAAACGCATTAAGGAGCGTGAAGACACCTACCTCCTTAGTATAGCTTGATGGAAGACAATTTAAAAAGATGGAACGTGATTTCACCTAGAAAGACCCGACTATGTAAAACGTCAATGACATTTTAAATAATATTTCACCATTATTTTTTGTTTTTATAGCTGCCGGAACACATTAGATGTTTGGCGACAGATTTTCTAACTTGAGAGTGATAGCTGGCAAGACAGACACTAGATAGACGGACTTAATAGTGTTTTTGTTCACCGGAGGGCTGCTGTGAAAAGTGCATACATTTTTCGATTTAAATTTCCATTGTTGCACGGCGGGGATTGAACTCTGTACCTCTGTCGCAAAGCCGACCATTTTCCCACTACACCACTGGGCCTTCAAATTGAGATACGTTTTGATCTTTAAAGTAGATTGGTAAGTACGAAATTTACTTTACGTTTACATTCTAATTCTATCAACTTGTATTCAGTAAAGCAAAACTTTTTCCCTGAAATACAATATTAAGTTCTAACAGGAATAGATAGTTCGTTCATATTATATATCTATGTAAAAATCTGCGAAAACAAACAAAACTATTCAACTGCACTTCTAAAGATAGAATCAACCTTCCCAGAGTCAGTACCTCTTTATCTTTCCGTAAACAAGTTAATCAAATCTCTTTCATAAAATTAACCTATTTATCAAATTGGTTACTTTATAGATACTTCTAAACACATATACATTAAGAATATAGAGGGAGAATTTCCTATCAGACCTATACGAGTATAACGCCTAAAAACTTATACAGAGCAACATTTTGTAGGGCCACATAAGTTAAGAGGGAACGCGGGGTGTACTTTTCCATACAAATGTATTCCCCCGTTTCCTCCCTGGAAAATGCTTCTAGAGCAAAATTTGTTTCTACAAAAAATCAAGGTCTGCTGTAGCTACGCCCCTATCCCTATCATTTGCTTTTTTTGACCAACCAACCCCTTACCTCTTTTGCTGCTTTTAGGTAGGTATATTTTATATATATATTTTTATAGGTACATAACAAAAAGTATGTGTTGGAGTCAGGGTCAAGTGGGATCACACGATCTAACCGGTAAGTATTTGGATGGGTGACCGTAAGTAGAATTTACAACTAAGCACTACCGTGGTTCGGATGACACGCCAAATTTTAGGTCCTTGTTGTTTGTTCTCAAAGACATGTGTCTTTGTTTTTTCTAGTACAACAAATGTAGGGAATTCTAGAGATTTTCTTAGGCGGCAAACAAATAAGGTGGCCGTTTGAAAAAAAAAAGTTCCACCACACTCGCTAGGTGGCTTTTGATGCGGGACCTACTGAAATGTTTGAGTTTAATAATTATTATATTGTAGCAAAATGTTTCATAATTAATTATATGTAATAAATTATGCAAAGTTCTTAAAAAAATACAGTTATAAATACAAGAAATCGAAAATGAATGAAAATAAAACATGAGCTTTGTCAGATTTACAATATCATACCATTTCGTTCATTTTGAAATCCATTTGTTGAGTCTCCAGAAACTAACACGTTAATTTTTTAAGTAATCGCAATTCAACAACATACATAATAGCTGCACTTTACTTTTTTTTCGTTTAATGTGTTACTGAGACTTTAGTGTCACCATTTGATCACGCTGTGTAAGTTTTCCTATTCAATGCAGTTACTGTCGTAATGAATAAAGTTCTGTTTGCCAACAGTTTTATGAGCTCAACCATGTGTTTGTTTGTATTTGTTCGTTTTGTGAATCTGTGGTTTAACCGGGATGTGTATTACTCGATGGGTAAGGGGAATTTATGCGCTGTTATTGTAAATGTATGTCAGTCTAAAGACTGCCAGGCATAAGTGGAATTGGGTGGGTTGCATTAGCAGAATGCGCAGTCATTATTCTGAGGCAGAATGCATCACAAAAGATGGAGAAATAGGCAAATAGTATCACATTAGGTAGGTATCCAATGCCTGACGTAGTACTGAAGAGGACATTCAAGAAGCAGGCATAAGGCTACCTTGACGCCTTTAAAGGACTTTTTTTTATATCTGACAATAGATAGAAAGATTTGGAGGGAAGTGGGGGCTGCCTTATGTTAGACTTGTATAAAAAGACCTCTTCTATCAATGTTTGCTTCATACCTCAAGCTATTTGGCTCCTTTTATTTCGATTGCTTACTACTACCATAATTACCATGCTTATCCTTAGTACTACTATTTCTACTCAGTTGTTCTACCACATTTCAAACTAACTATTTCGCGGTCTTTGTGATGTTTTTGCTGTCGTATATAATCTGAGTTGTAACAAAGTCACACAACAAAAACGCCCCCAATCGTTGTTCGCAAAATATCCAAGAATTGTAGAATTGTAGCAAGCAAGTGTCAAATAATTTTCGCAAAGTACCGAAACTGCGTTGCAGTATCCCCTTAATGAATAAACTTCGCCGTCTCCTGAGTTTTATAGCAGCGAACATGTGCTTGTTTTCATTTCCTTGTTTGTGTGAACATTGGGAGTCCGTGTTAACACACACACTTTGTGTGTGTTGGTAATTTATCATTTGTTATTTTGATCATATTTTGATGGTGAATTTATAAGGTTGGTTGTCGGTTGATGACTTGTTTCAGATTAATTTGTTAATGTTTCAAACGATCTTAAGATCCTAGCTATTAAACGATACCACTTTCGCGCGGTGATATAATTATTACCTATTTTACTCCTGTTGTAAAGTTATGATTCAAGCCTAAACTATGACGTCATACCTACAAAACAAATAGAAAACAGCGTGTCGCATGCAAACTTTCTGCAATATAGATTCTAGCCACTCAGTGGTTGACGTCTCGCTTTAAGCATGCTTCAAGTACGCCGTGGTTGATGTAACAAGCGCCCTCTTCACCGATCGCATGTAGATACCAAATTTTGCTGCTAGAAGATGCCACGTAGAGAGCAAGCGGTTTGATAACTGTCAGTGTAATTTGAAGCGGAGCCGTTCGGTTGCTCAGCGAAAACATTGTTGCAAGACTTGTAAGAATTATAATCTTGCTTAAAACTTGTGTATTTGTGTATCTTTTGATGAGCACTGTTATTGAAATTTCATTGAAATTTCGAGTAAAAATAATGTTATTACTAACGATGTTCAGTGATGACGTTCATAAGACACTGTAACACACAAAACTGAATTATCAAAATATCGCGCGTCACAGCTCTGCATCTACTCTGAGACATCTAGATATTTGAGTCCCACGGTCATTTTACTCAGGTACTTATTTAATACACACTGTAGTTTTACGGCATCTGACATCTGAGAAAATGGTTGACAAAATTACAAGCATAAAAGAAAGGCATAAAAATAAGATCGTTCAAAAAATAAAAAAAATCGACTACATATCCGCGCTCGTCATTTGCAGTAGCAAGTTTGAGGTATTTATCTCCATATCTAGATCTAAAAAAATATTTACTTAGAGAGCATGTCACGAAAAATGAAAAAACAACGGGTTGCACTCCGGAAGTGCCGGCAGAAGTGAAAACTTGAACACGTCATTTTCAAATATTTTGGTATGACATCTTGCGCAAGCGCCCTGCGCTCCTGGTCTTGCGAATTTTTGTCTTACGATCAGGACACGTGAACTTGACCGGGGTATAACGTTTTTTACCCATCCCAAGAAAAGTGCACAGTGCCGCTAAAGAAGTTTTCACGTCAAAGTAGCAGTGACAATACGAGTACGTACGTACACGTATGAAATAGAGACACAGCCCTGGAGAGTCAGAGTATTTAAGGCCAAGCGTGTTCACCATCTTCGACCACATCATTGCTTACCACCAGGCGTGATAATGCTGAAACGCTAGCTTATAAAATGTGTACAACAAAAAAACAGCCTGTACAGAAAACCTGGTACAATTTAGAATCACAAAGACACAATGACAATAAGAGAGACAGCTTTTAGATACAAAAGTTCAGTTGACGCTAACAAACTGGGATTGTCCAAAATATCGGCGCAGGTTGTCGCTGACATTGACTTATTACTGTCTTCGTGTGGGACAAGGCACAAGAATAAAGTCCTTTTTAACCGACTTCGCAATAAAAAAGGAAGTTCTCAATTACTTTTTTTATTTTTTGTAGGGTTTTATACCTCAAAAGGAAAATGAAACCCTTATAGAATCACTTTGTTGTCTGCTAAGACACTTTTTAGGGTTCCGTAGCCGAATGGCAAAAAACGGAACCCTTATAGATTATATAGAGATATAGATTCGTCATGTCTGTCTGTCTGTCTGTCTGTCCGTCCGTATGTCACAGCCATTTTATTCAGAAACTGTTAGGACTACAGAATTGAAACTTGGTAGGTAGATGTATTCTGTGAACCGCTTTCCGAATTTTATACAAAAATAAAAAGTATAAAAGTTTAAGGGGCCCCCCTTAAACTTTTATACTTTTTATTTTATTTTATTTTATTTATACCATACATGCAACTGAAACAAAAAAAAAATTACTTCGAACCTATACGTGTGGGGTCTATGGATAGAAAATGACATTGAGGTTACTAAAATAATGTTTTCTCAAAGTCAATCATTTGAAAGATAGGCGCGTCTAAAGTGGTAAAATGTGCGTCCCCCCCCCCCCCCCCTCTAACTTTTAAAGTATGGGAGTGAAAAATCTAAAAAAAATATATGCTGTAGATCTCAATAAAAACTAACAACGAAAATTGGTTTGAACGAAATACAGTCAGCAGTTTTAGAGATATGGCGACCGCAAAGATAACATTGTTTTTGATACAAACACTATGAAAAACAAAGTTAATTTTGTAGTTGCGAAAAATCATAGTTATGGAATACTTAACTGTGTTACGGAACCCTACGAGTGCGAGTCCGACTTGCACTTGGCCAGTTTTTTTTCAGGAACGCGTAGACATATCAAGTTGAAATTTATATCAAACTAGAAGTGCCCCGCGGCTTTGCCCGCGTTAAAAACTTCTTTTATTTACTTAAAACTTTTCTTTTGTAAAAACGATTCTTTCGAAACGATAAAATAAGAATTAGCCAAATCGGTTCACCCGTTTTCATGTTATCGCGTGACTAAGGCAATTCGGGATTCATATTTATAAAAACCGAAAAACCCAAATTTACAGACTTTGTTACCTACCCCATTTCAAAAAATCCTACAACACGTACTTTATCTCATCTTATTTCGCCATAGAAACTTTGAATCCCCGTTCAGTATCTGGGAGGAATTTTTAGAAAATCCCTTCTGAGCGGATACCTACGTCATAATAACTATCTGCATTCAGCGCAATCCGACACAATATTGATTTTTAGACTTTGTTACACCAGTTTATCCTCTTAGGGTGGCATTTTGAAAAAGTCTGCAACTCGTATTTACTTATTTTTTTACTGGAGCACTTGTTTGAAGTTTCAAATATAAAATACTATCTGATCTTGTTTCTCAATACAAACTTTGAACCCCCGTTTCATCCCTCTCAGGGGTGAATTTTGAAAAATCCTTTTTCAGAGGTAACTAACGTTGTAATAACTATCTGCATGCCAAATTTCAGCGCAATCCAAAACAATATTGATTTTCACACTTTGTTACCCCATTTCACCCTCTTAGGGGTGGATTTTCAAAAAAACTTGAAACACGTATTTACTTATTTGTTTACTGGAGCACTTGTGTGAAGTTTCGGATAGAAAAGACTATCTAATCTTGTTTCTCCATACAAACTTTGAACCCCCATTTCATCCCCTTAAAGGGTGAAATTTGAATAATCCTTTTTTAGTACACCCTTACGTACTAAGACAAATATACCCTCCAAATTTCAAGTCTCTACGATCAGTGGTTTAGGCTGTGCGTTGTCTGTCAGTCAGTCTGTCAGTCAGTATGTCAGGACAAAGATTCTTATAGTATTAGATACTCAGGTCAAAAATAAAACTAGTAAGTCTACGCGATCAAAAGATGACCGTTTATGTCGCATATTTTCAGATATTTGCGATTTCACAAGGGAATCAGAACCTACTCGTATGCTACTTTCCGTTGAGCTAGAATCATGAAATTCGGCAAGAAGTAAGGTCTTGAATACATTTTATATGGATCGAACTGCAAAGTTAAGTTTGTTCTTTAACCTAGTTTGACATAGTATGGAAGCCTCGGTGCGCAAGTCCAACATGCACTTAGCTGATTTTTTTAACGTTTGTTACCTCAGAACTCCTTCATTATTTTGTTAACCGATTTGGAAAATTATTTCTTTGATTAAGAGAGTATGCCAATCGTTTGATCCCATTGTTATTTTATCGGGATCTCATAAGTATCTCCAAAGATATGGAGATAAACACCTCAAACTTAGTTCTGTAGGATAGGAACAACGCCAATACTATACCAATTAGCTCTTTAGACAAAAATGGAGACTAGAAAAATGGAGACAGAACACATGGCGCCACTGGTAAAATTAACACGCGGTATTGTTTCATTAGTATAATCAAGTCATCATCAATCATAAGTTAATTGTCCGAAAGACTTTGGGTTAGCCTGGGTCAAAATCAAATCTCAAAGCATTCATCCTGTATATGGGCAGATATAGGCAGATTGAAAATCTGCACTTACACCCTAGACGACTAATAATTAGTCATGGGTAAACTCAACAATTAGGTATACCTTTGTATTGAATTTTGAAATGTAGTTTGCTGTTTTATGAATTAAAATAAACCTAACGTTTTCCGACTGCTTTTTGCCTAAGCTATCTCAATAATATATTTATAGATTTTTTCTCATTTAGAGTAAATACCCTATTGACAACATAGCACTTACTATTGCGCTCCCCGAGGCCCGAGTATTTAGTGTTCTGTGTGAGCTATTGAGTTGCGAGCCTTGACTGTGAGTGTGAGCCGTGAGCCGTCTAGTTAGCATTTGAGCTGCAGCTCAGTGACTCAAGTCTCTGTGATCTGAATATTGAGGGCCCGGTGGCATAATCGGGAGAACGGTCGGCTTTGATGCTGTGGTACCGAGTTCAAACCGCCGTGCACCAATGGATTTTTCTATCGAAAAAAAAAATATTTGAACCGGCTCTGACCTGAGTTACATAAGTCTACTAATAAAAGATCAAAATACTCATAATTATTCTATCTAGTATGCTAGGCTTGATCAAAGTGATTATTTTGTCCACATAAATACAAACCTATTCCGATAATCGCTTGTATCTTCCCCCTACTAACAAATCACATAGGCGTGTCTTCTGAACAGCGTTCGGCGAAATCTTTTCTTGAAGACTTAATCAAACTTTTGTTATTAAAGAATTCGTTTGCCCATTCAAGTGTACTCAAGCTTTGAGATAAGTACGTATATCGGTCTCGTTCTGGATCTGTTTGTCTACCCTTGCCCTCAATTTCATTGAATAAATTTATTGAGATGTATTCAACCGGGGTAACCAGAATTTCACTAAGCAAAGCAATGATCCTATGTCAAAATAGATATGCCATTATGCCATTAACTAAAGTCCCCGTCACGAGAAGCTATAAATTATGTAAACAAGCATCTTTTACTAAGTAAACATTTTATACTGCGAGATAATAATAAATTGACCATATTCAATCGACATGAAATATAGACGGGTTATATGAAAGTAACAACCTATTTAATTTAGTCGGATCATATTTTAACGACGCAAAGCGCTATCGTTTGTGTTTATTGGTACCGGACGCAGGGATTGTAAACTATCGGGACGCCATTTTGAAATAAACGCGTCATTCGAGTTTCGAGTTTATTTTCACAAATTAATTTTTTTTGTTGGTCCAAATGTTGTGAACTCCTGAACACTTGTTTACATAATTTATAGCTTCTCGTGACGGGGACTATAGTGCTAAATAACAAAGAAAAAATGTCTTAATTATTAAAATGTGTGTATGTGTGTGTTTCTGTGGCATCGTAGCGCCCAAACGGATGAACCGATTTAAATCTAGTTTTTTTTTGTTTGATAGGTATTTTATCTTCATCGTGAGTGTTCATAGCTTTGTTTCATGAATTTATAAAATATATTATCAGCTCCTTTTTTTGTTATTGAGACTTCGATAGCAATTCTTTCGTAAACTCGGTAGTCCTTTGACGGCGTTTCTGCGCAATACCTATTCATTATTCTGTGGCAATACTAACCCGTCACTCTGCTGCCGTCTGTTTAGCGTAGTTTATATTAACCAAATCAAGGTATATTGATTATTAATTAAATAAATACATTAAATACAATAATAATTTATTATTATTAATTTAAAATTCAGTATCCTGTTACATCAAAGATATTGCTAGAATATGGTAAACTTGACCTAATGCTGATACATCAGCTTGAATCTAGAGAATACTCTCAACTCTTCGTATGAGATGTCGTGTTTAGGCTCATTGGAATCGTCTCAATGAACAAAATTATACATGTACAAATCAGTCGGGGGTGGTTTTAATTTTTTTATTTTAGTATTGTTCATATCCATTTTAAACGATATCAATGCATAGTACCTGCTCGGCAAAGGCTATACGATCTATACGAATATTAAGTGACTATCTGTGCCCCCTGGCTTCGCTCGTGTTAAAAAGTATCTTATAAATAGACTAATACATAACATCTCTATGCGAAATTAATTTCAGCTAAATTGGTCTATCGGACCGTGAATAAGTCTCAAACAAAGAAATATACAAACTGACTTTCGCATTTAATCTACACATTGGTGTAGATTTTTAGCTATTTATTTTACATTGCAATTTATAATGAGCGTGTAGACTAGGGCATATTAATTAATCTCACATCATAGAACACACACCAACAACGCACAGGTGGTAGGACAGAAAAGTGACTTATCACCATCAAAGAGAAAATGTTTCGTCATAACCTTTCGGTGTTTCGGCAGCATAAAGCCCTTGACACTGAGAGTCAGATTCTAGGCCTAGCGTGTTTCCATCATCGACCACATCATCGCTTACCACTGGGCGAGATAGTTGTCAAACGCTATCTATACTAATATTATAAAGAGGAAAACTTTGTTTGTTTAGTTGTAATGAATAGGCTTAAAAACTACTGGACCGTTTGTAAAAATTCTTTCACCATTCGAAAGCCACAGTATCTACGAGTAACAAAGGCTAAATTTTATTTTGGAAAAAAATAGGGTTCCGTAAGATATTTGGGTTTTAGCAAAACAACGTTTGCAGGGTCAGCTAGTCTAATATAAAAAAAACGTAATAGAGATCACAGGATTTCAGACCTTCTACATTATTTAATTTCGGACCGTGAAACGGATCATGATTTTATCTTTATATTTAGAAAAAGACGGATGGCAGGGAATTCAGTGAATTTTGTAGGATACAACATATCTCTTGTGAAAATCTTTGAAACTGATAAACATCAACATTGCCCTTGACCAACATTAAATATTATACTGATCTTAATTTAATTAATTAAGTTGTCGGGTATCTTTGTGAAGGCAATAGCATATATTTACTGTTTAATATTTCAGAAATATTTTCGGTGATTTTCCTAAAATTTGCTTTTTGGAAGTTAAGATTAAATTAAATGCTAAACAAATAAGAAATAAAATTCAACATATTAAGTACATTATATTGCAAAGAGTGATAAGAAGTTAATTAAAACAAACCTAATAGGAAATGCAAGCTGAAGCCAAAGAAGTACCTAAAAATTCATCAAAATCGTCCTGGAAGTAGTTCTGAATTATTCTGGACTCTATAGAGAACACGCATAAACATATCGATTTACATACAGTAAAGGTACGGACACACCGCAGCGTCCTGCGTGCGCGATCTAGGCGGCGATCAGATAGCGCAGTAGTATTTGGACCGACTGGTTCACACCAAACGCAATCAGAAAACAATTGAAAGTTACTGAGATCGCGCCCTCAGATCAGGACACCGCGGTGTGGCCGTACCTTAATTACTACACACGTGGTGTAGGACGCCCTATGACTAGGTTAAGCGACGATATACGCACGGTAAATAGTGATTAGAAAAGAAGAGCTGAAGATCGAGCTCAGTGGCATGTCTTGAGAGAGGTCTTTGTCCAGCAGTGGACTGATACAGACTGATAGTGATGATGACAACACATGCGGCAACCGTTGGGGCTGTGCGCGCTTCTTGAGAAAGGGACGCTTCTTGAGAAAGGAATTCTTTCTGACACAGACCGGGGAGGCGTCAAAAGCCTTTTTGATTTTTCACTTAACTGCAAACTATGTATTATATTTACGGTAGTGTTAATAATTTAATGCATATGTTACACCTTTATCGATGTAAGGGATGTAAAGCAGCAAAGGGATGTAAGGGAGCACAGTGATGTAAGGGAGCACAAATACTACCTCAGTGCTCCTAGCCAACCTCACCTGTGGTGCCTCCTGCTGACGAACAAACGAGGCTCTAGCGACCGACAAATGGCGGTATAACTATTTCATATTATGGCGTAGCTAAATACTACAGGCTTGTGATGGGAAGCAGCGTCAACGGTGCGAGAAGCTACGTCCTGCGATCGCCAATCCAGGCGGATTAGGGCATATCCGTCACAATGAGCCAAAGATCGGGCCCAGTGGCGTGTCTTGGGAGAGGCCTTCGTCCAGCTGTGGATTGCCCCTGACTGATTTTTTTATTTTTAAAAAAGCTTATGATAAAGATTATGATGATGATGACACCTTTATATTTACGTCGTATAAAACAAAATAGCTCCAACTGTCTGTATATACGTTTAGATTGTTTAAACTACGCAACGGATTTTAATGCAGTTTTTAGCAATAGATAAAGTGATTCAAGAGAAAGGTTTTTAACTAGGACTAAACGTGGACAAAGCCGCGGGGCGCAGCTAGTAATGTAAAAATAACTCGAAAATATCATATTACAATTAAAACGATCTTGTCCCCCATTTTCAGATATTATCACTTATTAGTTGGGAACTAGCACCCCGGAGTCTTCATTATTAAATCAGAGCCAGCCTTTGTTTCCGCAACAATGCTCTTTGTTCAGCTTTACAATAAACATAGCACTGAACGTTGACCTGAACTGTTTACTTTAATAGTCACTGGACAAGCTTTCTACTAACTTTAAACTGAGGTTGTCAACAAAGATACAGTACAATACAGTAAATTATTTTTCTGGTCTGGTCTTGGTAAGTGATGGTGCGGTCGAGGATGGTAGCATGATAAGGCCTGGCTCTCAAGTATACCTATTGAAATAAAAAAAATATTTGTTAGATGTCAGACGATGCTTGACTTGAGAACAGCGCGGCCGCTTTTGTTGAATTCTTATTTGTTGTTGTATTCGTAATTGTCAGGAAAAGGAAAGTTTGAAAGATTTTTTGATTTTCATCATCATCATTAACAGCCAGCATTCGTCCACTGCTGGACATAGGCCTCTCCTATGGCACGCCACTGAGCTCGATCTTCAGCTCCTTGTTTCCAACTGCTGCCAGCCAGCTTGCGTATTATCATTGCTCCACCTAGACAGAGGGCGTTTGGATTTTACTCCTTAACAATCGAATCGTTGCCTCAGAACTCCGTGAATTCTCAATTGATTTACAAATTATTTTTTTTGTTTGAGAGAGTATGCTTTTCGTTTGTCCTGTCGTAATTATATTGAGATCTGATATGTATCTTCAGAGATATGGAAATAAACTAGTAGTACCCCGTGGTTTTACCTGCATAGACATCGGTCCCGTGGGAATATTGGAATAAAAAGTATTCTATGTAATGTAATAATGTAAAGTATTCCTGGGTCTAGGCTATCTACATACTAAATTTTAGCTCAATCGGTTATGTAGTCTTAGCGTGAAGAAGTAACAAAAACCTTTCTAATATAAGTAGGAAGTAGGATTGTGTATATCTGGTATCATCTAAACCCAAGTTATGAGGATTCAAAAATACGACGAAGCGCTTTGAGAAAGGGTAGGTTACCTTGCGCTTCGCTTGGTTTGTCTTGGCGCGGGCACTGCTGTGCCCCCAGATTATAATCAAACAGCTTTATTCATATTATTTTTATTACAAACAAAAATATATTATAAACTTTCCATTTACCCGCAATAATTGAATTGCGTTATCCGCGGCGAGATAATCTAAATTAAGTTTGTCCTACTGCCGATTTAAAAGCAGCCATCGTAATTATACAGGAAATTACCATTGATAAAGGAATCCGGCATAAATACGGAATACGGTTCAAAATGAACCGATTTAAATAACGTATAAATTCAAAGTTTTGTCTATCTTTAGTCCTGGATGAACACTTTCAAATTCACTTTTCCGACAGACAAATTACTGAATGAAAAAATGTAAAAAGTGACGATGCCAAAGATACGCAACTTACACAACTTTTTTTTACACATGGAGGCACATGAGTAAAGAAGGAATCTTTACTCATGTGATGGAGGTAAGCGTTGCAGCAAATGTTGATATAATGATGATTACGTTAAGCTTATAATATAAACTCTTCTATTATGCGTCAGGGGGTTTAATAGAGACATACAATAATCGATATTTGAAAAGATTGAAAAATATGTATAGCGTAAAGTAAAGGAGACTTCGCTTCAGATATTCAATTTTGTCATTAGATTTCTCTTTCATTAATCATGTTCTGAAATGGACGGTAAGAGAGAGATAAATCATAGCACGAATTTAATGAAATTTGTTGATGTTATAAAAAGATTTCGTTTCTTAAATAATCATATTATTAGATTAGATATTTGAATTATTAGATATAGTACGCTGCTATGGAGCCGCTTTACCACTTCGTGCCTATGGCAGTGGAGACCCTGGGTTGTTGGGGGACAGAGGCCAAGAAGTTCTTCCATGAAGTAGGTCACAGGCTTAAGGACAGTACAGGAGACTCCCGCTCCGGCTCGTTCCTTTGCACGAGCAAACGATGAGCATCGCCATTCAACGTGGAAATGCGGCGAGTGTGATGGGCACCTTTGCACCCGGAGCGCTCAGGAGAGGGTTATTTGACTAATATATAGATATATATTTTAATTAAAAGTTGACATTACTTGATTTTATGTTATCCGGTATTAAAATTTACTCAATTATTATATAAAACAAATCAAAAGATTAGATATTTATTAACTCAATTTTATAATTTACTTAAGGAAAACATCGTTTAGAACTTTAGAAGATCAGAAGACCACTATATCACCTGTTAGTAAGTGATGATGCGGTCGAGGATGGTAGCACGCTAGGCCTAGAATGGGAAATGGGTCTGAAGGATAACTGCCAGAACACATTAGATGCTTAGCGATAGGCTTAGAAAGCCTATCGCTAAGCATCTAATGTGTTCTTGCTTGAGGGTGGTAGCTGGCCAGGCGGAAACTAGACAATGTCCTAATAACATGTACATATCATTAACACTTATAAAGAAGCATTGAAAATAAGGTAGATCTACATTAATATGACCTTCTTTTTGTAAATAGGTTAAAAGACACGCAAAAGATTTCAAGATAGCAGTTTGAAACAATTGCGTACTAAATTTTGTTTTTCCTTATCTCGCGGAATATTTTGGGATACACCTTTACCAGAGTTTCGCGATATGTCTAAACTTGGGGAGTTCCCAAATATGATATATTGTGCGAAGTTTATCATATGCTCCCCTTTTATGGGGGATTTGTTGCGCTTTATCTTGTAGAAAGATTGGCGCGATAACGAAATGTTTATGGAAGGAGTTTTTTTAGAAAACAATAAAGTTGATCTAAGGATCACAGAATGCCGTGAGAAAGTTTTTGCGGCGACCTTTTCTTTTTCAATTGACTCTCAAAGAGTTCTAAATTCATCTGTATGTTTTTCTCAAACTTGTCACTGAAAATGAACCGATTTTAATTAGGCTTGAGAAGGTGAGGCCTTTTTATAAATTTCATCAAGATCTGAGCAGTATATAAACGGCGATAAAAATCTCAAAACTTGCTACTAGAACCGGCTCGCACGGCATGTGATGATTATTATTTTAATTATTATCTGACCTGATATTGAGTAACGATCACCCATCCTATGATATTTATTTTAAACACTCACTAACTAAATAGTTATAACAACTTTCTTCTTTTCTCCATTTCTACACAAAAAAGTCGAGTTTCGCATGTCTGCAGGGGGCACAGAAGTCTTATGTGGTCCTAATTGTACCTTATTATTCATATTTCTGTGGCAGTGGGCGACACTCGCGCTCTCATTGTTCGGACTAATTCTGCGCATTTGTGTCCGTGAGCGTTGTCTATGTGTGCGTTACTTGACCGCGCGCACTGTGTAGATTTACTTCTATACCTATTTGTTCTGTGACAGAATTTCATAATAACTAATATCATAAAAACGTTTGTATCTCTGTCACTCTGTCTGTTGGATCGTCCGGACGTAAATGGACGATCAGATCTTACCGAAATAAAACAAGGAGATACTTTATATAGCATGAGGATAAACATAGGCTACTTTTATAAAATGATTAAAAATCATGATTTTCACATAAATCAGATCACACAAATGTTAATTTACAGAGTTTTACAGTGACAAAATTCCTGGTGTAGGTACGTGAACAAATTGGCGGGTCATCAGCTAATCAAATATAATTAAATACACACATAGAATAAAATAAAAGCCAGTAAACTAATGTAAACTTAAATCCTCATACACGATGCAGTAGAAGCTAATCTCAGTGATTGGTCGCATTGTTTCGCTGCTTTGTTCTTCACGTTTCATGTGAGGCTTGGAATGTGATATATTGACGCTATCTCTTACAAACAACACACTGAACAACTTATAAAGTAAGTATGGACTAGGTATGGATATTTGAAGTAAAAAGTAAATAATTTTAGATTAAAGGTACAACCACACCGCGGCGTCCTGCGTCCGCGTCCGCGTTCACGATCTGATTTTCAATCATTTTCTGATCGCCTTAGATCGCGTTTGGTGTGAACCAGTCGGTACAAATACTACTGCGCTTTCTGATCGCCGCCTAGATCGCGCACGCAGGACGCCGCGGTGTGGCCGTACCTTACGATACAACTATTGTACATTGTGTTACAATAAACAACACTGAATTCTTTTAAGAAGCATCATGTTTTATGTCAAAATAAAATGTCAGAGAAAAAAATATATATAGAGAGAGAGCAAACTCCAGTCGTGCATCGGAGCTGATTCACAACTTTTTTCATTCATACATTCTATTATCAGCGTATCATCAACTTATTATATCAATCCACTGCTAGACATAAGCCTCTTCCATAGCACACCACTGAGTTTGATCTTCAGCTGTTCCTTTCCAATCGTAACTGCAAACTTGTGAACATCTGCACGTTACTTAGATGGACCGGATACACAATGTTTCTTAAGTCGTGGTCTCCACTTTAGAAGATGTTTGTTTTATCATTTATCGATTCTGCGGCATATATGACTCGCCCACTGTTATGGCTCTCCGCTGAAACATCGTTATGAAACCCCCAACACCCGCATGGTTTTTTAGGTTTCTTAGGACTACCTAGTGTATGCCTGGCCAGCTACCACCCTCAAGTAAAAATTTGTCGCCAAACATCTAATGTGTGCCGGTAGCTGTCCTTAAGAGCCAGTTCCCATTCTAGTGCCGAACATGTGCCGAAATTTCGTGTAAGTGAGCATTGTCTATGTGTGCGTTGCTCGATCGTACATACTAAATAAAGCATTACTTCTCTACTAGGATGTCGATGTCCTCTACATGTAATGTTTTCTGCTCTTAATTAGCTCGTCCTGTTTTTCGTATTAAATGACCGTATGTCTGATGTTAAGCAGCGAATTCGCATTCGAGTCTCGCTTTCCGCTTAGAACTTAGCCGTTTTAGGAGTTTTTTATAACTCGCTATATTGTTTCCGATTGCGAAAAACAAACCTGAGCAATATTGTCTCGTTTTAACGATCCTTCGGAATTGTTTTTCTTAAGTTGGTGCTAAATTGTCGTCACTGTTTACAGCTTTAAAATGCTCCGTTCGCTTTATCACTGCACCGTTACTTTTGTTATTGTGGACGGAGAAATGATGTTTCTATTTTTTCCTGTCCACTTGTAAATTGTACCTATTTGAATTTGAATTGTCAAACATGTAAAATAACACACTGAACATTTGCCTTTGATCCCGGGACCTTTAAAAAGGCTCCCACGCGCCCAACCTATACAAAATATAGAAAATCAAAATTCCTAATTTCAAATTCAAATGAACCCTGTTTCCTCTTTAAAAAGGATCAGATAATATCCGACCCGGATTTCTAATAACGGAACCTTGGATCTGTATTTATTGTGACATTATTTAACTTAAAAAGCGGTGTAAATAGTTCGGAATAAGGATAAAATGATACCGGCCCAGGAGATTTGCCGGGCGTTCACATTAGGAAATTTACTGCTATACTTATAAATTCTTGTATGTAATGCTTGATATATATTTGTATTTTAATTTCCGTGTATTTATTTGTAAATATTAAACATTAAAACGGAGGCAGATAAGGGAATTACCTTTATGGTTTAAAAAAAACAGCCAGGTTCGCAGAAAGCCGTACTTTTTTTGCGATTACATAATCACTATTTTTTATTGTTGTAACTAATAATTAGCGGTTTTCAGCTGTTTCTCTTAACTTATGCTTTAAGAAATGAGATTCATAGTTTTCCAGACTCTAATTAAGTGTTGAACGGTAAACGTTTTAAATAACAATACTATGAGATCTTGGTCTTGTGCTAGTACGATTCCAGTTGAAAAGGTACTTCAGCCATCGCCCTTAACCCAAAACCTTTTGAATTACGAAAGTGTTATCTATGATAAGGGCCACAGTAATTATGCCAAGGTAATTAGATCGGTTTATAAAATTTTCTTATCTAAGTCTCAAGTATTATTGGCGTACACTTGAACTGCTAGGTTGTTTGTTTGTTTTGGGTTTTATTTATTCGGAAATCTTGACAGAAATTGGGTTTTCAAGATAAAGATTAAAAGACTTTTAGACAACATGTAATAGAACAGCTTTACAATTGCTGGTCAAAATATCGAAATTTGATGGTTCTGCACCTCAAAAGGAATAAACTGGTCAAGCGCAAGTCAGACTCGCACTCGTAGGGTGCCGTAACACAGTAGAGTATTTTATAACTATAATTTTTCGCCACCAAAAAATTAACTTTGTTTTTCATAGAGCTTGTATGAAAAACTATAGACGTATAGGTTTAAATAAAAAAAAAAAGTTTCTGGTTCATATGGGGAACCCCCCTAAATATATATATTTTTTTATTTTTGTATAAAACTTAAAAAAGGTTCACAGAATACACCTACCTACCAAGTTTCAACTGTATAGTCCTAATAGTTTCAGAATAAAGTGACTGAGACATACGGACGGACAGACAGTCATGACGAATTTATAAGGGTACCGTTTTTTGCCATTTGGCTACGGAACTCTGAATATGGCGAGATGGTAGTCAAACGTTGAAGTAATTGTCTGCTTGCAATGAAAATATGGAAGTTAAACCCTTGAAAGTAAAAACATTGTCTGAAACTAGCAATTAGGACTTTGAGTGACAATAGGCAGCACAAACCAGTTTCTGTTGGTAGATAATATAGTGTTGTAATATAGTGTGTGGCTTTTATTATCAATGGCATAAGATTGAAATTTGAACGACGCACTTATGAATAAAACCCACTAATAACTAATGAAGTACTTCCACCAAGAGATTATAGATTAAGCACACAAATCTCAAAAAGGGTTAATCAGTCATCCACGTGCACGTTATCAGGCCCTCCAAAACAAATAACTACTATCAGTCAATTGTTAAAATGATGTTAAGGTACTTTTAATATCAGTTTAATTGTTATAATCTCTTTTTAGATGGCGCAAATGAGAAGCTGGTTAGAAGAAAACGATTATAGCTGTGAGACTAACAAAATTGAAACGATTAGGTATATAAGATTTTTTTGTAATCAAAAATGTATGATAAAAAAATTGATGATGTAAAAATCGACTTCACATGTCGCGATAGTCAAATCACTGGCTAGTTATAATCATGTCATCTAATATACAAATTTGCTTAAATTATTTATCTCAGGAGATAATTGTCATATCTCCATAAAATTTGAATGGGACCAAACGGGAGGCATAATCTCTTAAACAAAAAAGTATTTTTCAAAGCGGTTAAGATTTGACGGAGATTTTAGGTAACAAACATAAAAATATATGAATATACAGTCGTATTGAGAACATTCTCCTTTTTTGGGAAGTCAGTTAAAAATAAATACAAATAGATTTTTTAAGAAGCAGGTTGTTAGCGCTGCTATAGCCTCGTTTTCATAATTGAGAGTTCCCCAAAAATGCCATACGTTACCCAATACTAGTATGCTTCTATTTCTACATATGAATAGATTCGTATCGGAACATTGACAATTGCAATAATCGAGTGGGGGTAGTCTCTAAATCCGATTATGTTTTCGATTTTTGACTGTGAGTGTGGCGTCAACAGTAGTCAAGCCGTCACCTGTCGGCAGAAAGCTTCATGACTGATCAGAAAATCACAATTTGTGTTCAGTAAACGTATCATGGTTTTCGAGTTATTGACCATTTTCAAAATTTCATAATAATTACACCCTTGGTGACTCTTTTCGATGGCATGACCACAAGTTAAAATATTTTCTCAATCTGATTTTTGAGAAATACTTTTGGATAAATGTGCTATCAAATGTAAACTTTCCTTTTTATACCGTAACCTTAATTTTTGTATTATTTAACATTTTATTTCAAAACATACTGAGAGTTATAAGAAAATCGAAAGTTTCAGCGTGGTTTCACCTGTGGTGTAAAAAAATGTATGAAAACATGTGCGACCAAGCTACCAAAAACTTGCGTATTTCATTGAGATTCCAAAACAATATAACACAGGGTATTTTCAGCTTTCAATCCAAAGAAAATGCCTGTTAAAGAGACCAAGGGCGATTTTTTCCAAATAAAGATATTTAACTTTTATTGTTTAATTGACAAATAAAATGTTTTATGGCATATGAATTGTAGACATTATGACAATAAAATTGCAATCAGCCGAGATAATGGTCAAACGCTAGCCTATCAGGTGAGAAAAAATAGTAAGAGACAGTTTTTATTCCAATTCATAAAATCACAATAACTGCTCAAAATACGCACCACGAGTCCTGAACTTTCAATTTTCTTATACCTCTCAGTAAGTTTTGAAATAAAATTTTATATAATACAAACATTAAGGTTACGGTATAAAAAGGACAGTTTACATTTGATAGCGCATTTACCCAAGAGTATTTTTAAAACATCAGATTGAGAAAATATTTTAATTTGTGGTCATGCCATCGAAAAGAGTCACCAAGGGTATAATTATTATGAAATTTTGAAAATGGTCAATAACTCGAAAACCATGAAACGTTTACTGAACACAAATTTTGATTTTCTGATCAGTCATGAAGCCTTCTGCCCACAGGTGACGGCTTGATTACTGTTTACGCCACACCCTGTAAATATAGCACGCTACTGCGGTCGATTTCCACATCCTTACTTTGCGGATTACGTCCTACCATCTAGACAGAGCCAGTTTCACAGGTTCCTGATAGCTCTAAAATGAAGATTTTTGACAGCTTTTATATGGCGTCATCTGTCAGATAACTAATGCATTATCATGAACCGGTGAAACTGACCTGACTTAGTCTAACATAAAATTTGCCTAACAGCAGAACACGACTGCCCCAAATGTTTATCAATTCCACAAGATCAGACCTAGGATTCAGTACGTTACGAATCCTAATTCCTAGGTCTGAAATCAATATTACGACAAAATGTAACACGATGTTCATGCCTCAGGGTATTGGAACACCAACCTAAGAGTTTGATAAGGTTTAACATGCATTTTCCGTAAAGAATCACAACTTTTAATGTATACTCTAAATTATACCAACTGCAAAAGATTCCGTGTCCACTCATTTCCATTGCGAGCGAGTGAAGACACTGAGCCAATTTACTCTTATCTCTAAAACAAATACCGATAGATTAGTATTTACCTTCTTCAAATCTCCACGCTGGTTCAAATAAACGACATTATAGGACCGAATAGTATAAATGGAAGGTAACTTCTAGGATCGGTAACCAGTACTTAGTAAAGTTACGATGGCTTATATTCTGCTGGGGTTGGTACTGGTAGGCCTTGTTGGTAAGTCTTTGTCACTAATTCATTATCTTCCAATAATCTGATTTGTTTATTTTTAGCCTTTTCGAATAAAGTAACGTGAAATTTAAACCGATTATATTTCATTAGTAGTGTCCCGCGGCTTTGCTCGCATTAAAATCTTCTTTCGTTTATTCAAAACTTTTCTTTTGTAAAAACGTTTCATTCATACGCTTTAAGTTCAAAAAATGTCATACAAATGTTTTTACCCCATTTAACATTCTTCGGGTGGAATTTCCGAAAATCCGTTCCTCTTAATTCTCTCAAATTTCAAGTCTCTACGACCAGCAGTTTAAGCTGTGCGTTTTCTCTAAGTCAGTCAGTCGGTCAGTAAGTATGTCAGGACAAAGATTTTTACTAGTATTAGAAGATTATTAGACATACTCACGTTTTTTTTAACAATGAAACTTTAGTCCAATACACGTAGCGTGGCTATTTTTACGAATTTGCTAAAATTAGACATAGGTACTTCAACAACACAGTCAAAGCCTTAAATCACCAACTGAGAACCATTTTATGAATCATTTAGGATTACTCTTTATCTTTTTGTCATAAATTGTTCACCACTGATGTAAATAAAACTAACATTAACATAACTTTTTATCAAAAAGTCATTGTAGATTAAAAAATGCATCTATAAAACTCATTTTAGTTGTGATTTTTTCCATCTCGTTTTTCTTAAGAGGGAATGCGGGGTGCAGTTTTCCATACAAACGTTTTCCCCCGTTTTCTCCCTGGCAAATGCTGCTAGAGCAAATTTTTTTCTACTAGTTTTTATGTCTTTTAAGGGTTTGTTACCGTACGTATGTGTGTCTATCCGTCTGTCAAGACCCTTTATCTCCAGATTACGTATAGGTATCAAGTTGAAACTTGTATTAAATACTAGGGTCTACGGTATCTATCGGCTGTAAGAAATCAAACCTGTAAGTCAACGCGATCAAAAGATATGACCGCTTATGTCGCAATTTTTTGCATGAAAACGGAATCAAAACCTATAGGGTACTTCCCGTTGACCTAGAATCCTTAAATTTGGCAAGAAACAAAATCTTGAAGCACTTGAAGCATATATCTGAAAACCGTAATTATGTAGTGTAAATATGACAAAAAAATATTTTTAATGAACATAAAAAATCTCATTAATTAATAGTAATTGCTAATGTCCTTTTAAGTAACATTTAACTTGAATTAACATAAGTATTTACTAAGAAATAATTAATGGTCCTTCCTGTATTAAAATATCTTTACAATTAGATTGCCTCTTTGAATAGTTTTGAGTAATCCGATCAAAAGATTTTTTTTGTTCCGATTAGAAATATTTCATGCGTTTTGTTAACACATAAGTCACACCAATAAAGTAGTAAATTTTAAACTACAAGAAATACTCTTTTTAGGGTTCCGAACCCAAAGGGTACCAACGGAACCCTATTACTGAGACTCCGCTGTCCGTCTGTCTGTCTGTCTGTCTGTCTGTCTATCTGTCTGTCTGTCTGTCCGTCTGTCACCAGGCTGTATCTCATGAACCGTGATAATTAGACCGTTGAAATTTTCACAGATGATGTATTTCTGTTGCCGCTATAACAACAAATACTAAGAACAGAACAAAGTTAAAAATTAAAGAAAAGTTTAAAAAAAGTTTTTTTACGATAGCGCCGCGCCATCTAGCTAGCATCAAAGATGGCGCAAAGATATCGTCTTTACCTTAATCTGAATCGTGGAAACGGCTCCAACGATTAAATAAAATTTAGTATACAGGGGATTTCGGGGGCGATAAATCGATAATCTAGCTAGGAATCATTTTCAGAAAATGTTGTTTTATTCGTGTTTTCAATAATCAACTTTATTGATAATCAACTTAAAATATGACTCTTCCCGACATCTATTGGCGAGAAGAAGTAGCTTTAGTGTTACTGTGTCGGTAAAGCAGTTAGTTGCTCTCAATTAAAAAAAAATGTATTATTACTCGTCAATAGATGTCGGGAAGTGTCATATTTGTCTGTTTAAGTGGCTAAAAATACCGAGCAAAGCTCGTTCAACCAGATATTTAATAATATTAATAACTACAATTACTATTACTACTATATAATACTATTCTACATTTGTGTTAAAGTTTACTTAGTTGGTGTTAGAAGTTCGTTAGATATTCTTTAGATGGCGTTCGGAACGGTGTGCGGGACAAAAGTCTAACTCGCACTTGGCCAGTTTTATTTTTTTGTTGTTGTTTTGATGGCAGAATTTCTCCTTGATTGTGGTAAGGTACTTTTTGGTAGAAGTCAGACGGAACATTGAAACATTGGTCCTACCTACCACCTGTGAACGAGCTCCCATGAAAGCACGACAAATCTATTGATGTACGTATGGCTAGGATTTGAACCGACAATTTGCGGGATAGAAGTCAAGATATCAATCCTATACGCCAAAGGGTTGTTCAATCTTGAAACTGAAGCTTTTAAATTTGGCAAAGTAATGTATGGTGCCTGATATATTCGTCGCCCATAGAATAACTGAGATTTTTATAGCCTTTGAGAGTTCTATCAAAATAAAATGTATTTATTAACTGACTTCACAAAAAAGGAGGAGGTTCTCAATTCGTCGGAATCTCTTTTTTATTTTTTGACCGACTTCAAAAAAAGGAGGAGGTTTCTCAATTCGACCGCATATATATTTTTTTTTATGTTTGTTCGTCGATAACTTCGTCGTTTACGAACCGATTTTGAGACCGAGTTTCCGGTTAGCTGTCAACAGGGACAGTTGTTATTGTTTTGTCTCCGTAATTAAGTAAAAAAATAGTGCAAATTACCTTACTATGTGATCCAAATAATAGTGAAAACAGAATAACTATCAGCTGCTAACTTATGCCACTCATAAAAACTCTTCAAATACTTCGATTGGGTAAGATTTACCGATTTATAATCAACCAACATTTTGTAACGGAATTGTCGTTTTAAATAAACAGAATAAAAACACAATAAAAGTAATTACTTCACTTCCGGATATGTAACAAACAATGATCGTAAATTACAAATTATTCCTTACTCAAGTTCAATTTAAAACTGACAGAAGTTGAAGGTGAAGTTGACAAGATTCGATTTTAGTTCGGATACACCAACCACAGAAGTTAAACTGCCAACATTAGATTGATGAAGTCAATTTTTGTTTGGATACACGATACAGATTCGAGTTACATATGATACATATGAGATACGTATTAAGGTTAAGTTGACAAGATTCGATTTTAGTTCGGATACACGAACCACCGAAGTTAAACTGCCAACATTAGATTGATGAAGTCAATTTTCGTTTGGATACACGATACAGAGATATGTATGTAGTGTTATGCATTTAGCCAGTACGTAAAAATAAATAGATTGTACTGGCAGACACAAATACATTTTTATTATAATCTATCATAATTGTATAATAGCTCATTAAGCCAAATCTGACATCGAATTGAGTAGTTAAATTATCCATAACGATGACTACGCGGACTAAACTTAAAGCCTACAAGAATCGCAACCAGACTACAAAGAACTCTGCAAAAAATATGAACTGACATTAGCAGAGTTAAGATCAAGCTCAGAAAAAAAAGATGCGCTCATCAAATTAATAACTGAAGAACAAGAAAGCAACAGCAAAGTTTTTGAAGAAAAATGCTTAGAAAATAATAGTTTAAAGAAAAAATTAGCTGATTGCGAAAATTCCAGAGACTCTCTATGCAAGGAATTAACAGACATAGATTTGAAATATGTTGGCATTATAAAAGAGAAGGAGGAGTTAGAAAATCAATATTTGACTGGACATAAACCACTACTACAGGAGCTAGAACTATTGACTAACAACTATAACTCACTACAATTTGCGCACAGTAATTTGAAACTGGAATATGCAAAAAGCTCCATACAAGATATTGTAAAAATTAAAAGACGTAGAAATGGAAATAAGAGAAAGCCGCAAAATAGAAGAAAAGCAGAACAAAGATTAAATAAGAGAATTTCAAAACTTCAAAAAAAACATGAAAAGTTACATAAAAGTGTACTAAATATAGATAACTCTACAGAGCAGAAGAAGAAAAAAAGCTGCAATGACTGTATAAGCCGAAATATTGAAATTGCAGAAGCATTTCACAACGAAAATGAATTATTATTAAATGAGATTCATAACAGAAGTCTAACAATAATGAAATTACAAGATGAAAACAATAGTATACTGAAAATGGTGGAAAAAATTACAATCGAACATGAAAGTAAAAAGGAAATAGCAAGAACGGTAACTTTTGTCGAGAATGAGTTAGTTAAACTAATGAGAACAGTAGATGAGGAACTAGGAAAAGGAAAATTAATGCATATTACTGATGCTGAAAGTAACATCATTAATACAAATACAACTAATGAAGAAATTAAGATGAAGGAGAGCAGAAGTGTTTACAATAATAATAGGAAGATTCGTATTTTCTCAGATCGGCTAGGAATTGGAGTTGGAAGCCGTCTTAGTAAATATGTATCAGACACGGTGACGAATTTTTGTAGGCCAGGAGGCTCTTACAAAAACTTGGCTGAAAGCTTGCATAATGAAATTATCTCTAATAATGATTTGAATTGTGTCAACGTGTTGGTGGCAGGAGAAACTGAAAACTTATCTCGATACGAATTTAGGGATTGCTTAGCAATTGTAAATGATTCTAGTAAGAGATCGAAAATATTTATATGTACGATTCCTTACAGCAATAATAATAAACGTAATAATCATATATACAAGCTTAATTTAGATTTATATAATTTGACATGTCATAATGATAATATAAATGTAATAGATCTCAATAATAATAAGAATAATTTTGTGAATAAGTTCAGTTATAAAAGGACTGACTTGCTGTGCCAGTCAATAGCATTTAATGTAAATAAGCCAGTTGGGTCTAGCAAGACTCTCATAAACGTTAGTTTATCAAACACAATAAATATCAATGCACCAAAAACAACATCTATGGACAGTACTGACAAAAATGTGTCCTCAAGTGTAGTTATGGATTTTCCATAAACAGTGACAAGCACAAAATATGTGCAGCTAGAAAAACGAATAATATAAAACATAATTTACTTATCACGCATCAAAATGTACCCAGACTGAATGGAAAGCTTTTAGATATGAATCTTGCACTAGAACATCATAACATAGACATCTTCTGTGTAACTGAAACATGGATGAAACAAGGTCAACCTATTGTCTTAGAGGGTTATTATTGTGCTAGTCAGTATACTAGAAATAATTATCAAGGAGGAGGAACAGCGATAATTGTAAAAGAAAATATAGAAGTAAAGGAAAGGAAAGATGTAGTATTAAATTCTGTAGACAAACACTTTGAAATCGCTTGTGTTGAAAGTAGTAAATATATAATAGCTTCTATTTATCGGTCACCTGATGATGACTTCGAGAAGTACTTACAAAAGCTAGATCTTTCATTACAAAAATTGTGTAGCTCAAATAAAGATGTGTTTGTTTGTGGTGACTATAATATCAACTTTTTGCTAGACTCTCCAAAACAAAATTCATTAGAAGAGCTATTACAATGCTACAATTTATCACGTATATTTAGTCAACCTACACGTATAAGTAAAGAAACAGCTACTTGTATCGATAATGTATTTAGTGATTGTACCAATATCATCAAGATCGAAATCAAACAATGCTTAAAATCAGATCACTTGGCGCAGTTTATACACCTTTCCCACGCAGAGCAACCGATTGAAACGCCCAATAATGTATTTATTAGGAAAATTGATAACAAATCTATTGAAATGATTAATGAGCATATGTATAATAATTTGAATGACATTGAATATATTAATAATAAGGAACCTAATGATAAATTTAATAAATTTTTCGATGTAATGCTACAATTTGTTAACAAACATATGCCTTTGATACCCATCAAGACAAAGCAGAAGATTAACTTCAATGAATGGGCTACCAAAGGAATATGGATTTCACGTAAACGACTTTATGAACTATATAACGAACTAGCTATGGACGAGAGCAGCAGAGAATATGTCAGAACATACAGTAAACTATTTAAGAATGTATGTATCACAGCTAAACGTAATTTTCTAGCAAGACAAATCAAAGATTCAAGTAACAAAATTAAAACATCCTGGCAGATTATCAAAGCTGAAACCGGTAAAACACCTAAACGAAATAATAATAATAATAATAATAACAATACCCTATCTCCGAATAAGTTTAATAATTATTTTAATACAATTGCAGAAAAATTGACCAACGGTCTGGGATGTATTCATACTGCGGAAAAATATTTAAACTCTCACAGTAAAAAAACTGACCACACTTTCACATTCACTAAAATTACATATAGCGATATAATAAAAACATATAGACAAATCAAACCTAAAAACTCGCATGACATATCTGGTCTTTCAACTAAATTTATTGGTAACTTCATAAAAGATATAGCACCATATCTAGTCATTATTATCAATGATTGTATGGACAAAGGAATATTTCCTGATCTATTGAAAGTAAGTAAAATAATTCCTCTGCATAAAGGAGGCGCTAAAAGCGAACTCAATAATTACAGGCCTATATCACTATTGCCCGTTATAAGTAAAATATTCGAAAAAATAATACTCCAACAAATGGTATCATATTTCGAAAGTCATGGTCTGTTAAACTCTTGTCAGTTTGGGTTCAGACAAAAAAGAGGCACGATTGATGCCGTATCCATGGTGACACAAACCGTTATTGAGTCACTGGATAAATCACAGAAAACGCTAGGACTTTTCTGTGATTTATCCAAGGCATTCGACTGCGTTGATCACGAAATTCTCCTAAGCAAACTAAAACACAACGGTCTGACGGAGAGAGCTCTTAGTTTGGTGAAATCTTACCTAAGCGATAGATATCATACAACGCTGGTGAATGGTGTATACTCTAACAAGTTAGCTCTTAAGTGTGGTGTTCCTCAAGGATCGATACTGGGTCCTTTTTTATTTAATATTTATGTCAATGATATGCCATCTTGCCTCAAAGACAGAGGAACCGTTATAATGTATGCAGATGACACTTCCGTCGTCTTCTCACACAAAAGTGTGAGTCAGCTCAGTATCTTGGTAAACGAATCAGTCGCTATTTTAAGCGATTGGTTCAGTGCTAATAAACTCATATTTAATGTTGAAAAGACAAAGGCAGTCTTATTCTCACTAAGTACCAAAAAATGTAACGACAATTTGATTATTAAATACAATGATAAAACAGTAGACTTAGTTGACAATATCAAGTTTCTTGGAATATACGTGGATAGTAAATTAAAGTGGGATGTCCATATAAAAATCCTAGCTCCCAAGCTTTCTTCGGCAGTGTATGCAATTAACAAGATTAGAGCACTATGTGGGATTGCGGCTGCCAGGCAAGTGTACTTCGCATATTTTCATAGCATCATGAGTTACGGGATCAAAGTGTGGGGCTCAGCGGCAACAGTAAATAAAATATTTATTTTGCAAAAAAGAGCTGTTCGTGCAATTCTTGCAATGTCGACTCTTGCTTCTTGTAGAGGTAATTTTAAGAAATGTGGAATAATGACATTTTACTCGGAATATGTTTTCCATAATATTATGCACGCCGCTATTAATATAAAAAACACTCCACTAGTCGGAAGCTGGCATAATTACAATACAAGAAACAGACACAAAATTTCTTTTCCATGTAGTAGACTTCAAAAAAAATCTAAAAGTTTTATTTGCAACAGTGTTCGTTTTTATAACTTATTTAATAAAAAAAATTGCAGAAATGACAAGGGTTCACCGCTACAATTTAAAATTAAACTAAATAAACTACTGACTGAAATGGAACTTTATGCTATAAATGACTTAACATTTAATAAAGATGATTGTATTTAATAATTGACTTGCTTTGCTTGTGATGACTTTTGGAAATATTTTTATTTTTATTGATGGGAGACTAATTTCGTATGAAACGGTTTATTTACTTTTAGTATGTAACTTATTATAATTATTAAGTACTTCAATTGTACACTTTGTTACACTTTGGACATGTTTAAGTGTGTATAATTGCACCTAAAGATGAATAAATGAATACAATACAATTATTATTTTTTTGTTGGAAAGGAGATATTCCAAATGTGGTACCATGGTAATTTTATCGAGGTCTGATCATTATCTCCTGAGATATGAAGATAAATACCTCAAAATTGGTACTGAAAATTAATAGCGCGGCATTGAAGTCGGTTCTTTTTTAGTTTTTTTTAAACGATCTTATTTTATCTATGTTCACTCAACATTTGTATTACGATCTATTTATATTTGACGACATGCTACTAACTACTGGCACAGATTATATAATAGTTACTACGTCTGGTTACTTCGACTAGCGCGACGTTTCGAAGTCGGTTCTTTTAGTTTTTTAAACGATCTTAAATTATTAATTTACAACCCTCTATGGTCCAGTGCACTCGGAATGCCATAAATAGACAAAAGTGGCGTTGCATGCAAAAGCAGCAACAATTGGCAAGAAGAACAAAGACGAAGACCCACCGTGTATGTTTAATCACGACCACTCTGACGAGGGCGTACGACTACGAAGAAGAAAAAGATGAACTAATTTACAATCATTTTTGTTACAGGGTCATCTCCAACAAAGAAAGAAGAAGTAAGAATAGTTGGTGGTGAAGATGTAGACATAACGGTAGTTCCGTACCAAGTCTCAATACTGTACAGAGGGAGTCACTCCTGTGGCGGTGCGATAGTTAGCAACGATATTGTGATTACCGCAGCTCACTGTGTCACAGGGTAAGAACCAAACACAAAACAATCTAGAATAGTAAAGAGAAAGACAATTGTGACAAATCTTTAATATATCAGATCTTTTTAACCGACTTCCAAAATGGAGGCGGTTCTAATTCGTTTATAAGTTTGTTTTTATGTATGTTTTCAGATGACTCCGCAATTGTGAACCGATTTAAATAATTGTTTTTTTTTACAGTTTGGGTTCATCTCCAAGTTGGTCCCATTTAAATTTTATCGAAATTTGATAAGTATCTTCAGAGATATAACGAGAAATGTCTTCAACTTGGTACTGAAACTGATACGCGCGGCATGGAAGTTGGTTGTTTTGGTTTAAACTATCTTGATATTGTTTATACCCACTCTACACCAAGGTGTAAAACAGTAATTATTAAGGTAGTTTAAAAACTAAAACAACCGACTTCCATGCCCCGCGAGTCAGTTTCAGTAGCAAGTTTGAGACGTTTATCGTCATCTCTCTGGAAATACTTATCAGATCTCAATGAAATTACAATGGGATCACCGCAAAAATGTACACTACCGTTAAAAAAAAATACAATAGTTGTATCATCATCATCATCATCATCATCATCATCATAATTATGAGCCAATTTCCGCCCACTGCTGTACATAGCCCTCACCTATGCCACGGCACTGAGCTCGATCTTCAGCTATTCGTTTCCTAATGCTGCCAGCCAGCTTGCGTACATCATCACTCCACATAGCTAGAGGGGGTCCTACACTAAAGGTACGACCACACCGCGGCGTCCTGCGTCCGCGTGTACGTTCGCGATCTGAATTTTTATTGTTTTCTGATCGCCGTAGATCGCGTTTGGTGTGAACCAGTCGGTACAAATACTATTGCGCTATCTGATCGCCGCCTAGATCGCGCACGCAGGACGCCGAGGTGTGGTCGTACCTCAGTAATAGTTGTAGTGTTTCGTTCACACTAAACGCAATCTACGTAGATGAGAAAACGATTGAAAATCAAATCGCGAACGCGCACGCGGGCGCAGGATGCCGCGGTGTGGCCGTATCTTTAATAGTTTGTTTATTATATACTAGCAGTGCCCAGCGGCTTCGCCCGCGTTAATAACTTCATTCATTTATTTAATTTTGTTTCGTAAAAACACATGAAAAAATTAATTAGCCATATCGGTCTACCTACCCGTTTTCAAGTTAAGGCGTGACATAGGGACACAGGGACAAATTTTTAATAAACTCAAAAAATCATATTGATGTTCAAACTTTGTTTTGTTTGTTTGTACCCCATTTACCTCTCTCCATTTACCCAGGTGGAATTTCTAAAAATCCTGAAACACATATTTACTTACATATTTACGGAAGTATTTGCGTGAAGTTTCCAATAAAATAAACTATCTTAAGTTGTTTCTATATAGACTTTGAACTCCCGTCTCATCCTCATAAGGGGTGAATTTTAGAAAATCCATTCTTAGAGGATACCTACGTCATGACTCATAACAACTATCTGCATACCAAATTTGGTTTTAGCTGTGCGTTGATAGATCAGTCAGTTAGTCAGTCAGTCGGTAGAGATTTCATTATTTACATTAAACAGTATTTCCCTACATCGTGAATGGAGCCAGTGAATACATGTTTTCTATACTTACAAATATCATTTTGCACACGAATGTTGAGTGAATCAAACCAGGTACGTAATAAAATTTACTATAGAAACTTTATCACCCTGTTTAACCATTTTAGGGGATGATTATTGAAAATCGAAGTACCTTATTATGTTTTATTTCAAGACCTACACTATCTACATTTCCAATATCATCTAAATCCATTTAGTACTTAGTTATGCAGATACGTGGAAACAAACATTAATATATTTTCTATGATTTCTCCAGATAAAATTAATTTTTCACTCCCCCTAGGGGCAGATTTGAAAGAAATAGAAAATACGTGTTTCATTATTTGTTTAAAGTTTATTTGTCACCTTTTGTTTTTAGTGAACCGGACCAAGGAATAACATTTTTCATAGAAACTTATCACCCTATGTAACCCCTTAAGGGGTTGAATTTTGAAAATCAAATTAACCTATGTGTTATTTTAAAATGTACACTATCTACGTTTCAAATTTTATTGAAATCGGTTAATAAGTTATGCAGATACGTCGAAACAAACATGACTGGATTTTCTATGATTTTGCCAAACAAAATTCATTTTACACACCCCCTAGGGGTAGATTTGGAAAATAAAAAAAACGTGTCAAATTATTTGTTTTACAGATTATATATATATAGTACCGAGTTTTGAGAGAATCGGACCAAGGAATATGTGGAAACAAATATTACAGAATTGTCTATGATTTTCCAAACAAAATCATTTTACACACCCCTTAGGGATAGATTTGAAAAAATAAAAAACACATGTCATTATTTGTTTTAAGGTTTGTTTGTACAGAGTTTTGAGTGAATCGGACAAAGGAATACGTAAAAACAAATATTACTGATTGTTTTATAACTTTTACCAAGAAAATTCATTTTTCAGGCCCCCTAGGGGTAGTTTTGAAAAAATGAAATACACGTGTATCATTATTTGTTTTAAGGTTTATTTGTACCGAGTTTTAAGTAAATTGGCAAAAGGAATAACATTTTCCATAGAAACTTTATAACCCTATTTAACCCCTTTAGGGGATGATTTTCAAATATAAAATTAGCCTATGTCTTAAGCTAGAATCTACACTATCTACGTTTTAAATTTCATTAAAATTGGTTTAGTGGTTATCGAGATACGTGGTAACAAACATTCACACACACACACACACACACACACAGACACACACACACACTTTCGCATTTATAATATTATAGTAGAATATGATGATATTATACTGAAGCTACCAATTTTAAAAAGGAAACGTAATTTTTTTTTTGTAAAAACAAAAAAAATCACCATTGATACCAATCAGTATTGGTCGCTGCTATATATATGGCTGGCTCATACTAAAAACATTGTGGCATCTCTATTGTTGTAGCTGATTACTATAGTCCGGCTAGCTTTAGGCACCTCGCTCACTAGGCCGCCAGATTCCGGCCACTATTCACAACGACCAGGTTATTTTTTTTATGAATCGTATAGGCTAGCGTTTTACCACTATCTCGCCTGTTAGTAAGTTATGATGCGGATGAAGACAAATATGAAGAAACCATATGAAAGTCATGAACATGGCCGCGCGGCCACTGGCCGGAGTCGTGGCCATCTATGTGAAAATCTGGTATTGCGTTAAAAAAAAACATTGTGTGGTAGCTAATATTTCCATAAATGTCATACATTTATTAAAATACCTATTTATGGGCTCCTTAATGTCAACCGAATTTATTTTTATTTTCCGGTAGGTACTTAAGCTTAATGGGCTGCCAATCAAAAACATTTTATTTACTCTCTTCCGGTTTTTTGAAAGCTTAACGTTCAAATAAAATGTTTATCGTAAAATACGATATAAAACAAAATAATTTTATTTCATTGGTTTCCCTGGGGCAAACACTATAGCTGACAACAGTGAGAGATATCTTACGTTCTAACAATGTTGTAAGAGTGAGTTCCCGGTTAGGGACCTTAGCTCTGTACGCAGCCGGTGCTTCAATGGGTGCGGTTTTTTGGCTGAATTCGGCCAACGGTGCTTCAACGAGTGCGGGTTTTTTGGCTTGCATTTTATTTGCAACAAAATAATGAAGGCTTTTTGATTTTACAGAACTTTTCCCACTGACTATGAAATTCGAGCTGGTTCATCGTCAAACTCCGGTGGAGGCATCGTGGTTGCAGTCGGTGATATGGCATGGAATCCAGACTTCAGCTATTCTAAGATGGACAGTGACATAGCTGTGCTATGGCTGTCCCAACCGTTAACTTTCAACGAGGCAGTTCAACCTATTCCGATGTTTGCTGCTGGAGAGGAGATTGAAGATGGAGAGCTTACTATTGTTTCTGGATGGGGAAATACAGTGGTACGTATTTTAGTTATTTTAAGTCATAGCCTGTTTTCATCTATAACATAGGCTTCTCCCAAAGGATACTGTTGAGCTAAAACTTCCGCTGGTCCTTGCCTTTCAATCCGCTGCTAGCCAATCTGTAAGGTTATATTAAATACGACAATCAATATTAAAGTCCCTTGAACTTTGCCTTTTGAATAGAATGAAACATTATATTTATTTTAAGAATGAAAAAGAGCATACTGCACTACCACTACTTTGTTCATCCTTATGTTTGAATGTCAACTTATGGCTATACATTTTTCATCTTTTGGAGTTGTCTTTATAGTTTTTGAGCGGTTTATGATTTGTATCTACCGTCATTACATTTGATTTAATCAATTCTAGGAAGGCGGTGGCTATCCATCGACATTGCAGATGGCGCTGATTCCGAAAGTGAGCTCCATAGTCTGCAAAGAAGCATACAAACCTCTATACGACATCTCGCCAAGGATGCTGTGCGCTGGTATACGTGAAGGTGGCAAAGATGCTTGTCAGGTAAGATCCTGATAACTGTCGCCAACCAATCGGACCATGGCCCCAAGGCCATGCCAATCTGGTCAACTTTATTGCTGCTAAGACTAAGGCATGTCTAATCTCTGCCAAACGAAGACCATTCCTTCTGGATCCTACTTTTCTAAATGTACCCTACCGATAACTAACTTCCTCGTGATTCTTGGGGTCTTGTTATCACCCAAATGTATCTTTTAATTCAACATGGAGTCTAGTCTAGGTCTAGTTGGTTTTTAAAAATCTCAGTATTCTAGCTAACGTCAGACAGTAGTTACTTCTCCCTGGGACAGCTATTCAATTTGTATCAAGCACTAGTCTGATCGTGTATGACGTACCTACTGTTCTTGATGAAATTAAGAAGAGAGCTAAAAATTTTCTAAAAGAACACACATTAATCGGCAAAGGCCCCGAAGAGCCAAACGATCTACAATCAGGTGCTGCAGTACACCAATGACATTTAGCCTTTAACATCAAAAACCACATTTTCTTTGACAGGGTGACAGTGGAGGACCTCTGGTGGAGAACGGAAAATTAGCGGGCATCGTATCCTGGGGCTTGGGCTGCGCAAGACCCGACTACCCTGGCGTCTACGCAAAGGTGTCAGCTCTACGAACCTGGGTTGATGACAACATTACTTACTTGAGGATGAAGCATGTACTTCGAACAAAATAATGTACTTCGATTCTGACTTGATTGAAATTAATAAATGGCTTGTTTATGGTTTTTTTTTGTTTATCCTTAGAACTATAAGGTCTATTCTTATTTATTCTTATCATATAATTTCAAAGATGAGGGTGTACAGTAGTAGCACTGCTGTGACATCAGGTTTCACAATAATATAGTTAATAGTACTACTTAAACTGTATGGCTAGAATAACTACCACTAATAATTATAAGATAGTTAAAAAACTAAAACAACCGACTTCAATGCCCCGCGAGCAAGTAGCAAGTTTGAGACGTTTATCGTCATATCTCTAAACATACTTATTAGATCTTGATGAAATTACAATGGGACCACTTCGGAAACAAACCCTATCGATTGCAAAAATAATCATACGAATCGGTTCACAATTGACGGAGTAATCGCGTAACATACACACAAAAAAACATACAGACGAATTAAGAACCTCCTCCTTTTTTGTGAAGTCTGTTAAAAAAATAGGTATTCGTTTGAAGGCCACTGATTAACTGAAAGTCATTATTATCGAGTATAGTCTTTTTTAAATCAAAAGCAATCTTTCGATACAAACTCGTTCAGTTTATAGGCAAATATCTATACTACAGAGTCCTAATTTTTCGGTTCCTGAATTCCTGAGGATGTGAAATTGACGATTGTATCCAATACAAAGTAAGCACTTGCCCTAACAAAATGTAGAGTGACGAAGAACTTGATTTGTAACTAAAAAGTATTTCCTGCAATTATTTTGGAAGGGATTGAGACAAGGTGTCTTCTTGCCTCCCAAGCCTGTCGAATAAATTACACCTTTCGTAATGACCCTAAAACGAAATCAGAAGAACAAATCCTCCGTAAATCCAAATCCAAAAGATAAAGTCCGAAAGTGCGGCAAATAAATCCCGTTTGCCATCAAATGTGCCGCGATAGGGAAACTTCGTCGATAGAAACGATTTAAATGAACGCCTTGAACCAGATTCGGCTGATCCTTTAAAGTTTTAAAGGCTGTACGATTCTTTTAATACCAGTTTGTGATCTATTGTGGCGGCTGTTGGTAGGGTTGGATTTTTTTCAGTGAGTAACAGTCCTGGTATTACTGGCCTTGACTACTTGATAATAACATAGGAACAAATTTTCAACCAACTTCCAAAAAGAAAGAGGTTTTCAATTTGTCTGTATGTTATTATTTTTTGTGTATGTTACGCGATTACTACGTCATTTGTGAACCAATTTAAGTGATTTTTTTTTAATCGGTAGGGTACGTTTCCGAAGTGGTCCTATTGTTATTTTATCGAAATCTGATAAGTATCTCCAGAGATATGACGATAAACGTCTCAAATTTGCTACTGAAATTGACTGGCGGGGCTTATGGAAGTCGGTTGTTTTAGTTTTTAAACTAAAATCTTAATTATTATGATAAGTCGATTTGGAAGACATGTTGTTGCGCTGTGAGGATTGGTTGTCCGACATCTCGTCTCGTCTCACTGTCGTCTTTCACTTCTGAAAGTGAGACACTTCTGGAGTGAGACAAGACAAGATGTCTGGACAAACTGGATCACTGTCACGAATCATTGTCATTATCATATGTCCGTAGGCTAAGTTGCACACTTGATCCCTGGGTTGTAGGCTGAATTCGGTGGTAGGCCTTGACCGTGGCTCAAATTACCCACTGAACAAAGAAATGTTGGTGTTTGGTGCCAGCCTGAAAATCAAATCATCTAACACGTTTTGATAAGGGCTCCTGTTTCACCTCTCGGTATATGATAGATAGATAGATAGATAAAACTCTTTATTTGCACATCAAACAAAAAAACAGAAACAATTTACAATTTACATCAAACTAAAAGTAATGCAAAGGGCGGTCTTATCGCTTAAAGCGATTTCTTCCAGACAACCGAAATAGTAAAGAAGAAAATTACGAGACTGTGAAGGACGGTGGTGTACCGATATAAACTCTAAAATTAATAAATATACTTACTTACCTAATATTAACATATTATCATACCATACACTACTTAAAAACATATACATATATAATAATAATAATATAAAATACACTGTAAGATAAAGATTTCAATGAATTAGACTAGCAATAACTTTAACACAACAAAGAATAATAATAATAAATAAATAGAAAAATACAAAAAATAATAATAAATAGTTCAGGCTAATAATAGTTCAGTCGAGACGGGATAGATAGAATTTCAATAGCCGTTCTTTGAAAACGTGTGGAGATGGAGATTGTCTGATTTCCACTGGTATATCATTCCACAGGCGCGCAGCCTGTACCGTAAACGATTTATCAAAAAAGGTGGTAGAATGAGAAGGTATTTGTAACGTTAGATTATCAGATGACCTCAACGTTAGTGAGTGCTGTGAATGTAGGAATTCAGAGCTTTCCTTAAGATAGCGCGGGGAAGCATGATGTACAAATACTATAATTTTTTACTTCAAAATTTTTAATTTTTTGCTTTAAAATATTACCGTATAAGAGTTTAATATTTCACAGTAATTTCAATAATTATCCTAGCTTGCAGTCACTTGCTGAATATCAAATTCCGTCTTCAGTAATTAGACCCTGACAAATTTCCGCTCGGCGATTACGAACCACCAACAAATTGTATAGTTGCGCTCAAATTCTCGGACATTTCTTGTTGAAACAGAGAGAATATTATATCACTGCTCCTACCCTGTATCAACCCTAGACGAGATTTTAAACATTTCTGAAGGAGAGCTGTAGTATAAATAGTAGGCTAACATAATTACTACTGTATTATAGAACAAAGTCTTCCCCGTCAAGTCTGTCTGTCTGTTTGTTCGCGATAAACTCAAAAACTACTGAACGTATTTTCATGCGGTTTTCACCAATAGATAGAATAATTCATGAAGACATTAAAGTTTTGTGAAAATTGGTTAAAATATGACGATGATTGTTGAAGACGTTAATTAATACTCGCCGTAACAAACTGATCCAAAAATGTAGGCATAATGCTCTACCCGTGCGAAGTCGGGGCGGGTTGGTAGTATATTAATATTATATACGGTCGGCTTTGATGCCAGAGGTAACGAGTTCAATCCCCGCCGCGCATCAATGGATTTTTCTATAGAAAAATTTATGTGCGCTTTTTACAGTGGCCAGTGGCCAGTGAAGGAAAAAACATCGTTAAAATAACCAACAACCCCCGAATTGTGGAAGGACACTATCTAGATAGTAGTATCTCTAGTAGTATTCGCCTGGCCAGCTACCACCCTCAAGTTAGAAAATCTGTCACAAAACATATAATATGTTCCGGCAGCTATCCTTGAGAGCCAGTTCCCATTCTAGCTCCTAGCGTGCTTACTATCTTCGACCGCATCATCACTTACCAACAAGTGAGATAGGCGATGATAGTCTAAGATGGTGAACACGCTAGGGCTAGAATACTCTAACAATCACTGAATGCTGCTGAAGCACCGTAATGTTATGGCTGCAGATGGTAAGCTACTTTTTGGTAGCAAGTCAGGCTGAACATCGATATATTATGCCTGACAAGTGTAGCGTAGATGAATACGAGGTCTTTGCCTAGGTATATCTATTCAAATAAAAATAGACTGATGCATATTGTATTAGCACAATAAAGGATCGCTCATGGTACACAATTCAAAATCAGAAAAAAGTGGCATGACAAACCAATACTTGTCAATCAGTAAATTTATAAGACAACAGTCTCAATCTAAATTCAAAGATTCAAATATCACACAGTATGTTAAACTCGAATACAAACAGAATTTACAGATTCACCCTCACATTACAATCAGTGGCATTCAAACATAAAGGCAATGAGTACAAAGAATCTTTGTAGAAGCAAATACACTTATTATTGGGGGAGAAATAATGTAGGGCTACGAAACGGAAAATTAATTTGACAAGATTTTACATTACAATACCGAAACCTTACCACGGTGCATATTTTATGGTTACACTATATGCATCAAAATATCCTATACTAACATTATAATTTAACTCGTTCGCTGCTGAAAATACACACCGTGTGTTTTTTCTGTTTTTGGTATCGGAAGTAAAATTTAAAAAAATATATAATACATGTTTATTTTAAATTAATTTGTTCACATGGCGTGCGTGTGACCTTCTGCTGTCGGATTTTAGTTTTTATTTGATGCCACACCTACAAAAAAAAATAATAAAAAAATAATTTAAAAAATGAAATATATGCGAAAAAGTGCCGCAGTCAAAGTGTTAATGTCACAATTAACATGATGTTACAATATGTATGTACATTTACAGAAGTTATTTACATAATAGTATATACATGAAAATATTTTTAAAACTACCAAACTAATAACAAACAAATAAACCTAATCAAAATCAATAAAAACTAAAATGTTGTCTACCAAACCACTACCAGTAGGTAAATGTGTATGTATATTATTATATACATTATATTATATATTATATTGTGATATTATGTCTTATATATTATGTTACATTGTGACATTATGCTACATTTTACTATAATTCGGCGATTCAATGCAAGGTAAACCGTCCTCTAGTTTACCCAGAACATACTAACGAATCGATAGATACCTTATTAATTAAAATCGGATGAGTTATCGTGCTACGGTAAAATATGTAAAATAGTATACAGGAAAAATTTTACGCGTCGCCTCGCACGCGCAAAATTTTTCCTATAATACTATTTTACGCAAGGCGTAGCTAGTCCTAAGTATATATAATATAATATTATAAATGCGAAAGTAACTCTGTCTGTATGTCTGTCTGTGTCACTTTCACGCCAAAACCACTGAACCAATTTAAATGAAATTTGGTACACAGATAGTCTAGAGCCTGAGAACGGACATAGGCTACTTTTTAATGCGAAAAGGGGGTTGTAAGGGGGTTAAAAGGGGGGATGTAAAGTTGTATGGAAGTATTGTAATTTTTAAAGCTAGAAGCTTGAAACTTATTGTTTATTAGGCTGTTGATTCGATATAAATCAATGTCATTCAAAGTTTGTGAGGGGGAAGGGGGAGGGAGAAGGGGAAGGGGGAATGAGGGGAAGGGAGGGAGGGTGGAAGTGAGGCGAAAGTGGAGAGGGATGGGAGTTGAGGAAAAGGGGAGGGGAGGGGGAAGATAAAGGGGGAGGGGGAAGTGGGGGGGAAGTAGGGGAAAGCGGAGGGAGATAGGGAAGTGAGGGGAAAGGGGAGGAAGAGAGAGGGAGAGGGGAGGGGAGGGGTGAGGGGGAGGGAGAGGGGAGGGGGATTTGCGTGGCATGGTACGGTGCGGTGGGATACGCATGTGTCTTATTTGTAAAATAATAAGCCTAAATATTTAAAAATGCTACCCAAAGACACTATTCCACGCGGACGAAGTCGCGGGCACAGCTATATAATAAATAATTAAGACTTTGTTGCGGGTTTGACAAAAAGTGTATTTATTTTTTTTATAACAAATTCAAAGCAAGGGCCTGTAGGTTGCCTGTAGGTTTACTTATCATAGCAACCCAAAGTTCAAAGCCTAACTAAATTCAATTCCCACATGTCTCCTGGTCTCAAAAGCAAAACCAACGATTTTCGGAAGTATTTAATAAACCAATACATTTTTACATGCCATCAAGTTCAACGAACTATAATGAAATATTAAATGTTTGTTCATAATGGGTTACTTGTTAATTGAAGTCTATAAACAGCACTAATTTATAATTTATACATTTTAAATTCGGATTTTTCCAACTTATGAACGTTTTTCCTATTTATAGATAATGGAGTAAGAATTATTCAGTGGAGAAAATTTAAGGTTCATGAAGTTCGATTCAATAATTTGGCCAGATTCTGATAAGAGCTTGATGATTGCGGACATAAGAGCTAGTGGTATGGCATCTCTCTGGCGCTGACGTCGATCTGAAACGAATTGTAAGTCTAGTGTGATCATGCCCTAACATTGGAAAAGGCAAGGAATTTGTTAGTATATGGATTCACAGAAAATCTATTACGGATACAGTACACACGATTTACTCGTATTTATATTTTTTGTGGGACGATTAGTGTGGACTGAACACTTATACATCGCGTATCGTCACATATTTAATACTATTTATATACATGAGTTTTTTTATATCATATAGCGTAGCGTTTGACCACTAAATGTGAAAAGAAATATTAATTCAGTGTAGTAACGCTCAAAAATCTGCATACCCGTAGTTTGGCTTACTGCAGTTTTGTTCTAGACAGAATTTATTTTTATTTTTGGGACTAAGAAACGTGGGATTTTGGTGCCACACTCAGATGTTATTGCTCACTATAATTCCTGTTGCGTTATACCAAGAAGGTTAAACGCAATCAAGGTTGCATGCCGAATAAACTCTGAAGACTAACAATAGGACCTTGAATGACGTCAAATCATGTTTTTGCTCTTTTGTTATTAGTATTTGACGCAATATTGCAGACTTTTCTTCTCAGCTGTTGTTACGGTAAGTGTGTGAGTAAGAAACAAAACTGGGATAAATTATTGTTTTTGTCTTCCTATCAATGTTCTACCTTGTAAGCTCCAGTTATGGTGTAACTTTTTTTACTTTTTCGCTGTATACCCTAAATAATAAATGGAAAAAAATAACAAAAATCAAGTCAGATACACGGGTACCAAAGAGTAACATAATAAATATATGGCGGTTATAATAAATAGATGTAAAATAGTATGGGTTCAACATATCTTGCCTATTGGCATGTGAATAATGTACCTAATGTCCTCGATGGTACGGTGAGTATAATAGTAAAAAAGTAAAAAAAATATATTTTAAACTGTATCAACCATTTACTTTTACACTTCTATCGCATCAACTACCCATTCTTTGGTATTACTTAAGTAATCTCAAATTGATATTTCAAATCAGAAAATGTACGATGATATATCACAAATTCAAGTACATTTATGCATGTCGATATCAATATTTTCCTCTCAGGAAAGCTTCTAAATTCCAGCTTTCGGAGGAAACTTTTAATTGTAAACTTTAAACTTTCGCGATTTGAACACATAGTTATAAATATTAAAATACGGGACTTATCGCGCCTAAAACATACATTTTTATTTAACTCGACGTTTCGACCAAGTTGCATTGATCGTGGTCACGAGACGACTCCGATGACGACGAGTTAAATAAAAATGTATGTTTTAGGCGGGAAACCTTTGATATGAAGTGCAGAATATGCAATATGAACCAGTGATGAAATTGCGGTGCGATGCAAAGTTATCGTATCGTATATCAACGATATCGAGATGAGAGAGATATTGTATTTCAAAGACAAACGCGCTCTCGGCGATATCGTATTACAAAAGGTAACCAGAGATGTACAATGCATAGAAGGAGATTATTTTTCATGGCAGATGTTTTGCCAAAAAGATTACAGATATTGGAACGACATTGAGTCCCAAAATACACACGAGGTCTATATCTTGGGTCATCAGAATGCGATGTTTCAAATTATCTGATGATAAAGTTTATGAACGTATTGTTGTAAGTACTTCATCAGATAAACAAGCGTTTGTCGACTACCTCACTAACACACCTGATGCTAAGTGATGATGCGATCGACAATGTAACACGCTTACCTAGAAGAGGTATGTTCACTCGCGATTTGAAGACTCCAGGGTTTTAGCAAGATTAATGTGTTTAGCTATTTAGTATGCTAAACTTGAGTACATATTATTAATGTTATGTATACATAACAAGTAACAAAATTAAAATTTTTAACAAACACCCACGACAATGTCCTTTAGAAAATTAACGTCACAACATCTATCTAAGAACCACCACTGATTAATTACGAACCGTTTAAAGACAAAATCGAACTAGTTTTGGAGAAAAATGGCAACATGGATTTGAACAAACAAATGTTTACTGCAGCGCCCCCTGGTGAGTTGACACAGTAACACCTATGTAGAAACATGCACCAATCAATCGCGAACCCATAACTGGAAACTGCATCAAAATCGGACAAGTCGTTTTGAAGAAAAAGGCAACATCGATTTGCACCAACAAATGATTACTGCAGCGCTTCCTGGTGAGTTGTTACCGTAACACCTATCTAAAAACATGCACCAATCACACATAAACCCATAACTGAAAACTGCATCAAAATCGGACTAGTAGTTTTGGAGAAAAATTGCAACATGGATTTGCACACACAAACAAACAAACAAACAAACATCCTCTCACCCCAAACGCATATAGAGTCTCCGTTTCGTCGTGGGTAAAAAAGCTTGCAATGAGGCCTTTTTCATTTAATCAACGTATGATTTATACCCAGCACCAAAGTTAGCATGAAATACAGAAATAACCAGCCAAGTGCGGGTTGGACTCGCGCGTTCCGTATAAACTTGTCTAACTAAGAACAAACTTAACTTTGCAGTTCGACTAGTTTCACTAGACCGATGCCTACCCACGGTTCATGCACCAACCACAAATTAATAAATATGTAATAGGAAATTCTTTTTTCTTTTGTTATTAAAATACACATTTACGGTTTCCAAATTTTTTCCTTGACATGTGCTTATGACCTTGCTTTTCGCCAAATTTCATGTTTGAGGTGAAATACTAAATACAGTAAGTTGCATTTAGATTTTTTTTATTATATAGCGGAGCGTAGTGCGTACCACTATCTCACCTGGTGGGAAGTGATGATGCGGTCAAAGACGGTCGCTAGGCCTAGAATGGGAACTGGCTCAAGGTTACTACAATTAAAAGTTAGTTAAAATTGACTTCTAAGATTTTATTACATTGTTTCTTAGTTAAAAGTCAAGTGAGTGTAAGCGTGTTTGAATATCATTCTATCCGTTACACATCTTATGTTATAAAGCGGCACTCAATTTTAGAGATGTGATTCCTAAAATTGTGAAATATTGAGTCATGTTTCGCAGTAGCAGCTGCTCTGTTCGGAATGTAATTCACATCGCTGTACGGTTGACGTTCTTATGAAACGTGGACGGAATACGAATTATTTTCCCGCTTGCATACTATCTATGGGACGTAATAAACTTGGGAATCTTTTGTACTGGGATAAAAATATACCATAGTGAAAGAAAGTCTAATGGCTCTTCTCTGTCTCGTATCTATCTCTCTGGCGTTTTAAAGCATTTGAGATGAAACAAAACTAGCATAATATTAACAGTTACTGTCCCTTTACCCGAGCTCCATCATCAGGAGTAAATTGAAGTGGTAATCCGAAGTATCAGCCGAAATTATCGGGCGTTTCCTACTCCGAATCACATTCGGTTCGGTCGGTCGGTCTAGTTTATCATTCATTCCGACCGGAATTCATTTGGAATTTTGTTGTATCGTAAACCCTACTAAATAAAAAAGTCCCGACCGATAATTTGACAAGAGTTTTATCGTCATTTTATGTCAAAAATAGCCTTTTTACGTAGTAGGTTATCGGCAAATTTGGTCGTGTTTCGGTCGCCGTCGGGCCCGAACTTTCGGATGTGTCATTTCGGAGTTGACCTCCAGATCAGCTTGTTGAGATCAGATTGTTCAGATCCATCTTTAGTGGTAGAACTTCTGCTAGTCCGCCTAGGGTTGTATCACCACTTTGCCAATTCATTTTCAGCCATGAAATAAGAATGTTTTTCGGTTGTAATAGCAAGGTGTCCAGTGAAATTACAGGGCATGTGAGACTTAACATCTTTATGTCTCAAGGTAACAGGCGCAGTGCAGTGATATTCAAAATTCTGGCAGTCCAGAATTTTGTATGCCGTTGTATCTGTAATGACGTCATAGCTTACCATCAGGCGAGCGTCGTGCTTGTACTGTTACATTATACCATAAAAAAAACTCCATTGTACCATCATGTTGTATTTTTTCTACATTAAAGGCAAGCGTTTGACCACTTTCGCGCCTGATGGTAAGCGATGATGTGATCGAAGATGGTGAATACGCTAGGCCTGAAATGGTGTTACTCTCAAGGGACGTGTGCTGCCGAAACGCAATTGTTAGCAGATTTTCTCCTTGTAAGCTACTTTTTGTAGCAAGTCATGCGGATCATTGATATAATGCTCCCACCCCACCCATTGCACTATTGACGTGAACCCACTCTAGACACAACCATATTTAGCTTAGTTGGAGGGGTTAACAAGAATACTAGTAATGTGCAACCCACATTGCGAGTATCTTTAAAAAAAAAAAACTCTTTCAACCTGTGAAATTTGGTTGTCTTGTCACCAAACTTTTAAGATTTTGACGGAAAACCTACATAGGTACATTCATACATTGCAAGTTAACAGATGCTTGTAAAAATACCACATAATTATTATGTTGATATTCTTGTATTCATGAATGGCAAAACTATAAAATTTTTATCATTTAATTTTATTGTTTTGTAACAGTAATTATCAGACTCTTAAATATATTATGCTGAATACAGATTATTACTCAATTTCTTAAAATTAAACGTTTGTAGATTGCGTATACACAATATGTAATGGTATTTTCACTAGGTTCTTATCAGTTTACGCAACTGCACTCAATTTTATAGATAGCCAAATTAGACTCGAGTAAAGGTAGTTATAGTAATGTAGTAAACTATGTACTTATTAGGACTACTAACACTTGTCAATCTATCTAATACTATAAGAATCTTTGTCCTGACATACTGACTGACTGACTGACTGACTGACTGACTGACTGACTGACTGACTGACTGACAGACAACGTACAGCCTAAACCACTAGTCGTAGAGACTTAAAATTCGGAGGGTATATTTTTCTTGGTACGTAAGGGTGTACTAAGACGGGATTTTCCAAAATTCACCCTTTAAGGGGATGAAACGGGGGTTCAAAGTTTGTATGGAGAAACAAGATTCGATAGAATTTTTTATCCGAAACTTCACACAAGTGCTTCAGTAAAAAAATAAGTAAATACATGTTTCAGGTTTTTTTTAATTCCACCCCTAAGAGGGTAAAATGGGGTAACATAGTGTGAAAATCTATATTGTTTCGGATTGCAATGAAATTTGGCATGCAGACAGTTATTACGACATTAGTTACCTCTGAGAAAGGATTTTTAAAAATTCACCCCTGAAGGGGATGAAACGGGGGTCCAAAGTTTGTATGAAGAAACAAGATTCGATAGTCTTTTCAATCCGAAACTTCACACAAGTGCTCCAGTAAAAAAATAAGTAAATACGTGTTTCAGGTTTTTTTGAAATTCCACCCTAAGAGGGTGTTACCCCAGTAACAAAGTGTGAAAATCAATATTGTTTTGGATTGCGCTGAAATTTGGCATGCAGATAGTTATTACGACGTTAGTTCCCTCTGAGAAAATATTTTCCAAAATGCACCCCTGGGGCCTTATTCAGTATGACCAATGAGATAACGCGTTCCTTAACGCGCCACGTTACGTTATTGAAAAATTGTATTCTGTATGCCACACGATAGGTAAATTATACAAAACGCGCGCGTTACACGTCCTCGTATGTCACGATATTTTGACAGCTCAAAACGCGCTCATAACCTTACCCTACCGCTTTTTAATTGGCATAGAGAATACCATAACGCGGAGATAACGTAACACGGCACGGTAAGACTTTAAAATGGTCATACTGAATAAGGCCCCTGAAGGGGATGAAACGCGGGTTCAAAGTTTGTATGGAGAAACAAGATTATATAGTCTTTTATATTCGAAACTTAACACAAGTACTTAAGTAAGTAAATACGTGTTTCAGGCTCTTTCGAAATTCCACCCCTAAAAGGGTGAAGTGGGGTAACAAAGTCTGAAATCAATATTGTTTCGGATTGCGCTGAAATTTGGCATGCAGATAGTTATTTTGACTTAGGTATCCGCTAAGAAAGAAATTTTCAAAATTCTCTCTTCACGGGGATAGACATTTTATTCGACATTTCACACGAGTACTTATTAAAATAAATAAGAAAATACGAGTTGCAGACTTTTTCAAAATGCCACCCTTAGAGGATAAACTGGGATAACAATGTCTAAAAATCAATATTGTTTCGGATTGCGGTAAAATTTAGAATGCAAATTATAATGTAGGTATCCGCTCAGAAAGGATTTTCTAAAAATTCCTCCCGGATACGGAACGGGGATTCAAAGTTTGTATGGCGAAACAAGATTGGAAAAAGTACGTGTTGTAGGATTTTTCGAAATGGGATAGGTAACAAAGTCTGAAAATTTGGGTTTTTCGGGTTTTATAAAAATGAATCCCGAATTGCCTTAGTCACGCGATAACATGAAAACGGGTAAACTGATTTGGCTAATTTTTATTTGATGTCTTTAATGATAGAATCGTTTTTAGAAAAGAAAAGTTTTAAGTAAATAAAATTAGTTTTTAACGCGGGTGAAGCCGCGGGGCACTTCTAGTTTACATATAGAATCCTTATACTTACATATAGAACTTCTAGTTTATATACCTAGCATGCAACAAATTATTAAAAAGTCTATTAGTCCTTTTACTGCAAAATTTAAATAGTAGTTTATTATCCAATATTATAATAAGCGAGGTTTTCAACCGACTTCCAAAAAGAAGGAGGTTCTCAATTCGTCTGTTTTTTTTTTTTGTATGTATATGTTACGCGATTACTCCGTCAATTGTGAACTGATTCGAATGATTCTGATGATATTAATCGGTAGGGTATATTTCCGAGGTAGTCATTGTAATTTCATTGAGATTGGATAATTATCTGTAGAGATATGACGATAAACGTTTTAAACTTGCTGCTAAAACAGACTCGCAGGAAAGCCGGTACTCGTATTTTATTTATAGGTATTTCACGAGTATTTTATTATGTCAAAAAAATTATTAAAATAATATAAATTTTTAGTTTCGTTTCAGTAGTACATGCATGAAGTGTGTCATTAATGTCAAGTTGCTATTATTTTTAACTGACTTCACAAAAAAGGAGGAGGTTTTCATTTCGTCGGAACTATTTTTTTTTGTTTTTTTTTTATGTATGTTAACCGATTACTCGCAGATTTCTGAACCGATTTGAAAAATTATCTTTTTGTTTCAAAGGGTACCCTTCACAGGTTGTCCCATTTAAATTTTAACGAAATCAGCCGAACCGTTTTCAATATATATCCACACTTGTATTACGACGCATTTACTTATCTCGACGATTTACTCGTTCTACTAACTACTGGCACATATTATGTAATAGTTACTACGTCTGCTGGCTACTTTGACTAGTGTGACGTTTGAAGTCGTTTTTTTTAGTTTTTTAAACGATCATAAATTATTTAATTCATAATGAGAACCTCGGAGGATAACGATATCAGTGTAGATAACATAATGATTATATTAATTGAAGGAAAGCAGGATACCAAATAGGTCAGCATCATTACAACACAATAAGGTAAAGGAGTTAGAGGACGAAAGGATTCACAATTTTGAGTGGCAATTAATAGGTTCCATTTTTAGGAGATTTCAGGGTTAACCGGTGGAGCAGAAATAGGTATTTAGGTGTGATAAACATTATCTAAACTATCTTAACTAAGAACATAAAGAAGAAAATGTTGTGTGTTTGTTTGTTACGTTTGTTTGTTCTTTCACTAATGGAAAGCTACATTATCATCGAGTAATATAAGCTATATTTTATCCCCGTATTCTTACTGGAACAGGAACTACGTGGGTGAAACCGCGAGCCGCTGCTAGTTATATAATAATCAGCCTATACTAGCCCACTGTTAGAGATAGGCCTTTTCTCCAGAAACTAGCACCAGGAACCAGGGACAGGAATCCAGTGGTGTAGCGTGGGATTGTGCCGCCCGGAGCTGAGACAAGTTTTTCCGCCCCCATATTTAGGCATAAAAATTTTAAACCTAAAATAAACTTTTCAACTAAATTCAGTTTGTTAAGGTACGATTCCACCAAAATAGTGTGCAGCACATTTGTTTACAAACATTTTGTGCAAAACTCCAGCAGTGCACGTACTAAACTGGTATCGCGTCTAGCTGCTGTCTCCACCGGCAAGGTTGTGCGTAACTTTTGTAAACGCACAGTATGGCACACTTGTGCACGGACATGTTCACTGATGTTCGCTCCGGTAGCGGAAGCAAGATTGAGTTCGCGAACAACAAGCGCGTACGCGTCGACACGAGTCCACTGCATGCATGTGTGCGCGCACAAAAGTATACAGATGTGCGCGAACATTTCTAAAATGTTCGCGCACAATTTGTTATTGTTTGCCGGAGTGAGTCGACCAACGTGAACATTTGCGTCGTACACTGTGCGTTACAGTGCCGCACAGTTCGGCACACTGGTGGAATCGCGCCTTTACAGTTACAAGTAATGAATAATAGTACGATCATACGACGTTTTACAACACACTTGTTAAGAAAATAATACTTATTTAATTAATAAATAACTTTAATTTCATCAGTGAAAACGAGTTGAGAAATTTTTTTCGCAATGGCGGGAAAAATTAATAGGTTTTCCTATGCGCGCGCATCTAACAATGGTGATCGGCCCTAGACTAAAATATTGAGGTTTATTTTTTTTTAGTTTGTCGCGGATAGCGTTTTAGCCACGTAAAAAAAATGAAATTTATTGAAAACAAAATTTTTATATGTATTTTTGTTTATAGTTATTATATTAAGTTATATTAATAATATAATACTTATTATTACAATATAACTTAATTAATATAATTATATTAACTAAGTTATATTTGAGTGAATGTATTGTTTATTAAACACGTTCAAGTTGAAATGATCTATTTAATTACGAAGTTGCATAAAATTAGCAAGTAATAGGTTTATTAATTTATTTGGACTATTGCACACGATCTTATTTGTATCGAAACTTTTTTAAGAACAAAGCAACTCAACCAATAACATTTAACAAATATCTATAACTCACTTGTGACTAATAGCAACGAAATTTTTACGTAATGCACCTGAAAAAGAAAAAAAAAATTACGCTATGCAGTAAAATGAATGGAAAATAGTATTAAGCGAGCGAAGTGAACACAAAATTTCTGATAATTAAGCTGAAACGAAACTCACGAGAAAAGCTTTTTTTTCGTTTGATTAAGGGTAAGACGACAACAGGGTAAGGGTGAAATAGTATATATACGGTCATAAACGGGGAGGCCATGGCTCCCCACGCTACGCCACTGCAGGAACCAGGAACCAGGAACAGGATACTACTAGACCGTACTGAAGTACGATCCTCGGCTTCTAAAAGGCAACTCTTGCCATCCAAATTTTTTTTATATACTGAACTGGGTAGCATTTAATTACTATTTTACGAACTACGAATACCGTGCAACAGCATGTCACTAAGTAAGGACTAAGTATGTAAGTACTGACGAGTACGAGACGAGTGTAGTAATGATGAGTACGACCATACTTTAAATATTTCCTACTGCGTTCTCGTAATTCCCATTGAAACTTCTTCATATTTGTTTGAGTAAAACTGTTGGAATTGAGAATCGCTATTCAAATATTTCTTCTACGGTATTCCCGGGAAACAGCGATTAAATTTTGAAGCAAATTTAACGAGTCTAGTTAGTTAATCCTCATACGTTCGGAGAGTTTCGCTTTGAGTTACCTAAAGGATTTACTTACATTTAAACTTTGAGTTTACTTTTACAACTAGTGAGATTATGATTATAACTTTTTAAGGTTTTCGAAGTTAGCTCTGAATCGATTTTCATTGAAGGCTCCCGGTATAGAATTTTTATTAGGTGTGTAAATAATTGCATTATACTCGTACAACTTAAAAGCGTCAATCGTGTTACGTCATATAGTAACGTCATATAGACAATAGTGTTACAATAAATACGTAATGGTAGGTACGTGTTAAAGTTTACAAAACAAGACGGTATAATAATATGCGTTTAGGGTGAGAAGATCTTTGTGTGTGCAAATCCATGTTTCCATTTTTGATCCATGTTTCCATTGTCCGATTTTGATGCAATTTTCAGTTATGGGTTTGGGTTTGATTGGTGCATGTTCTTAGATAGGTGTTACGGTGACAACTTACCAGGGGGCGCTGCAGTAAACATTTGTTTGTGCAAATTAATGTTGCCATTTATTTCCAAAACTACTAGTCCGATTTTGATGCAGTTTTCAGTTATGGGTTCAAGTTTGATTGGTGCATGTTTTTCAATACTTGTTACGATGCCAACTCACCAGCGGCGCTGCAGAAAACATTGTTTGTAAAAATACATGTTTAATTTTTTTTCCGTAACTACTAGTTCGATTTTGTCTTTAAACGGTTCGTAATTAATCAGTGGTGGTTCTTAGATAGATTTTATGTTATAACGTTTACTTTCTAAAGGACGCTGTCTTGGGCGTTTATTCAAAAATTTATTTATGTTATACTTGTTTTCAGTACTAAGTTTGAGGCGCTTATCTGCATATCTCTGGATATACTCATCAGATCTCAATGACTCGTAGGTATAATGAGATCACAGTGAAGATGTATTCTACCTTTGAAAAAATAATCATACGAACCTGTTTAAAATTAGAGTAGTAATCGCGTAACAAACGGAAAAAAATAACAAACCGACGAATTAAGAACCTTCTCCTTTTCGAAAGTCAGTTGAAAACAAACATACTACGCGATACGGCCATATATACACACATAAAATCTCGCCTTTTTCCCGTTGAGGTAGGAAGAGACTAAATCTTTCCACATGCTACAATCCTGACATACCTCTTTCGCTTCTACGGCCATTGATGCATTTTTCTTGTTGCTTCGTTTTACTAAAGTAAAATGTTATGAAATTTTGTGGTGTGTTCATAAACTGTGAAGGTACGGCCACACCGCGGCGTCCTACGTTTTGCGGGTGCAATCAGAGATCTCAGTACTTTTCAATTGTTTTCTTATCGCGTTTGGTGTAAACCAGTCGGTACAAATTAACTCTGACTAAAAACGGTACATTAACTCGTGTCATCTCACTAAAATGAGTGACATGAAAATGACACAGAAATTTCAATTTACACATTCCCCAAAGTTAATCACCAGCGAGATAAGCAATTCATTGAATGCATCACCAAAATAACATTTGAAAAATTAACCCCATAAAGCGCGTATGGAACAGATAAAAAAGGTCTCCCTCTTTAAAAATTCAGCATCCCTTGAATAAAATCACGCTGGTGATTCTAGGGAGATAGCAAATTACGAAGGAAGCGGGCAAATGAAGCGAGAATGCGATTATTTTGCTCTGAGACCTTACGAAAATTTATACGAAATGCTTGCCTTTTATTTAACGAGTTGAGTGTGGATCGTGACAAGAGGAGCGAGTTTCGATTGCGAAACTTTAGACTAAACAACGATGCTGTCATTTGCATACTGAAGTACAAATTATTACCAAATTTTAAGCAAGTCTTATATAATATACTCAACTAGAGATGGGCGTTGATTAAACGAACTAGTTAAAAAAACTGTCCATCGACTGTCAACGTTTCGACCGTTAATCTTTCCGATCAACTAGTTGAATCCATAGACGGCAAAACTCAAGAGTATAGAGGAACGTATCAGTTGACGTCAACGAACGCCGCACGATTAACTGTCATTAACTTGATTTGGAACGGTTACATTCGTTGTTGGACGACTGAATTCGATAGTAGAAAAGGGAATTGCAACTTCGTAGGTAGGTATGTTATATAAATAAAACTGGCCAAGTGCGAGTCAGACTTTTGTCCCGCACACGGAGGGTTCCGAATTTCCGAAGGCCGAACGCCACGAACTTCTAACACCATCTCAGTAAATATTAACACAAAGATAATTAATATAAATAATTAATTATCTGGAATAGTCGTGTGTAGTTCACGAATGAATGACAAAATTGAAGTACTTCAATTGCTTCTTGTCATTCATTCAGTAGTGTTAAGGCTTCAGCTAAGATTAATGGAAAATTTGAAAAGGATGGAAGGGTACTCACATGCAGCTCTCGTTTGATACACGCACATTAGTAAATATCCTGTTATGATTTAATGTGTTTTGAATAGTTAAGATGATAACACAGCACTTGACGGGGAATTCTCACTGCGGAAACTTTTATGCACACAAAATTATGTTTTTTACATTTTCATTGCTGTAGATTGATTTCGCGACTCCATGGCGACTGGCGGCGATTGTAGGATGCGCCGGCCAATCAGTGCGCAGGAGCATTTTGCCGCGAGTTTTAAATGCGGAGTTGGATAATGGTAGTGGAGGGACGTTGGCGGGAATAAGGAAAGTGGACTGTAAACTAAAGCCTGAACATATCCCCCCACATGAAATCATCATGGATTTCACAAGGTTAAATGAGGGTTCGTGACCCTGCTACTAAGATACTACTCGGATTCATAAGGTCATTGGTATTAGATAAATAGGTGTGATAAGTTGCATAACAAATTACATATGTGAACAATTTAGAAGTGTAAGTTAATGTTAATGTATATATAAATATTTAAAGTTAAATGCTAAGAATATTGTTTTTTAAGTTAAGAATAAGTTTAAGGTCTTCTAATTATGAAGATAAATGCTGCTCTTCGATCGGAAGAGGACAGATTTTTACCGCTGGTCGCACTAGCACGCCTTTAGCAGTTTTGACAGTCACAACGCGGATGATGTTGTCTTTTCCGGGATGCAACTTTACGATACGACCTAGACGCCATTCGTTAGGAGGTAAGTTTGGTTCAATAATGGTTACAAGATCGTCCAATTTAGGTTGTCGGTTATCTGACTTGAACCATTTTACGCGTTGTTGGAGAGTATGAAGGTAGTCCCTTTGCCAAGTACGCCAGAAACTTTGAGTAAGTCTCTGTATAAGCTGCCAGCGAGAACGCAGACATACATTCTCATCGTGTACTGGTTCAGGTAAGGAAACTAACGGGCGGCCAATCAGAAAATGCCCAGCAGTGAGCGCGTCAACTTCACGGGGATCGGATGAAAGCTCCACCAAAGGTCTGGAGTTTAACATCGCTTCGATTTTAGTAAGAACAGTATAGAATTCTTCGTAAGTAAGGGTCTGAGCTCCTATGACTCGCCTAAGGTGATACTTAGTAGAACGAATACTGCGTTCGAAAATACCGCCAAAGTGTGCTCCCGAAGCGGGATTAATTTTCCAGGTTATGCCTCGAGACGCGAGCTGCTGAGAGATTGAGTCGCTTTCTTTATCTAGCATTTCTGAAACTTCTGATAGATAGCGCTTAGCACCGATGAAGTTGGTTCCACCGTCGGTAACAACTAATTGGCAAAGACCCCTCCGTGATATGAAACGGTCGAAAGCTGCGATAAAAGCTTCTGTGGTCAACTCGGTGACCAGCTCGAGATGAATTGCCTTAGTTGAGTGACAAACGATAAGACATAGATATGCCTTATAAGATCGTGCATTACGACGCCTACTTTCTTTTATCATCACCGGCCCTCCAAAATCAATTCCAATTTTCTGGAAACATTGTGGTGTTACACGAGATGAAGGTAGATCACCCATCAATGGTTGCAGATGAGTAGGTGCTGTTTTGAAGCAAGTGACGCATTTAGATAGTCTCGATCTAATAAGATTACGTAGGCCGAGAATCCAAAATCGACGTTGGATTAATGACTGCAGAAGACGCGGTCCACAGTGAAGGTAAGTTGCATGAAAATGATCGATAAGGAGTTGACACAGCCGAGATGATTTTGGTAAAAGATAAGGATGTTTGACACTATCAGGTAAGTCGGATTGCCCTAGTCGTCCACCCACACGAATAATACCAAGCTAATCTACAAACGGCGAGAGCTTAGAGATGTGTCTCGGAAGAGATTTTTTGGTTGAAACTAAAGGTGGGATTTCTTTAAGTTGTTGCTGTTGAACATATTTCACTAAAGAATTGACTGACCGATCGAGTTCGGTGGAGGTGAGAAAAGGCGATAACTTACGCTCCGAGCGTTTACGTTTAGCGTTATCTATGAGACGGTAGATCCACGCTACTACTCTCTGCACGCGCGAAAAACTGGAGGAGCGTTCCAGCTGAGTTTGTAACACATCAGCATCTTGTGTAGTGAGGTAAACGTTACACAACTGTGATGACGATTTCAGTTCTGGAAGGTTTTCCTACCCTTTGACTGCTGATACAGGCCAGTCGTCAGGTGCATCGGTCAGCCACTGCGGACCTGACCACCAGCTTTCACAGGTAGCTAGCTGAGAGCATGGTAGACCACGACTACATAGATCAGCCGGGTTATCATGTGTGGACACGTGACGCCACACAAACTGTGCGGACGCATCGATTATTTGAACTACACGATGCGCTACAAATGTTTTTAATTTGTGCGGTTCAGTGTTCAGCCACGACAGCACCGTCGAACTATCAGTGAAAAGATAGCATTGAGATAAGTTTAGGTTTTTGCTAAGCAAGGAGTAAATTCTACTAGCGACTTTTGCTAGTAAAACCGCGCCGCAAAGTTCCAAACGGTTGACAGTGAGGACCTTTAACGGGGCTACCTTGGACTTAGCTATCAGAAGATGGACATTGACCTGGTCATCAGTGGCAGCACGGAGATAGACTGAACAGCCGAAAGCCTTGGTCGATCCGTCACAATAGCCGATAATAGAAAATGTCTTGCCTTGATGAGGGATGACATGACGCGGTATGTTGATGAAATTTAAATTATTTAGGTCCGAGATAAATTCTCGCCAGTCTTGAGATAAGTCTCTGGGAATCGGTTCGTCCCAAGAGAGATGTGAACGCCACAAATCTTGAAGGAGTAATTTTGCCTTGAGAATGACAGGTGTGAGCCAGCCGAGAGGGTCGAAGATGCGAGCAACGTTAGATAAGATAGAACGCTTCGTATGTTCAGTGTCGACGATCGGAGAATGTGAGTACGTGAAACTATCCTCCTTCGGATCATATTGGACTCCTAAGATTTTTAGCATATTTTTATCGTCTTGTTCTGAAAATTGTTTTGGAGATTGGCAGTGATCTACTGGCAAGGTTTGCAAAAAGGAGGTGGAGTTGCTGCTCCATTTTCGCAGCTCCAGTTGAGCGTGGCCGAGAAGTTTGATAAGCTCGTCTTTAAGTTTGATTGCGGCTTCAACAGAGGGCGCACCTGTCGTAACATCATCCATAAATGTTTCATGACGAACTGCTTCAGCAGCGCGGGGATACTCATCGCCGTGATCAGCCGCTAGTTGATGGAGAGTGCGAATCGCAAGGTAAGGTGAACTCGATACTCCGTACGTCACGGTGGAGAGTTCGTATTCCGTTACCGGGTCACTAGGGGACTCACGCCACAGTACGTGCTGATAGCAGCGATCCTCTGGTCGAATTAAAATTTGACGATACATTTTGGATATGTCACAGGTAAACACTACTCTGTGCAGTCTGAAGTTGGTTATGATATCTATGATATCAACTTGAAGCTTAGGGCCAGCGTACACTACGTCGTTGAGAGATAAACCATTAGTAGTCTTGCAGCTTGCGTCAAAAACCACTCGCAGCTTAGTTGTTGTGCTTTCTGGTCGGATGATGCAATGATGCGGGATAAGATAACGCTTTTGCGGTTGTGGATGAGACTGAGATGGATATATCGGTTGCATGTGACCGAGACTTTCGTACTCTTGCATAAAGTTTGTGTAATCGGTTTTAAGGTGAGGTTGTCTGTTGAGCTTCTTCTCGAGGTTATTTAACCGAGACAAAGAAGTGTGATACGATTCGCCTAATGTGCAATCGCGGTCCTTTAGAAGGATAGGTACGACGTAACGTCCGTTAGATTCGCGGTAGGTAAGATCGGCGTACATAGTCTCACAGATGTCATCTTCGGGCTTAGTAATACGCGCGCGCGGTGGCTCCTCGACTTCCCAGAATAGTCTGACCTGCTCGTCGAGTGTGCGCGAAGCAGCTAACAGTGACGAGACAGCGGGTGGCGGTGATACGTCGATGTCAACGGCGCCGGTGAGTATCCAGCCGAATACGCTGTGCAAGGCGGTAGGTAAACCGGGACCTAGCTTAACGCGTTGACCGTCATAGATTTCCGAAAAAAGTTCTGCTCCGATTAAAAGATCTATCGGTCCGGGCCGGTCGAAGTCGCGGTCGGCGAGAACAAAATGTTGACATAGACTCCGGACGCCTGACGGCACTTGAACGCTAGGCATCTGCGAGGTAATGTTGTCTAGAACGATAGGTTTTAACTTGTATAGCGGGTCGTTGTTATCGAGGGGTTGCAAAACGCACTGTGTGACTCCCCTGACTTGAAACACAGTGTTCTGACCAAGTCCAGCTACCGTAAGATTGCAGCGATGGAGCTTGAGGCCTAAATTCCGTGCGCAGGCAGTAGTTATGAATGAGTCTTGCGCGCCGCTATCGATAAGAGCGCGCACGGTGCGCTGCGTGCCGGCAACGGTATTACAAACGCGCAGCTGACACGTCCCTAGTAGCACTATGCTGCGGCTCGATCCTAAATGCGCGCTAGTGCTCGCTTGAGTGATGTCACTCGAGTTCACTCGGGGGCTCTCAAAGTGCAACAACGAATGATGACGTAATCCGCACATTGAACAAGTTACCTTTGATATGCACTTGTCTATGACATGGTTGTTACGTAGACAGTTAGTACACAATTGTTTATTTTTTACTAAGTCAAGTCTAGCACGAGAGTCTAACGATTGAAAGGTAGGGCACCGATATATGGAGTGCACCTCGCCGCAACACAAACATTTGAATGTTGGCGGGCTAGATTCCGTAAGATAAGATGAGCGGTTTGATCCGCCGCTAGATTGCCGATTATTTGGCTGAGATTTCTTTCCGTCGAAAGTCCGCGAAGGATTGCTTTTCCCGTCAAAGGTCCGGGATGAGATAGGATTTGGAGATCGTTGTGTAGTTTCTAAGATCTTTACGTAGTCTTGAAGAAACTTGAGAAGATCACTAAAGGTAGGTATTTGTGTGCTGTTTTGAGTTTCGAACCGCATGCGAGTATCCGCATCGAGCGATCGCGAGGCTAAATGGAATAAGATATATTCACCTAAATTCTCAATATTTATAGCTTCGAGGGCGTGACTCGATTCATAAAACACGTTGGTGAGATTCTGTAACTCCCTATAATTACCCGCCCGTACTACGGGATAATTAACAATTTTCTCTAAGTAGGTAACGGCTAAGATTCGTTTGTTCTGATAACGTTCGACTAATGCAGCGTAAACAATCTGATAATTATTCGCGGTAACCGGAATTCCTTTCACTAATGACAGCGCAGGACCGGATAAACACGAGATGAGATAATGATATTTTTCTATATCGGATAATGTATTGTTTTCATGGATCAGTGCTTTAAACGTATCGAAAAATACTTGAAAATCTTCGGTGCTACCATTAAAGTGGGGTAATTGTAGTTGAGGAAGTCGCACATTCACTGAAGGTTGATGTGACGACGAACAATTAAGTGCCCCGGCGGCTTTGACGCCCGCGCTGGAGGCATCTGATAACTGGTCGGCCGCACTTATAACCGTGTAATACAACTCATCGAACGCACTAATAGCCGACAGATCGACTTCCGAATCAGGTTTCAGTTCTAATATCAATTCATTTATTTGTTCAGAAAGCTTCATGTATTCTTCGCGAATTGAATGTATGCGCTTATATCTAGATTTAAACGACGATTCCTTTGAACGATCTTGAATCATCTCCCGTGATAGATCGTACAGAATTTGAATGTCCCGGAACACATATTCGCGTTGAGACCGCAACAATCTAAGTTTATTTTTCTCCATACTCATAAGATAGATAAAGATAACAGTAAAGTAAGTTAACTGCGAGACCGGTCGGTCGATCGCTAAATGAGTTGAAGGTAGATACAACTTGATATGATTGTTACGAGTTTATTCTGTAAATACTGTGATTAGGATCATTTAATTTAGTTATAAGTGTAGTTAGAGACGATTATTATGTGTATTAGATGTTTATTTATGTGAGTTATAACGATATTTTGTTAAAAATTACTAGAAAATAAAAGATGACGCAATTTTGAATAGGAAACCAAGTTAACTTGACATATGAAACCGAGTAGCCTGTATGTAAAACCGGGCCAACTTAAGCTGGTTGCTTGTTGATTTTGCCGGTTTTACTATCAGATTTTCTAATGAAATTTAATAATGAATTTGACGATAATTCCATAGGAATTCGCGCTCTGATAGGACCACAAAATAGGGGATGTTAAGGCTTCAGCTAAGATTAATGGAAAATTTGAAAAGGATGGAAGGGTACTCACATGCAGCTCTCGTTTGATACACGCACATTAGTAAATATCCTGTTATGATTTAATGTGTTTTGAATAGTTAAGATGATAACACAGCACTTGACGGGGAATTCTCACTGCGGAAACTTTTATGCACACAAAATTATGTTTTTTACATTTTCATTGCTGTAGATTGATTTCGCGACTCCATGGCGACTGGCGGCGATTGTAGGATGCGCCGGCCAATCAGTGCGCAGGAGCATTTTGCCGCGAGTTTTAAATGCGGAGTTGGATAATGGTAGTGGAGGGACGTTGGCGGGAATAAGGAAAGTGGACTGTAAACTAAAGCCTGAACAAGTAGTTCACTTTTAGAATATGTAGTCCAGTAGTCCATTTAGTTCATCTGCTTATTGCTACTACGAATGCGAATGAGCCGAAGCGCCCGAGGCGCCGCGCCGATTTGACCCGATCATTGCCGAACGTAAAATTAATCCTCCTCTCGCATAGATTTAACAAAAATTTTTTTTTGGTTAAATCCATGTCCTCGTAAAATTTCGTATAACAAAAACTGGTAATGGTATTATCTTAGTACCTCAATAACAAGGCACATTTTTCAATAGCTGCAAGACACTTCATTGTTTATAGTAAATGTGGCGCGCGACCAAAGCGCGCCATACTCATGACGATGAGGTACAAATCATAATCATTTTAAATTTTCATTCCACTTAGTTACCTACACATTCAGCATGTTAGTTAGGCGATGGCGAACTAGCCGAAAAATGTAGATGGGAGTATTGCCTTCTCTCTCTTCGCCGAAGAAAGATAATCTCATAATTAAACGCCAAAAAAAATCATTCATTCATTGAGGCTTTGTAGCCAACTGAATTAAATTAACTACTGGACTAGAACAAGGATATACTTCAAAGCAAGGAAAAGATATGTACATATCTTTACACTTCAGTGACCCATTCTGCGCATGATTAATCTGGAAGACCGACTGTTCGTACGACTTACTTTCTACTGTTTCTAGCTAATTGAAGCTCTTTAAGTACTAAACTAGAAGATATGATGTTATTCAATACAGTACACTACATTTCTGCAATATAACTTTAACTAAGTAAACAAATCGACCGAGGCCCACAGATTTAACAAATGAAACGCTTGCGCGTGCTAATTTTTCCTGTGCTGCCATCTAGCTGCGTCGAAGTGAATTAATTTCGTATCGTATCGTATCGTAAATAACACGTTTTTTGTTTTAAAACCTTTAATTTTATACTTTGTTCTCTTCTTAGTATTTCAACCGTATAACTATCACGGTTCATGAGATACAGCCTGGTGACAGACGGACAGACAGACAGACAGACAGACAGACAGACAGACAGACAGACAGACAGACGGACAGCGGAGTCTCAGTAATAGGGTTCCGTTGGTACCCTTTGGGTTCGGAACCCTAAAAAAAAGAGGTAATATTGTATTTAATGTACGTATTTAGTAACATTAATAGCTCTATATGCAAAGACTTAGTATTTAAATGTCTTAGAAATTCACGTCATGATGTAAAGCTAAAACATACCTACTTAAAATCAAAATATATTTATTGTTGAAAAACTTACAATACAAATTAACGTACCGCGCTATTTGGATTTAAACGATTGAATGAACCAATCCTACGATAACGGTTGAATTCATACGAGCACTGCGAAATGGACTACGGTTAAATCATTAACTAGTTAATCAATTCAACTAGTTAATCGACTAGTAGACGAAGGTTAATTCAACGGTCTAGTTGCGTTAACGAAAAATATGTCAACGACTCATCGCTATACTCAACGGATTAGTAAGCTGAATTGGCAGTGGGCTCGCTTTATCTGACACAGGACCGCTAACCTGATAACGGGTAGACTTGTTCCAGAGTAGAGACCGCAAATCAGCTAACATATCTTATGACGCCTTGTGACCAGAATATGGAACGAAGACATTCACAAAGCGCTGGGCAGTGACTGGAAAAGAGGAGCTGAAGATCGGGCTCAGTGGCTTGTCTTTTCAGAGGCATACGCCCAGCAGTCGATTAATACCGGCTGATCATGATTTTTTTATAAATATTTTTTTATATCTTATAGGCTTACATTTGACCACTAATCTTGCCTGGTGGTAAGCGACAATGTGGTCGAAGATGATGAACACGCTAGGCCAAGAATACTGGGACTCTCAAGGGCTGTGTGCTGCCGAAGAACCGTAAAGATAAGGCGGCAGCGATTTTCTCCTTGATGATGGTAATGCCACTTTCTGGTAACTAGTCAGGAGGAACATCCATATAATATGCTCGAAACAAAATGGTGTAGTTCCTCTAATCTCCGAAGAGTGATTCAGTGCAAAGACAAATCTTATATAAAAATATTTAGAAAAAGAAAACACCGGCAGTATAAAATCGCTAATCGCTCCGCTCACCCCCACTCCCTATCGAGCTACCATCTGACGATGCAAATTAGCATATCTGTGATTCAGGTTGGGCAACGTTTGTTTATTTGCCGCATAATTTCACAGTAGCACTCATCTCAAGATGTTTACAGCACGGGCTATTACATTTTTGTCGTGAATAAAACATTAATTGCTGTTTTGGGTGTTAAGGTAAATTTTGCGAGTAAGAAAAAGGTTAAGATTTTTTGTTTTTTTGGGTTCCGTACCTCAAAAGGAAAAAAGGAACCCTTATAGGTTGACTTTGTTGTCCGTCTGTTCTGGTCTTAGGTTAAATCGTGCTTGCATGAAAGTCTGCGCCACATTTTGCAATTGTCTTGTGGCTAACGTCTAACATTATGATGGAATTAGGTGAACCTATTGGTTATTTAGTGGATTGACACCGGTTGATTATGATGATGATGATTGGTTTTTGATTTTATTTGTAGTTTGAGCCTCGACAGAAACTTACCTCCAGTTGTCACCCTTTTAGCTGCACCCAGAGATCACGTGTAGGTTTAAGGCATCCTTAAACCTACACGTAATCTCTGGGTCGGTGACGAAGTTCTCTGGAACTACTTTATTATAGTGGTAGGACTTGCGTGCGCGATCTAAGCGGCGATCAGATAGCGCAGTAGTATTTGTACCGACTGGTTCACACCAAACGCGATCACAAAACAATTAAAAATTAATGAGATCGCGCCCGCAGATCGCAGGACGCCGCGGTGTGGCCGCTTAATACATGCCATTGTGCTTTAAGTTTCACGTGTGTTGTATCTATCTGTGGCATATGTTTATTTTTTTAGCCGACTTCAAAAAAAGGAGGTTGTAAGTGGAGGCGAATTGAGAAACCTCCTCCTTTTATTGAATACTAGAAGTGTCCCGCGGCTTCGCCCGCGTTAAACCTTCTTTTATTTACTTAAAACTTTTCTTTTGTAAAACGATTCTATCATTAAACACATCAAATAAGAATTAGCCAAATCGGTTCACCCGCTTTTTTTCATGTTATCGCGTGACTAAGGCAATTCTGGATTCATATTTATAAAACCCTAAAAACCTAAATTTACAGACTTTGTTACCTACCCCATTTCGAAAAATCCTACAACACTTACTTTATCCCATCTTGTTTCGCCATACAAACTTTGAATCCCCGTATCCGGAAGGAATTTTCAGAAAATCATTTCTGAGCGGATACCTACGTCATAATAACTATCTGCATTCTGAATTTCAGCGCAATCCGAAACAATATTGAGTTTTAGACTTTGTTACCCCAGTTTATCCTCTTAGGGTGGCATTTTGAAAAAGTCTGAAACTCGTATTTACTTATACGAATTACGAATAAAACGACTATCCAAACTTTGAACCCCCGCTTCATCCTCTTTAAGAGTGTATTTTTAAAAATTCTTTCTTAGCGGATACCTAAGTCAAAATAACTATCTGCATGCCAAATTTCAGCGCAATCCGAAACAATATTGATTTCAGACTTTGTTACCCCACTTCACCCTTTTAGGGGTGGAATTTCGAAAAAGCCTGAAACACTTATTTACTTTCTTAAGTACTTGTGTTAAATTTCGAATATAAAAGACTATCTAATAATGTTTTTCCATACAAACTTTGAACCCCCGTTTCATCCCCTTCAGGAGTGAATTTTGGAAAATCCTTTCTCAGAGGGAATTAACGTCGTAATAACTATCGGCATGCCCAATTTCAGCGGAATCTGAAACAATATTGGTTTTCACACTTTGTTACCCAATTTCACCCTCTTAGGGGTGGAATTTAAAAAAAAACATGAAACACATATTTACTTATTTTTTACTGGAGCACTTGTATGAAGTTTCGAATATAAAAGACTATAATCTTGTTTCTCCATACAAACTTTGAACCCGCGTTTCATCCCCTTCAGGGGTGAATTTTGGAAAATCCTTTCTCAGAGGGAACTATCGTCGTAATAACTATCTGCATGCCAAATTTCAGCGCAATCCGAAACAATATTGATTTCAGACTTTGTTACCCAATTTCACCCTCTTGAGGTGGAATTTCAAAAATACATGAAACACATATTTATTTATTTTTTTACTGGAGCACTTGTATGAAGTTTCGAATAGAAAATACTATCTAATCTTGTTTCTCCATACAAACTTTGAACCCACGTTTCATCCCCTTCAGGGGTAAATTTTGGAAAATCCTTTCTCAGAGGGAACTATCGTCGTAATAACTATCTGCATGCCAAATTTCAGCGCAATCCAAAACAATATTGATTTTCACACTTTGTTACCCAATTTCACCCTCTTGAGGTGGAATTTCAAAAATACATGAAACACATATTTATTTATTTTTTTACTGGAGCACTTGTATGAAGTTTCGAATAGAAAATACTATCTAATCTTGTTTTTCCATACAAACTTTGAACCCCCATTTCATCCCCTTAAGGGGTGAATTTTGAAAAATACTTTCTTAGTACACCCCTATGTACTAAGACAAATATACCCTCCAAATTTCAAGTCTCTACGACCAGCGGCTTAGGCTGTGCGTAGTCTGTCAGTGTTTCAGTCAGTCAGTCAGTCAGTATGTCAGGACAAAGATTCTTATAGTATTAGAAGATATATTATATATATTTTTTTATGTTTGTTCGCGGATAACTTCGTCGTTTATGAACCGATTTTGAATATTATTTTTTTTGGAAAGAAGATATCCCAAGTGTGGTACCATGGTAATTTAATAGACGTCTGATAAGTATCTTCAGAGATATGGAGATAAACACCTCAAACTTGGTACTGAAAATTAATAGTATGGCATTTGAAGTTGGTTCTTTTAGTTTTTTAAGCGATCTTATGTTTGATAGGTGATTTAATTGGGAGTGTCCTTAGTATTTTTTTCTGTTTTGTCCTACTGCAGTACTGGCCTAGGCCTTCATACCGCCATCTACGTCTGGGCTTGTACTATTCATTATTCTGTGGTCTGGGTCTACACATTCTATGAAACCCACTCTGTAGAGTTTTGCTCACAGATCTTCCGACATGCGACTTAAATTATATATTTTTTATGCTTAATAATAGGCAAGCGATTGGCCACTATTCACCTGGTGTTAAGAAAGGATGTGGTCCGAAATGTAGTACGCTTGCCCAGAAGATACCTATTCACTCGTGACTTGAAGACCCTTAGATGGTAGTCGGGTAACCTATATTATTACCTATTATCTAATTATCTATTATCTTCCGTATTGTAGATGAAGCGGTTGAAATAATAAAAACATCCGAATTTCAACCGGGAGGATGGTTTTAGATTGGCAATAACTTGGAACCCAGTGATTAGCAAGTGTTCCACGCGAAGTTTAAATCAACGAAAATCTGCCGATGTCGTCAGTATTGTGTGTCGCAATGGCAACTCCGATCAAGATCAAATGAGGGTAGTTTCAAATTACTCTCAATCATAACAATGCTGATACCCACAACTTCAGTCTTCTCGTGACCACGGTCAATGCAATTTGATCGAAACGTCGAGGTAAATAAAATTATGTTTTTAGCGCGATAAGTCCCGTATTACAATATAATTATGTGTGTAAATCGCGAAAGTTTAAAATTTACTATTATCTAATCCAATCTTTTCTGACGTTTGCATACAGACATACATACATTGCGAGTTAAATAAAAGCTTGTAAAAAATAACGCTGAATAATCTATAATAGTAGAGTAGTAATCCTTAAGTTCGTCTATACTATAGGTCACTGGTGTGGTAACAAAAAAATGAAAATAAAAGCAATTTAGTCAAATTGAGAACCTCCCCTTTGAATTCGGTTAAAAATCTCAACTCTCGTGACATATTTCCAGCGTTAGCCGGATGTTCAAAAATTTCCCTAAGCATATTCTTTGCCGAAATGGCTAACATTAAGGGGCGATGTGTGAGCCGCAACCGTCATATGTCAACTTTTTGCCCCCTAATGTCCCTTTATAGCCCTTATATCTGTATTTAAAGACTCGTCCTTTATCCGCCATCTATGTTGAGTTTTGATAACTTCCATGCAGTAGGTACTTATTCAGGCTTGAGAACGATTTTTGGCCAAGTTTTTGTTACAAATAGCGTTTAAATTTGAAATGTATCCTTCTGCCGTCTATTGCTTCATAATCATAATAACCAAAGGATTGGACATAGTTTGCCAATTAATTTATAACAGAAATACAATATTAGAGAGTTTTAAGAGATTACAGTATTCTAGGCCTTGCATCTTTGACCATATCATCACTTACAAACAGCCGAGATGGTGATCAAATGCTAGTAGCCTTTAAAACATAAAACAATATAATTATGATTTTTTATAAATATTATAAATATAAAAATAATTATTATTTTATATATTGAATCAAATCAAATGGTAATAGCACACCAGCAGATTATTAAAGTTATCGAGAAAGTTACACATGTAAAAAAACGTGATTTTACGTTTTTACGTGATAATAGCAGTTACAAACTTTAATATGTGCTAAACATCTTGTGTGCGGCTAGCATGTTTGCCTTTATTACTATTGTTATTTATTACATTTTTGAAAAGTATATTAAAATTGTCTGGAAACTTTCAAACTGAACGAGATCTCTGGTTCGCAAGGTTATTCAAGTGGTTATTCGATATTAACCCTGGAGATAACCAACGTCAAGGAGAAAATCAGCCGCCATAACTTTACGGCGTTCTGGCAGAAGCCCTTAAAAGTCAAACAATTCAAGGTTTAGCGTGTCACCATTCTCAATTACATCACCGCTTACCACCAGGCGAGATAGTAGTTAAACACTAGATTTTCTGATATGAGAAGGTGATGTAGCACAAGATTGACAGCTAGGAGTACACAATTTCCTTTGGCGGCTTATATTGGTAGACTAGCTGTTACCCGCGGCTTCGCCCGCGTTATTTGAGTCTTTATGACCTTTGAGGTCAAGATTGATGATCTCTTAGGCCAAGTCACCATAGATGACCCTAAAGTTGAACTCAATATCCTCTATTGTTAAAGTCATTAATCATTTTGGTTAGGTATACGAAGTTGTGCTGCTTAAATGTTTGACCCAACACAAAAGTTCCTGACACATTTCTTACAAAGAAAATAAGGTGAATAGCTGCGCGAGCGCAGAGAGAGCTATCATTGCGCGAGCGAACATTTTTTATGACTTTTTATGACTCTGACAAATTTACGACCTAATAATCAACTCACTATAGATGTCTCTTAGGTCGAACTCGATATCGTCTATTGTTAAAGTCATTAATAATTACTTGATAAACCTAACCAAGGTTAACCAAGTGTTGCTGTTTAAGTATTTGAGTCAGTCTATTGTATGAGGCTGTTGAAACACGCTATTATACACTATATAGCGTTATTACTGCGAAAAAAAATTACGACTTTTATAACCTTGACAGTTTTTATGACCTACTAAGTCAACACTGATGACACTCAGGTTAAAGTCGATAATCACTTATTTTAAGGTTAATAATCATTATGGTTATTGAAGGTTGTACTGTTTCAATTTATGACTCGTTTTGATGCATGTGTCTATTAAAATACAAAATTTGCTGAAATATTACCTTCAAAGTAGATAAAACAATTTCTCGCGCGAGCGTAGCGAGCGCGAAAAATGTTTACAACTTTTTATGACCCTGACAGATTTTATGTCCTACTAAGTCAACACCAATGACACTGAGGTTAAACGTGATATCCACTTATTTTTAGGTTAATAATCATGAATATTATTGAAGGTTGTTCTGTTTCAATTTATGAGTCATTTTGATGCACGTGGCTATTAAAATTCAAAAGTTGACGAAATATTTCTTTCAGAGTAGATAAATAAATGCTTGCGCGAGCGTCGCGAGTGTTATCACTGCGCGAGCGTCGCGAGTGTTATCACTGCGCGAGCGAAGCGAGCGCAAAAAATTTATACGACTTTTTATGACCCTGACAGTTTTTATGACCTGCTAAGTCAACACTGATAACACTCAGGTTAAACGTGATACCCACTTATTTTAAGGTTAATAATCATTTTGATTATTGAAGGTAGTACTGTTTTAATTTATGACTCGTTTTGATGCATGTGGCTATTAAAATACAAAAGTTACTGAAATGTTACCTTCAAAGTAAATAGAACAAATGCTTGCGCGAGAGTCGCGAGCGGTATAACTTCGCGAGCGTAGCGAGCGCGAAAAATTTTTACGACTTTTTATGACCCTGACAGTTTTTATGACCTATTAAGTCAACACCGATGACACTGAGGTTAAACGTGATATCCACTTATTTTTAGGTTAATAATCATGAAGATTATTGAAGGTTATACTGTTTAAATTTATGACTCGTTTTGATGCATGTGGTTATTAATATACAAAAATGTCTAATATATTACCTTTAAAGTAGATAAAAAAAATGCTTGCGCGAGCATAGCGAGCGCGTAAAATGTTTACGACTTTTTATGACCCTGGCAGTTTTTATGAACTACTAACTCAACACCAATGACACCCAGGTTAAAAGTGATATCCACTTATTTTAAGGTTTATAATGATTATAATTATTGAAGGTTGTACTGTTTCAATTTATGACTCGTTTTGATGCATGTGGCTTTTTAAACACAAAAGTTGCTTAAATATTTCCTACAAAGTAGGTAAAACAAATGCTTGCGCGAGCGCAGAGAGTACTTTAAATACGCGAGCGAAGTGAGCGCGAAAAAATTTTTCGTGTTTTAATTACCCTGACAGGTTTAATGACTTACTAAGTCAACACCGATTACCCTAAGGCTGTTAAAACACGAAAGTTTTTGAAATACTTCCCACAAAGCAGATAAACACGTTGGGCAAGCAAAGCTATTGCGTAAATTTTGATGACTTCTAATGATCCTCACAGTTTTATGGCCTAATCAAGACACTAATTAAGTCATTATAGACGAAACTAAGGTCAAACTTTTATGATTATGTTAACTCTATGTAAAGTTAACAAAAAATATATGCACCCTCACTTAACTGCCGAAAAAAAAGTATTCTTTGCCCTATTATGCCCTATTAAATGTCTTTGTACACAATGTCATGTGAATCGGTCAAGCCTATTGGCCGAAAAGAGGCCACACATTAACAAAATTCAACAATAAAAAACTGATAACCAGACTCGATTGTAAAAAAAGTAACCAATGTGCTTGGATAATAGACTCTACTCTTGGTCTATGTCTTATTGACTGTCTCTGTACAATTTTAGTTCAATCGGTCAACTCGTTTAACCGAGAAGAGGTCACACGTTTAAAAATTCAATAAAAAAAAGTTGTTATCCAAACTCCACTGGTAAAAAAATATCCTTTGTCGTTCTATGCCCTATTAACTGTATTTGTACAAAATTTGAGCTAAATCGGTCAAAAACGATTGGCGCTAAGAGGCCACACATTATTCCATAGTAAAATTATGGACACCCGAAACTGCCAGCCAAAACAAAAGTATCCTATGTCTTATTGACCGTCTGTGCACAACATTTCAGCTGAAATGGTTGACCCGTTTGACTGAGAGGAGGCCACACATTTACAAAGTTCAATAAAAAAAATCTGGACACCTGGACTCGACAGCCAGAAAAAAAGTATCCTTTGTGCTTCTATGCCATATGAGCTGTATATGTAGAAAATTTCAGCCGTATCGGTCAAGCCGTTTAGCTGATAAGTGGCCGCACATACCCAAAATTCAATAAAAAAAAATCTAGACACCCATACTCGATAGCCCAAAAAAGTATCCTATATCCTATTCTGCTCTATTAACTGTCTTTATACTACATGTCAGGCAATTTTGTCAAGCCGTTTATTTGAGAAGTGGTCTTATATTTACAAAATTCAATTAAAAATATTTGGACTCCCTGACTCGATAGCCAGAAAAAAAGTTTTCTATATCCTTTTCTGCCTTACGAACTGTCTTTATACAACATGTCAGGCAAATCGGTCAAGCCGTTTATTCAAGAAGTTGTCTTATATTTACAAAATTCAATTAAAAATATTTGGACCCCCTGACTTGATAGCTAGAAAAAAAGTTTTCTATATCCTATTCTGCCCAATGAACTGTCTTTATACAACATGTTAGGCAAATCGGTCAAGCCGTTTATTCGAGAAGTTGTCTTATATTTACAAAATTCAATTAAAAATATTTGGACCCCCTGACTCGATAGCTAGAAAAAAAGTATTCTATATCCTATTCTGCCCTATGAACTATCTTTATACAACATGTCAGGCAAATCGGTCAAGCCGTTTATTCAAGAAGAGGTCGTATATTTACAAAATTCAATTAAAAATATCTGGACCCCCTGACTCGACAGTCAGAAAAAAAGTATCCTTTATCCTATTCTGCCCTATGACATGTATTCACACAAAATTTCAGGCAAATCGGTCAAGCCGTTTATTCGAAAAGAAGTCATATATTTACAAAATTCAATTAAATATATCTGGACCCCCTGACTCGATAGCCAAAAAAAAAAGTATCCTATATCCTATTTTGCCCTATGTACTATCTTTGTACAAAATTTCAGCCAAATCGGTCAAGCCGTTTGACCGTGAAGAAGTCCCAAACAAACAAACAAATAAACAAACTGACTTTCGCATTTATAATATTGGTGTTGATTATCTAGCAGACAGTGTGACCAAAACGTTACATAACAGTAACTATATTGAGTCAACAGTCCGAATGATGAGCCATCATTTAAAACGATCCTATTTCCGTGTGAGGCTACAAATTCACCGATCCCTGTAGGGCTTGCATGGTTTTCTGTTGACTAAATAGTAAATAACCATATTTTTAACCCCCGGCGCAAAAAAGAGATGGGTGGCCTAGAGGTATTATTGCCATCGTATAACTAGACATTTTATGTGCCACTTCTTATAATCCTTATACTGCCTGAAATCTGAAATCAAACTAAATAATAGAATACCTTCTTTAAGTCTTCTGATTAGTACATAAAGTTTGGAAGTCTTTGAACAATAAGGATTCTATGCCATTCACCCTTTAATGATATCAGTAGCTAAACACTGATATCGGAATTCAATGGATACCTAAATACTATAAACTGACACAACATTTGGTCCTTTCCATATACCTACTTACCTAGTAAAGAATGATAGTAAAATAGCATTTCTCTTAAGGATTAATTTACATCTCGCGCCTGGACAACGACACGAAGACTGACGATATCCGGCGATACATCTGCCGGAGGCTACAACGGGAGGACTGCATGTGAATGTGTTTGCAGGAGCTGGAGCAGAAGCGGCCGACAGACTTCAAGTCATATTAAGTGCTGCAAGTTCCAGCCGAGTACAAGAAGAGGTTCCTCGTATCGAAGTTCTGGCCTGCAGGGGTTGTATACCACTAATACAGGGATACTAGACTGGCAAAAATACCTGATACTGTTAGTTGTCCACTAATAAAATAGTTATATTTATATGTATTAATAAACACCAATTGTCTTTTAAATCATTTATTAAAATTCTATTTCTATTTCTAATACCGAGCACACTACCGCGCGTCTTGGTGGCTCAAGGCACAATGTTTGCATTATATAATCAAAAAGTAGTGATGTCCCTGATTGACGAATTTCCGCCTAACAGTTCGGCCATCCTGCAGTCCTTCGGTCCCCGAAGGAAAGAATCACCAACTGGCGCAGTAGCTGAGGCTCGAGCTCTTCTCGATTGGTAGTCGCTGGCTTCAGTCCGTGTTCGGCAGTCGAATTGATATTGAATGTTGATGTGATACATGTGCTATAAGGCTCCATAAGCAAGCATTGTTATGAACGCTATGTAGGCTCCGAGTGCAAGCGTATAATGTGTGATAGCTTAATACGATATTGTGCTGTAAGGCCCCAATGGCAAGCACCCAATGCTGTGTAGACTCTGTGAGCGAGTGTGTAACAGCTCATTACGACTTTTACTGTAGGCCTCTTTAAGCCAGCACTAATACAACACTCTATAGGCCCCGTAGGCAAACACGTAATGGTGTAATAAGGCTTGTGCTGTAAGGCTTCTTAGGCAAGCATTGGTACAATGCTGTGTAGGCCCCGTAGGCAAGCGCGTGACAAAGCAATACATCTTGTGTTGTAAGGCTCCATGAGCCAGCACTGATACAACGCTGTGTGGGCCCCTTAGGCAAGCGCGTAATGAAATAATACGTCGTGTGCTGTAAGGCTCCATAAGCAAGCACTGATATAACGCAGTGTAGGCCCCTTAGGCAAGCGCGTAATGAAGTCATAAGTCTGGTGCTGTTAGGCCCCGTAAGCAAGCACTGATACAACGCTGTGTAGGCCCCTTAGGCAAGCGCTCAATGAAGTAATACGTCTTGTGCTGTAAGGCTCCGTAAGCAAGCACTGATACAACGCTGTGTAGGCCCCTAAGGCAAGCGCGTAATGAAGTAATAAGTCTAGTGCTGTAAAGCTCCGTAAGCAAGCACTGATACAACGCTGTGTAGGCCCCTTAGGCAAGCGCGTAATGTAGTAAAACGTCTTGTGCTGTAAGGCTCCGTAAGCAAGCACTGATACAACGCTGTGTAGGCCCCTTAGGTAAGCGCGTAATGAAGTAATAAGTCTGGTGCTGTAAGGCTCCGTAAGCAGGCACTGATACAACGCTGTGTAGGCCCCTTAGGCAAGTGCGTAATGAAGTAATACGTCTTGTGCTGTAAGGCTCCGTAAGCAAGCACCGATACAACGCTGTGCGGACCCCTTAGGCAAGCGCGTGATCATCTATGGTCATCTACTTTGACGTCTCTTTATCTGACGACGAGTCTTGGATCTGTCGTGTCATATTTTTATTTTGTCTCGTGCTACTATGTTCTTGTATGCTCGTTTACCCTTTGTAAACGATGTCACCTCATAGCGATCATTGGGTAATACAGCCGTTACTTTATAAGGCCCCGTGTATCGGTGGACAAGTTTTCCACTTGTTAGACCAGGACGTAGTATTTTTCTCTCTACCATTACCGACTGACCCACTGCTATAGGCTTTACAACTCGCCGATACTTGTCGTAGCGCGTTTTCATTTTTAATGCCATTGATTCGATCGTTTGAGCCGCTTCGACTCTAGAGGTCGAGACATCTTTGCCGTAGACTGCCCCTTGCAAGTCATTTGCTACAACATTTTTGCATACAACAACATTTGCACAAATTTTGTAAAACTGTCCACAACCGCAAATACATGTCTTTCCACTGCTTTTACTAAATGGACCTAGATGATCCACATGTAAAGTGTGGAACGGCACAGCCACCTTCAGAATTGGATCTAGTAAGCCAGGTTGTTTTTCGGTAGGTTTCTTCGTAAGTTGGCACGCAATACAGCTCGTCACATATTTGGTCATAAACTTCCTCATTTTAGGAAACCAATATTTAACCTGAATCGCTTCAAGACATTTTTCTGTCCCCAAGTGCCCATGTTCATCATGGTACGTTTTCAGAATCTGGAATATAGCGCTTTTAGGCAATACTGGTTTAAGCTCATTTTGTACAACACGATACAATTTACCATCTACAACCTTGTAATCTTTACACAGTCAAATTTTTCTTTTTAGCTTCCTGTTCCAATTTTAAATTCAGAATCAATGACTGAATTGCTTTGTCACCTCCCTGTAGTGCATCAATCAAATCCTTCTCTTGTATATAATATAATGTTACAGGATTTTGACTAAGGGCGTCAACGTGCGTCATTGAAACCCCAGGTCGATGGTCGACTTCAAAATTATACTCTTGCAAGTCGAGCCATCAACGAGCAATCCGTGGACACAAATCTCTTTTCGTTCAATCCATCCGCAAAGCTGAATAATCAGTTACAACTCGAAACTTGATTCCAGAGACATACTATGAATCTTTGAATAGCGAAGACCACAGCTAGAGCCTCCAATTTGAAGCTATGATACTTGTACTATTCATTATTCTGTGGCTATGATATTTCTCTTCTGTAGCCGTAGTCTGCCAACTTGCGTAAGCTACGACCTTTATCTTACCATTTGATTGTCGTTGAAGAAGTACTCCGCCAAGTCCTTGAATCTGTCTGAATATTGATCTAGTAATTCAGCTCTTGCTATACAGTCCTTCTCCTTCAGTTTTATAATGTCACTGGTTCTGTTAATCAATTTTATAAAAGCAAGACCATCTGCTGATTCCACATTATCCCTCAAAACATTATTTTCACATAACGGTTTTCTTTGTTTGCTATTTTTAATATTCATCACTCCATTGACAACGGGATCTGATTAAACTAAAACCTTGTTAACTCCGGGACTAAGCTCTGTGTCACTTTGTAGGTACAAGCAACTCTTTTCAAAGGTTTCACACAACTCAGCCACTTGAAAGGCCATCTCATTTTCATAAATATTAAGCTCAGTGGCTTCACAACAACCACATTTGGGGATTCCGTAAATGTCTGTCCAATTAAGACATCCGTTTCTTGAACGGCATCTGGTACAATGTAAAAATGATTTACCTTTTCAACACCATCTACCACAAGTGAGGCTAATGTTGATCCCAATGGCGTTATTAAAGCATCTTCATACACTTTTATAACGATTTCATCACTGGGCATCAACTTCAAATTTTGTCTCTCATAGTAATTTTGTTTTATGGTATATCATGAGCTTCCGAAATCAATGAACGCGTTCGCAGGCATCCCATTTATGAACACAGTTTTAAAATACTCTTTGTCTGAGGACCCACAGCAAACAGCTTGAAACTTTTTCACAATACGGTTTTTAGAGCCTGTTTGCGACTTCTTCCTGCACTCATCCAAAGTGTGACCGTTTATGTCACAGAAGGAACAATTTTTAGTCCTGTTTTTCTTTTTATAACACTCTGTTTCAGTGTGGCCAGGTTGTTCGCAGAAAGTTCACTTTTTATGTATATTGTATATTATATATTGTTGCTGTCCCTGTTCTTGCGACACCTACTTGCCTTGTGACCTGGTTTACCACATGAGAAACATTTAGATAAGGTTTCGGGTTGATTTTGATCTGTAGTAGCATCTGTGGCATTAACACTAGCCAAATATCGTAGTACGTAGAGTATCGTAGAGCTTGTGTCTCGACATCCAGCTGATTTTGCACCAACCTCTAATAATTTGTTACCCAGCGTTCCGATAACTGATTCGGTGATAACTTCATCACTCAGTTGACAAGACATCCCTATCCCCAATTTATTGTAATAAAACTCTACAGGGTCTTCATTCTGCTTTTTCACTCGGTTGACAAGTTCCCTTATTTGTGATAATTTGTTCTTAGTAAATGGGAAACCTTTTATAAGTTTATCTTTCCATTCACTCCAACTTATCTCATACGATGCCTGTTGCTCATACCATCCTTTGGTGTATCCAGTCAATTTAGACGTACAGTTACAGATTAGCGTACGCTCGTCCCAACCATGCATTTTAACCGTACTCTCCAAGTTGCGGATCCAATGTTCCACGGAGACAGAGGTGGTTTGAGGGTTGAATTCCGAGATAAAGTCATTCCGACCGACATAACGGATTACTGGCCTCGTCACTTCAGTCGGCGCAAGTGTCGACACCATTACGGGTGACTCCGTTGGTGATGATGTAGTCTGTTCATCGTGGTAACTTTTTGTTCTTCGTAATTCTTTTATTAAACCCTCTAAAGCCTCTATACGCCTATCTTTATGTTCTAAGTCTTTCTTATACTTTTTCCTAGCTCGCTCAGAGGAGGAAGGTGAACTTGAGGCACTACGAGACCTCTTCTTATGTTTTGTCCGACTCATTTTAATTGGTAACAAGTTATACTACACAATTAACTGATTAACATCAAGACACTCGATTTAACATTAGAGTTAGACTAATTAATCATGAACAACTGTCAATACGATAGATCTCCTTCTCAGTTATACGATATTTAAGTTCCAGTAATAGAATAAGAGAGATTTCAATACCAAGAATTGTTCTTCAGTTGTTGCACACGCACTAATAAAAGTCTATTAGCACTAATGTAAGGTAATGTAAGTAATATTAGCACTAATCCACTAAAGACTGTTCATTTTTTAAGTTCAAACAAGTTAAAAGTTCGAAGGTTAAAAATAAACGAGTCCCAACGCTCTATCTACGGCCTCACCAAGTTCCAAGTATTTGCGTTACTGTAAACAAATCTGTGGCGTGACAAAACCCATCGATGCCGCGATGCTGGCCGAAACCTCGGTTCTTCCCCGACTGTGTACGCGACGCAGGTACTGCGCCACACTTTGTCACAGACACAATTGTTCCGAACCGATTTCGTCCACTTTATTGTCACAAATCACCACAAAAACAAAAGCCGTTAGAAAGTTCCTCTTGATAATGGGCAAAGATTATCCCACTTCTGAATCTAATAAACACCAATTGTCTTTTAAATAATTTATTAAAATTCTATTTCTATTTCTAATACCGAGCACACTACCGCGCGTCTTGGGGGCTCAAGGCACAATGTTTGCATTATATAATCAAAAAGTAGTGATGTCCCTGATAAAAAGTCAACCTGTAAGGTATTTACTACCATGCAGGGGCCGTTACTAGATTAATACAAGCATGCCCACCACTTGCATCCTGTCAGCTTACTAAGCCGGTGGTTTCTTAACGATGTTTTTCCTACACCGGTGGGCCACTGTTAAGGTTGCCAGGTCGCCAAACCTAAAAGCTGGATACCCTACATTATTGAGGACTTTGTGTCTCAGTATTAATAGGTACGACAAAAAAATTGTATGCAAAATAATTCTTATGAATTATAAATAAAATAGAATGCCAAATTAGTCTAAGTACTGAAGACTGCCGGAGCAACCGACAGTTGACTCATCTGCGCTCGGCCACGCTCTCGTTCGCGAAATGTAAAAAGCCCAACAAATGCCGGATAATCCGGACACCGTTTATCTTGGCCTGACACGCAATCAAAAAGCCTAACTATTTCTGGCTTTATCCGGACGCCTGGCAACCCTAGCCACTGTGAAATTGGCCCACCACGACTAGCGTCAAAACCGACCATTTTCTCAATACACCAATGAGCCTCTCGTTTTCAATTTACATTCTTTTATGTTAATGTTAATCGATCCCAGTGGCTTCTCATCCCGAAATTTCCCCAAGTGATGCCATGCCACATGACTGTTTCTGCATTCATTTGTCACTTGATATCATACAGTACCTACGTGTTGTTATTTACGTCACGTTCAAGGGAAATAGGCAATTCTTTGGGAATTCCTCCAAATTTTTCTTATGACGTCTTTTTATTTGTGAGGAGGAATGACCTTGAGTCTATATTAACCTATGATGAAATTTGAAGTTTCTATGAACTATCTTACGCGCATTGTTGGTTTTCATTTCAGTCTTACGCGTGACGAAGATTTGGATTTTTTTATGTCTCATAGGCTAACGTTTGACCACTATCTTGTATGGTGGTAAACGATGATGTGGTCGAAGATGGTGAACACACTAGGCCCAGAATACTCTGACTCTCAAAGGCCGTGTGCTACTGGAACTCGTAAGATCGGTGATGACGTCGGCCTATCATCATCAACTTACTTATACTAGCTCAGTAATCTTAGTAAGAGTTTTTATCGTAAACGCTTTTGACAGATCTCACATAGTTTTCGACTTATTCTGGCTCCCTGATTGGTCTAAATTTAGTTATGTGTAGTAACCACTAGAGGCGCTGTACTGTTTTTCATACAAAATTTGGTCGATATACGATATCGAGTTTGGTATGAAAACTCGTACTAAGGGTACTCAGCTGTGGAGCGGAGTCGTTTAAATCGTGGGATTTAAACGAATTCGTAAAAAGGAAGAGGTTTCTGAATTCGACCGTAGTTATCCGCGAACACCCATAAAACATTTTTTTTATGGGTATTTGCGGATAACTTCGTCGTTAATGATAATATAATATAATGATTTTAATGCTTATTTTTTTTTGGAAAGGTGATATCTCAAGGTTAGTACCATAGTAATTTCATCCCGATTTGATATAAGTATATATATATATATATGGAGCTAAACACCTCAAACTTGGTACTGAAAATTAATGGCGCGGAATTTGAAGTCGGTTCTTTTAGTTTTTTAAACAATCTTATTTTTAAAATATTCTTATTTTAAATCCTTGTTTAAATCTTAAACGTATTCTATACGGACCTATACATTAGTGTTTGACCATTATCACCCTAAATGGTAAGTGATGATGCGGTCGAGAATAGTTTAATAATTATAAAGAAATGTATTATCAAAAAGATTCCATAACACTATAACAGTTTTAGGTAAACCTAAATGAAAGTAGGGTTAAAATATTGAATGTCAAAACGGACATGTTAAGAGAAATATGGTAGCAACAAATTGGGTACCGCTGATTTATGTTTTGAGCGCGTGTTCGTAAGCTCCTTTTAGATTATACAGTATCACGTTCTGTCGAAATACTCTTACTACGTGCGGTAAAGATTGAGTATGATTTTGTGATAAAACTGGTCTAGGTATTTTATTTTGTGAATAGTAAAAAACTTTAATAGAAACAAGACAATTATTAAAATGAATAAAAAAACGTGTGTGTACTTATGTACACGCGTTAGAAGTTATACTTCTGTGGCGTATGGAAAAAAATAACTAAAATGCAGTAGTGATTAACGATAACTATTAAAATTAATCATAAAGATTTCATTTAAAAAAAAAAGGTTTTATGAATGTAAAAATATGACGTTTTTACGAAATGACATATACAACTTGAACATAGTCATGCCACCTAGAACTAACTTCACGGTGTAGAATTTAGGTGGCGGTGTGCGTGCGCATCGTACCACCTAGAAATAACTTCACGATGTTAAATTTAGGTGTCGGTGTGCGCGCGCATCGTAAAAATTCACTCTCATCATTTTTGTCTATCGCGCCAAAAGAAGTATAACTTCAAAAGGTGTGGTTTTTATGAAACCACGATGCAAAAAACTTTTGTTTATGTGTAGAAATTATAGCTATGTAATTATAATTATGCTACTATGACAGCAGTTGCCATGACACATTAGCATGAATACAAATATGGCTGCGAAAGCTTCCGTCAATTACATTGTCGCTAGACCTAAATCTCATACATCATTATCCACTAATCAGCACCGGCTGTTATCATATTCATTTATCAGCTCCGGCGACATGCGATAAATAGTCTTTGTTGATATTGTCCATATTACACGTTTAATTAAGTAGATCTTACTTTATAACCTAGCTCAGCAGAGAGCTTTATTGTACGCCCGAAAAGTTGATACTAATATAAACATACCATTTCATGTAACACAGTATTTACAATAAATATATAATGATTGTGATTTTGAAAAAATTGAGGATATATAATAAAAGTTACATTTAAAAAAAAACTGACTGACCGACGACATTGTAAATACATATGACAAACGTCATGTCTTATTTTAGTTTTCCATTGATGTCTATACAAATAGTCTAACATTTATAATGTTTAACGACCTATTTTCGCTAAAAAATAATAAAGAAACAGACATGGTGATAGGACAGTATCTAGTGTCCGCCTAACCAGCTACCAAGCCTATCAAGTTAGAAAACCTGTCGCCAAAACATGTAATGTGTTCCGGCTTTTGAGCATTTACCAATGGAGATGTTAACGCAAGGCGTGCCCCTCTGCTTATATAGCCATTATTGGCCATATGAGCGTGCGTAACTACGCTGTATTTTTAATACTGTGTGCGTGTTTCAAGCTAGTGTGCGGAATCGTTAAAGTGAGTGATTTGTGTGTGTGCAATGCGTGTTTAACTTCGCCCCCGTAAGTATCGGCAGCAAAAAATGTTTGCGGTTTACAACGTTAACATCTCCATTGGTAAATGCTCGAAGGTTCCGGCAGCTATTCTTGAGAGTCAGTTCCCATTCTAGGCCTAGCGTGCTTACCATCTTCGACCGCATCATCATATACCAACAGGTGAGATAGTGGTCAAACGCTAGCCTATAAGAGATAAATAGAAAAAAACATCAAAGTCCGTTTGCATCAATAGCCACCTATTTAGTGTAGTGAAACAATTTTTTTTAATGAAAACTGTTTATTGGAACTGTGAAAGAAAAGTGTGGTGTAGTCTTATGAGTCCACGATGTAAGTGAAACATGTTGTTTATATGTAGGTACTATGACAAATATGGCTTCAGAAGCATCCGCCAATCACAGCTAGACCTAAATGTCATACATCATTTCCACCAATCAAACTAAAGCACCGGCTGTAATGCGACATGCGATAGATGGACGAAATCATTGAGGCAATGTAATAAAAGTTTTACTTTTAAATCTGCGTCTGACACTGTCTTATTACAAAATTGTATGAATCCATAACAAGAATAAAGAAAAAAACTTAATGGCATGGCAATGGCGAGTAAACCTATTGGCGACAAGGTCAACAAGGGTTGATTTTGGCCGGATAGCTGTAAATATGTACCCAAACCTTTTGCAACTTGAATAGTAATTCACGTTGCCCCAAACCAAATAGTTTGGGACGCCATGTGCCGGTGCTATTTAAGACTTCAACCTCTTAACAGCGATTTTTTCCACCACCGGAGGCTTAAGTATTTCCCCTAAATTTTTACTTTCATACAATTTTTCATAGTGTAAAATCATGATGCTTTTTATCTCAACCGACCTCCAAACAGGACGAGGTTCTTAATCAGTCTTTATGTTTTTTTATTGTATGTTTGTAACGCGAGAGAACCGATTCAAATAGTTAATAAATATTAAAATACGGTACTTATCGCGCTTAAAACATACGTTTTAGGATGAGAGGAGGTTTGTTTGTTTGTTTGTTTGTGTGTGCAAATCCATGTTGCCATTTTTGTCCAAAACGACTAGTCCGATTTTGATGCAGTCTCTAGTTGTGGGTTTGTGTTTGATTGGTGCATGTTTTTAATTAGGTGTTACGGTGTCAACTCACCAGGAGGCGCTGCAGTAAACACTTGTTTGTGCAAATCGCAATTCGAAGATGATAAGCATGCTAGGCCTAGAATGGGAACTGGCTCTCAAGGATAGCTGCCGGAACACATTAGATGTTTGGCGACAGATTTTCTAACTTGAGGGTGGTAGCTAGCCAGGCGGACATTAGATAGTGTCCTACTACCATGCAGGAGTTGGTTTCTTAACAATGTTTTTCCTTCACCGAAGGGCCATTGTGAAAAGCGCACATAATTTTTCGATAGAGAAATCCATTGGTGCACGGCGGTTTGAACTCGGTACCTCTGGCATCAAAGCCGACTGTTCTCCCGATTTCGCCACCGGGCCCTCAAAAGTTGAAAATCGACATTTTCAAACCATTCCGCTACATTTCGGAATCCGCTTGAGGTGATATTTGGCATAGTGATGTAGTGTTGCCCTGTTGCCTAATATCATTAAAAATATTTATATGAAGGAACTATCAACATTGGACAAGGTCCTTTATAGAGGTTCCCTCAAATATGATATATCGTATACACATGAGATAGTAGTATATGGGTAACCATTACTTGAAGCCGGTGATAGCAAAAAGGTTTAGCTTCATTTTAGAAGCAAATTTTTTACCTATAACACATTATTCTGTGCTTATAAACCTATGTAAAATGTTGTTATTAGATTTTCTTCGTATTTCTGAAGTGAAAACTTCTTTAGCGGCGTTGTGCACTTTTCTTGGGATGGGTAAAAAATGTTAACCTCGCGTCAGGTCACGTGGCCTGATCGAAAATTTGTAAGACGGAGCACAGGGCGCTTGCGCGAGGTGTCATTCCAAAATATTAAAAAAATTACGTGTTCAAGTTTTCACTTCTGCCGGCACTCCCGGAGTGCAACCCGTTGATTTTTTTATCTCATACAGGCAAGCATATAAACACTATCTCACCTGTTGGAAAGTGATGTTACGGTCGAGGAGGGTGCTGCATGCTAGGCCTAGAATGGGAACTGGCTCTCAACGACTAACTGCCAAAACACATTAGATGTTTTGGCGACAGATTTTTCAACTTAAGGGTGTAAGCTGGCCACGCCGACACTAGATACTTAATTTGGAAAATCTATCGTACCACCATACAAATAGGACTCATCTTATGCATGTGCACTGTGAAGGTTACAAAATGTCTTAAGGTACGGCCACACCGTGGCGTCCTGCGATCTGCGGGCGTGATCTCAGAACTTTTTCATTGTTTTCTGATCACGTTTGGTGTGAACCAGTCGGTACAAATACTACTGCGTTATCTGATCGCCGCCTAGATCGCGCACGCAGGACGCTGCGGTGTGTCCGTACCTTTAGAGTTCGTGTAAACTTCCAATTAAGTTAAAACTCGGAGCACTGTAAACATCACTCTTGCCCATCAGTGCGAAAATAAAAGCAATATCTCGTTTCGCAGTGCATTCATTATTTTCGGGCTTCGTGTTATAAATTTGTCCTCCCAGATTTATTACGAAGAAACGTTCAGTTTTATTACCTCGTAGGTTTTTGTAACGAGCTCAAAAGCTCACTCTATCCAAAAGGCGAATGGTTTTTATTTGACTTCAAAATATGGAAGGTTTTTTAGTATCTTTCAATGTAAGTTATTTTATAATAGCTTTCCACCATAAGGGCCAAATACATTTTATGACGATGAAAAGAGTGAGATATTTGTCATGTCGCCGCAAAGTCGGTCTTCGGATACATTTCGGGGTGTGTGCCTTCCAATTGCACGAAATTATTCCGCCATCTCCTTTCTTCCACGATTGCTGCTGGACGTACTGATGTGCGCCATTTTAATATCATGTACGTTTTACAACAAAAAACATTTATTATAACGTCTATGGCGTAGACGCATCACTTCTATGAGTAGGTGGTTATTGGGTGTTCTACTCCAGCCACATCTGTTGATTAAACGATATACCCAACTGCGTTCGCTCCGCTTGCTGCGCTCACTTGTTGCAGTTGGGTATATCGTTTAATCAACAGATGTAGCTGGAGTAGAACACCCAATAACTAAAAATTGATTATCTCTCGCCACTTGTGTTTTAGAACTCAAAGCCTCCGGTGTAATAATTTTGGATTGTCTCTCGCCGTTTGCGATGTCTAAACACAATCGGTTAAGTGATCCATGGTAAGTTTCACTCTGGGAGCCCAAGGTCGGATTATCTCCACCGATTGCGATTCCTAACCTACCTGTGTTTTGAGCATATCGTATAGTCAGATAAACCTGTTCTACTACTTCTACTAAAGCCGTAATGACTTTTTGTTGGAATACTTACGATAAATTATCGCGCCCTAACCTACCTGTGTTTTGAGTATATCGTATAGTCAGATAAACCTGTTCTACTACTTCTACTAAAGCCGTAATGACTTTTTGTCGGAATACTTACGATAAATTACCGCGCACTATCCAGTGCGACTTATTACCTTTACCGTGCACCAGTCAGTGCAATTAAGGATAAAAGTATAGTGTGACTGAACCGTACCGCACACTATACTTCAAGATTATAAAGGAAAAGTTTTGGGTTTAGTTAATTAATAACACAATGTCAAATTCTCAGGTTGTTACCAGTATTTTGTTCTGGTCCTAACTGAGAATTTAAAAAAATATAATTTTACTTACATCATCTTACAAACCATAAAACCAAATGAAATGTTCAGTTGTTACTGGTGTTTTTCACTGGTAGTGACTAAAAATTTACTTACTTAAATCTTACAAACTAATTTTGTATGACGAAATATTTATTAGATCAAACAAGATACATTTGTATAATTCCAGAGCGTAGGTGTTCATACTGGAAATCTGAAACAATACAAAAAATATTACAAAATTAAAATCTGCTACCCCTAAAGCACCAACTTTTATATTTTCTGTGCTTTAAAGAAATGTGTGTATATACGTTAATTAAAATTCAAGCGTAGTCACTCACCATTTTCATCTAAAGGATTTTAATTTATTAAATTCATGAAGATCTCATTGTCCCTGCTGCTTGTCGCTCCTGTAAAATAGAAATTGGTACACATTAGTTTAAAACTAAGAATACACAATTTAATTAACAAAAATCTTTACTCAGAATAAATCAAATTAAACTTGGAAATAACTAAACATTAAATCAGTGTGTAGTTAATATAAACAGCAATCGAAAAATAATCATTTTTATGTAATTTTTTAATATTATTTTCTTTACATAACATGTTCAAAATAATTAGGATCGTTTAAAAAACCGACTTCAAATGCTACTGTATTCAATTTGAGTAGCAAGTTTGCGGTTATTATCGCCATATCTCTGGAGATACTTGATAAATTTACAATGAGACCACTACAAAAGTATAATCTTTGAAATAAATATATAATTAAAAAAATCGGACCACAATTGACAGAGAAAAAAAAAATATTTTACAGTGAAACATAGAACATCCTCCTTTTTTTTAAAGTCGGTTAATAGGGCTTTTTGTCGTATGAAGACCTATTTTATTTTTTCGATTTCTAGTTATTGAGAAAATCTTTATTATATAATACGACAGAAACTTGGTTTTTAATTTTATTTTCGAATCAACCAAAAAACTTTACGTTGCAAAATATTATACAATAAAAGCTAGGTACTTACTTGTTATTTCCAAAAAGTTACAGAACTACACTCACCGACACCACAGCCGAAACCGTGCACTTATAGAATGAGGTTTTGTTCACACGCTCGATAGTAGGTACAAACGTATCAAGGTAAAATGGTTTGAATTACAATATGTACATCGTAAGCATTTCTTTTAAGGGTTCGCATACACGTTCGTTTTTAACTCTGCGATTGAACTGTTCTGTAGGTACAGATAAATTTTTATACCATTAAGTTTGCACTGTACAGTTAATTGAATGCTATTTTAACCGACACCTAACCGAGGAGTAGGTTCTGAATTCGTCGGAATCTTTTTTTTATGTATGCTTCTCGATTACTCAAAGATGGCTGTACCGATTTAGAATATTTTTTATATTTGTTTGAAAGGACATGCTTTCCAAGTAATTTCATTTAAATTTCATCGAGATCTCATGACATATCTCAAGAGATATGGAGACAAACACATCAAACTTGGCACATGACTAGCGCGACATTTGAAGTTGGTTCTTTTAGTTTATTAACGATTTTAAATTATAATTATTACCATTCAGTTAAACTATCATTCATATGTATAGTCACACTATTTAGTGAAAACGAGCAGTTTAAACTCAAGGTGTGTAGCGGCCTTAGGACAAATTACTTTTTAACCGACTTAACAAAACGAGGACTTAACAGATAGCGTTTGTACGAATTACTTTTTTGTTTATTATATCATAGCTCAATCATTTATGAACTGATTTGTTTTTTTTTTTTTTTTTACTGACTTCACAAAAAGGAGGATGTACTCAATTCGTCTGTATAATTTAATTTTTTTGTCACTTCAGAACCTCATCATTTATTAACTGTGTGTGGATTTGGACAATGTTTTTTTTTTTTATTTTTTTACCGACTTCAAAAAAAGGAGGAGGTTTCTCATTTCTACCGATATTTTTTATGTTTGTTCGCGGATAACTTCGTCGTTTATGAACCGATTTTGATTATTCTTTTTTTGTTCGAAAGGAGATATTCCAAGTGTAGTACCATGATAATTTTATCGAGGTCTGATGAGTACCTCCAGAGATATTGAGATAAACATCTCAAAATTGGTACTGAAAATGAATAGCGCGGCATTGAAGTCGGTTCGTTTTTAGTTTTTAAACGATATTATTATTAATAGAATATGTTTACAGTGTAGTTCCATTTTAATTTTAACGAGATCCGATAAGAATCTCCAGAGATATGGAGATAGATACCTCAAACTTAGTACTGAAAATGACTTGCGCTGCATGTGAAGTCGGTTTTTTTGTTTTGCAAACGAACTTTAATTATGTAAGAAAGTAAATAGTAATACTTCCCGTGTGGTGTATTGTACAGTTCAAATAATTAGATACCGTCTTATTATCTAAACACATAAAATATGATTGTAATATTTTATGCACTGACTTTTAATTTTTCTATCTTTTAATCTATCGTAGTCGGGTAATGGTGTGAGTTTTTATATTGTCATCCGAGTAGGCGCTATCTTTCTTTGATCCGATTTCAAAGGTGGTGCGACCATTAGCTTCAAATTTGCTTGTTTTGTTAAAGTACGGGTACTTAATATCTTTTGAATTGGAATATTATTTGCTGACACATAAAAAGTATTTGCTATAAAATCGCGTAAAATTAGAAAACTGACATATTCTTCGCTGGTTCATCATCCTCGAGAATCTCGCTGCCTGCCAGACCCTGCCAACCGCCCGCCACCCTGCTCAGCCACCGCCTGCCACCCTGCTCAGCCGCCGCCTGCCAGACTCCGCCAGCCACCGCCAGCCCGCCTGCCGCCTGACATTGCGCAGCCACGACACTTCGAGAAAACATCTACAGAAATATGTGAGTGAGTATTGTCTTATTACGTGTTTTTTTTAAAATCTTTGTTCCATCCATACTCATTTTTTTTTTTTCTCAGGTCGGACTCTGAATACGAATCTGAAGCAATCGTGGCCACAGCACCGTCGGTGTTGTCGCAGCCTACCAAGAAGCCAAAAGCCTCAAAGCGCAAGATCACCCCCGTCGTTAACGCTGCTGCCCTTGCTAAGCGCGGTCATGCATCATATTCACCATCCTTCACACCACCCGATTTGCAAGAGCCGGAATTTTCGTGGTACGTATATATATATATATATATATATCTGATAGGTTATCGTTTTTATCGCTTGGTGGTAACTACTACTAGGTACCGATGCAGGGCCCCAACCGTACTATAATTAACGTATATACGATAATTTAGGCCTCCGTATTATGTACGCAAATACACGATAAATTCCATACACCACAAAGTTTGAGAATTACGCTCATATTCAATAAAAAATTGAGCATATACTATTGTTTATTGGTCACAGCGCCAGCTTATTTCTTCATTTCAAAACGTTGGTACGCTTATAAAATCTGTGTACTGTGGTCTGTCTTCTCAGCCCGTCTGCCTGTATGGAGTTAAATATACATTGATTCTGTTCTGTATACACAAACAAAGTGTAATAAAAATTATCGTTTTATATGATTTTTTAATGTATTTTAAGCCATTATACTGAGTGTACGATAATCTTGTTTCAAAAACGTTAAAATACGATAATTTCACGGCCCTGGTACGATAATTTCCTCGCTTCAGGTTGGGATCCCTGTACCGATGATGATAATAATTATTTAACAATAATGTATATTGTATGGAGTGAGCAACTTTAAATGATTATTTAACTCTGAATCTAATTATGATGATAAAAGTTCCTAAATATTATCATAACAGTATTTCATCATATTTTATTTTCTTTATTTTACAGGTCTAAAAAACGCAAGTCAGACATCTTTTCGATTCTGAAAGGGGAAGAAAGCGTTGCTGCATCTAACGCATCACAAAGCGCCGGAGGCAACGTATCGACTTCTTCTTTCACGACGAGGGTTTCCGGAGGGCAGAGCCGACGCACCGCAATAGTCTCCGAAGGCGACTTTTACGTTGAGGTGAAGCTTTACAACGTCGTCGACGTTCAAAATACGCCTCCTCAAGAACGCTATAAAAAAGCGTTGACGAGTGTAAAGCTGCGTCTCAACGAACAAACTAAGGAGTGGGAAATTTTACAAGAGTTTCTCATTACGGTGTTTAAATTATTTAAAGATTCTAAACCAACAAAATATAGTGATAAGATTAATTTTAAATAAACAAAACGTGTGCATAGGTTTATTATGGTTTTTATTTTATTAAATTAAGTTAGGTTCATAAAGGTAGATAGAATTATTATAGTATGTTTTGATATATGTAGTGTAGGTAGACTATATTAAACTTTCAAAGTAAAATTTTTAATTAATTTGAAATAAAAAAGAAAATTAAAAGCGTATAATATTATAATACTGACTTCAAAAAATAGGTAACTTTCTATGTAGGTAGGTACTTAAATTAATAATTATATCTAGTAGGTAAACAAGCAAGTAGCTTCTACAATGCCATTCTGTTCAGTTTGTAACACATCTATAAGCGGTAGGCGCTGGACAGGTCATTTGCGAAGTAATACACATAAACAAAACGTTTTAACTGTACCGCATATCGATGTGGAAGGCGTAGATATTGTAGCGACAGCATTTCAGAACCGAATAATATCTTACAGGATTGCTGCGCAATACGCAAATGAACATTCTATTGATGTATTTTTAGATTCAATACGAAACAAAGTCAAACTCATTTTAGATGAATGCATAAAAAAACATATTTGTGTCAAAGTCAACTTCGAAATATTCTCAAAGTTTTTACTTTTCAAAAATAATGAACAAGAAACTAAATCGTTTATGACAAAAAATATCCCTGTTTATGGAAATTATAATTTTGAGCATTTATATTTAAATGTAATCAATACAATACGCACAAAAATTGACCAATTCGAAGAGCAAGATTCGGGTTGGACTTTTCTTAATTGTATGCATATTGAGGTTAATGTTAATAAATATCAACCACTTCGCGGCTCCACGTATATTGAACTACCAATATTCATCAAGAAAAAGAAAGCATGTTTAAATATTCAAAACAACGATAAACACTGTTTTCTGTGGAGCGTGGTTGCAGCCCTCTATCCAACTAAAAACCATCCTGAAAGGGTTTCGTCATATGTACATTTTCGCAATGTACTAAACACTGAAAACATTTCGTTTCCCATGACTTTATCTGATGTTAAAATATTCGAAGAAAACAATCCAAACCTAAGTTTTATCATTTTTGGCTTAAAAAATAACAAGACTGTTGTAGGCCCGCTTTATAAATCAGAAAGCCATGAAAATAAAAAAACGATTCACCTTCTTTGGATAGAAAACAACACAACATCTCACTATTGTCTCATAAAGAATTTATCGAGACTGGTGAGAAGTCAAATAACGAAGCATAAAGGACAGATCTATTTTTGTGACACTTGTTTGTTGTTTTTTAAAACGGTTGAGGATGTAGAAAGTCATACCTGTAACGGAATTGTCACTGTCCTACCGGAAAAAGGGTCAGTAATTAAATTCAAGAATTTCGAACGCAAACAAGACATTCCTTTTGTAATTTATGCTGACTTTGAAACTATGCTAGAAGATGTAAGCAAAAGTGAATCAGATCCTCAAAGTTCTTATACGCGCACTACACAAAAGCATACACCTATCGCATTTGCTTACAATGTGATTAATTCTCTTGACCCTTCTTACAATAAATTCGTAATCTTTAGAGGTCCTCATTGTGTAGAAAAATTTGTTAGCTCTCTTTACAAAGATGTTCGGGATATCCATGCAGTGTTATCACAAAACGTTCCCATAATTTTTAATGCAAACGATGCAATTGATTTTAGGAATGCAGTTCGATGTCATATTTGTGAGAGTTTTCTATTCGGAGATAAGGTCAGAGACCATTGTCACCTTACTGGACAGTATCGGGGTGCAGCTCATAGCTTATGTAATTTACAGTACAAAGTTCCAAAGTTTGTGCCAATTTTTTTCCACAATTTAGCAGGGTATGATTGTCACTTGTTTATAAAAACACTTGGTGAAGCGCCTGGACCAATAAAAATAATTCCTAAAACGAAAGAAAATTATATCTCTTTCACAAAATTCATTCCAATATCAAGAGACGAGTTTGTTCAGTTAAGATTTGTAGATTCGTTTAAATTTTTAGGAACCAGTCTAGAAAAATTGGTTAAAACCATGAAAACTCATGAGTTTACTCATTTAAGGAATATTTACCCAAATGAAAATGAGTTTTCCCTTCTAACTCGTAAAGGCGTTTACCCTTACGAGTACATGAACGCATGGGAACGTTACAACGAGCCATTTCTGCCAAGCAAAGAAAGTTTTTATAGCTCTCTCAACAATGAGCACATATCAAATAAAGATTATGAGCACGCACAGTCAGTTTGGACCCAATTTGAAATTCGGAACCTAGGCGAATATACCGATTTGTATTTAAAAAGTGATGTGTTGTTGTTAACAGATATATTTGAAAACTTTAGAAAAACTTGCAAACATTACTACAACTTGGACCCTGCATTCTATGTTACAGCACCGAGTTTATCATTCGATGCTATGCTTTATAAAACAGGCATTGAGTTAGAACTAATAGATGACTTTGCTATAGTAGATATGTTACAGACAGGCATACGAGGAGGTGTGGTAATGGCAGCACATAGGCATGCCAAAGCAAACAACGAATTTATTTTCGACCATGATCCGTTGATGCCAGAATCATTCATAGTCTATATAGACTGCAATAATCTTTATGGATACAGCATGTGTCAAACATTGCCCTTGTCAAACTTTAGGTTTCTTGATCAATCAGAAGTTAATAAACTAGATGTAAATAATGTATCTGATGATGCAGAGTTCGGCTTCATTCTAGAAGTCGATCTCATTTATCCAAAAAAATTACATTGGGAACATAATGATTTACCGTTTTGCCCCGAAAAAGATATTCCACCGGGTGGAAAAAATGAAAAGTTAATTCCAAATCTTTATGACAAATTTAATTATGTTATACATTATGTACATTTAAAAACCTGTTTAAGACATGGTTTGATCTTGAGACGAGTACATCGTGCTATAACGTTTCGACAGAGTGCATATTTAAAACAATACATCGATCTTAATACAAATTTGCGTCAAAAAGCAACGTCAACTTTTGAGCAAGACTTTTTCAAATTGCTCAATAACAGTGTTTTTGGTAAAACGTTAGAAAACAACCGCAAGAAGGTCCATGTTGAGTTGATAAATCAATGGAATGATCAAAACAATAGAACTAAAAAAAGAAATAACGCAGAAAAATTAATCGCGAGTCCAAACTTTCACAGTGCTTCAGTTTTTACGGAAAGTTTGGTTGCGATTCAATTAAAGCCTAATCGTATAGTATTAGATAAGCCACTGTATATCGGATTTACAGTTTTGGAATTATCAAAATCACATATGTATGATTTTCACTATTCTATATTTAAACCATTTTACAGGGACCGCTTGACGATGTGTTATACTGATACAGACAGCTTTATTTATCACATCCAAACCAAAAATTTTTATCAAGATGTGAAAAATACGTTTTTGGAGTATTTTGATACCAGTAACTTTTCTGTTGATAATTATCACAAATTACCAATAATTAACAAAAAAGTACCAGGACTTTTCAAAGATGAAATGGGTGGAAAAATAATCACTGAATATGTAGGATTACGCTCTAAATTATATTGTATAAAAAATACTGACACTGAAATTAAAAAGGCTAAGGGAGTAAAATCATGTGTTGTTCGAGATCTTAGTATCTTAGATTATACAAACACATTGCTTACATCAAATACACTACGCAAGAAAAACATATTGTTTAAAAGTATAAAACATGAAATATTTACACGTTCTGTAAACAAAATTGCGCTTTCTAGTAGCGACGATAAACGATTTATTTCGCAAGATAAAAAATCAAGCAGAGCTTGGGGTCATATTTCAATTCTTGGGGTCTAATCTAATGAAAGTAGCTTAAGATTATCTGTAAGATGAAATAAATATGTAATATAATAATAATAATAATAATGTTATAATAATGTAAAGTGAACCTTAAGTAAGAATATAGTGAATAAACGAATTTCATTTAGAATACTTGTTGTTTTTATTTTATTTTAAGAGCCTTAACATCTAGCTTAAGTTAATAATGCAAAATCAATTTAATGTTTGTGAAAAATTTTGTGTAAGCTATTCCTGTAATCTACGTAGATACTTCAAATTCACTAACGCAGCATAAACTTTTAACACCGACGCAGGTGCACTGACATGTCACTACATGATTTTGCACATTCGACAAACATTGAATAAAATTCATCATGCCCTGCTCATTATAGCCTGTTCGAGCGTCGTAGTTAACACACATATTCACATACTTTCAAGTCGACTTAAGACGTAAGTTTTGAACTTTTATTCCTTTATTTCTATTTACTCGATATTATCCATAAAAATGACCCTAATAGTTTTCTATTTTGTTTCAGATTATGACAGACATTGTAATAAATAATAACAGTGAGACTCAAGATGGACTTTTTGGAATTAATACCCAAGACCTTCTTTTCCACTGTGCGCAGAATCCGTTAGAAGGCTTTGACGAAATTTTTCCAATCACTAATCAGAAGAAATCGTCTCCAAAACGTCCAAAACGGAAGACAAAGAAGACACCTGGTGAAACTAAAAATCTTCGCAATAGTATGCGGCGATCATCATTTGTTTTAAACCGTGAAGCATACAAAGGGAGACGTTTGATTCAGATCAAAATAATAGACATTAGTGGTGATAACAGTGACACTGAAAGTGATGTTGTAATATCGGCTCAATATATAGTAAAAGATTTTACGGACAGAATATTAGATCAAACCGAAAGAGTGATTAAAAATATATCTGAAAATATAATAAGTGATTCTGACTGATGAGACGCATAATTGAATAACATTATTTTTAAATAGATCAGTTAAATTAAATTAGAAGTGATTCTTAAGATGTTTAATCAAATCAGTAAGTAGTATCTCCCTGAATGCATTGTACTATTTAATTCATTAAATTTAAGATATGTTTTAATTTTCGATATTATATTAAAAACCTATTCAAATATCTGCTGTATTTTAATTCCTAAATACTCACCACTTTAATTCTTTAAAATATAATTTGGTAGAATAAAACAACAACCAGTTTAGGCAATAATTATTTTATTTTATTTAAAACATTAAATTAAATTCTTAGCTTACATTGAATAAATGTATATTATTATTATCATACCACTTTTTTAAGCACAATACATTTTTTAATGCACACATTTTCGTGTGTTGTACACAATTTAAATTTATATTAGGTTTTTCATAGTCGTGATATAATTTTAAAAAATTAGGACATCCTTTTTCTCCCACATCTATTATTTCACAGTTCTCACAAAGGCCTTTGATCCACATAACTTTCTCAGTTCCTTTTGTTAACACTTTTTTATTATTCAAATATGGTATTATAATTCTTTTGAATTCCCTGTAGTCAATGTGGCCTTCACTCCAGAAATATCCTCGATTTGCTTCTATCCACCGCACTTGTTTCTTTTCTTCGATCGATAAGTTTTTAAATGGATAGGGGGGCTTGACAAGAAAGGTTTGGGTATTTTCTTCGTTTAAAATAGACAATTCTTTTATAATAAAATTATTTTGTGTATCTTTGAATCCTTGTACATCCACGAATATATATTTTATTCTGCAAGGATTCATATTTTAAGATATTTTTTTTACTATATTACTCAACGGTCTGTACTCGATGATGGAATCGTTTAAAATAAGACAATATGCAGCTGTCTGATCAGGTATTTCTGAATGACATTCAAGTTCCACACGTACGCTAACTACAGGACCTGACTTAAGGTTTTCGCTTTGTCTAGAGCAATCGATTACAAACAGCGGTGCTTTTTCTTTGAATTCAGAAGTACTTAGCAGTGGTTCACTTCTGCGTCCATAATAAGATGTCTGAAACCTGACATATTGCTCATACAATAATGAATATTTATGATCATCAAGACTAATATTCAAGTTTTCATATGGAAAATAGTTAGAGTTAAGATATACTTTGACATCTCTTAAATAACAAGGGTCGAATTTTGATATATCGCGATCAGCTAAATTTTTTCTATTTGTTTGTAAGCCTATGATTACATATCTTGGCTTTTCAATCTGTGAGGACGTTTTAATTGACCAAGTATGCTTAGTTGTTTTAGGTAATAAGGGATACTCATATAAATCCCAATTTCTAAAAGCCAAATATAGAGAACGATCCTTTTCCAATAACTTTAGTAAATTAACTTTTTCTTTATCTGATACCTTGACGTGTGGAACGCGCCAAACTAACTTATTTATTATTATATCTTCAAGAACCTCACCAGATGGAACTTTCAAAGAATTCAAATTTGTATTACTGCGTAATAATATCAGTTCATGTTTACAATTCATAATTATTTTCTTATAATCTTCAGCAAAGCCCAAAATATTACTAAGAGGTATTGAGGCAGAAAAACTATTTCCATGGGTTGTTTTTGTTCCATTTATATCCCAACCCCAAGCTTTTGCTATCTTAGCTTCATTTTCATTAAATGATACTAAACTCTTCATTGTTGTAGTCATTCCAGCATTTTTGATTCTATCTATTTCAACTCCATTTAGTTCATAACGAATATCTTGAAAAAGAAACAGTAATGGATTGTTTGTGAATTCCACAGCAGTAACTTTTAGTTTTGTATCCTTCTTTATGATGTTTACTGTTCCTTCTAAATAAAGGGTACTTGCTGATGGTAGTATGTATAAATCCTGCTGATTGATAGGTATGCGGATTTCATCATTCCTGTTAAAACTTGTTACGTAAGGTTTATATGAATGATATTCGATACCGTCTATGGTGTTATCGTATGCTGGTGAACTTGTTATATCCAAAATGTTCATTTTAATAGACCAATTAATTTCAGGAACTTTTTATTTTCCCTGGTCAATTTAATTTTTTTCTTAGTTGTTCCTTTTCGGATTGTTCGATGAGTACTGATGTGTTTCATTATTGAATTACTACTTTTATTGAAGTCGATCATCTTTTCCTGATATGCAAATATAATTGAACTTCTTCACCGCGTAGATTTATTAAATTATTATTAATATCTAATAATCTAATATTAATAGTGCTGACGTCAATTTGATTGACAGGAAAATAAATTATATTCTTTGGCACTTCTATTATTCGGTATCCTGGAGGCACGTTAGGAGCAAATTCATAAAGAATATGGCTTGGTTTTCCATTAATATATGATCCGCTCACTATATCACATTCGACTCTTACCACTGTTGTCGATAAAATGTTAACTGGGAGTTGCGACTCGTGTATTATATTGGCTTTAAGAGTTTTATTACCAAATCCTAGTAAAGTTCCTGGAGAATTAGCTTTTTCAAAATGGATATCTTTAGAGCAGAAGATAAACGATTTCAACGTGTTATTATTGCAAAATAAATTAAAAGCGACTCCTTTTTTTACGTTTGACTTTAGATAATCAGAAATATCTTGCAGTTCATAAGTGCCTTCTGGTATGTCTACGACTTCGTTATTGTCATAATAATATTTATTGTTTCTGTTATCAATGTTAGGTATTGAATTGAATGTTGAGAAATATAACAGAGCACACTCGTATTCATCATCAAATTGTAAAGCTGGATAATAGGTAGTGGATAAAATAGAGGTGTTGCCTGTTATTGACAGCGTGAAAGACATTTTAGAAATGATGGTAATAAAAACACGTTTATAAATATATAGTCACAATACTTTATTAGAACATTTTATACAAATAGTATTAGCATAACATTTTTTCCAAAATTCACTTAGGAACTTTAAACATAAATGACCACAATTAGATGTATTAAAACGTTGATATCTACAATAATTGTATGTTATATTAAATTTTAAATATCTTAGTAACTCAATTGGTGGCTTTAAATCACCAAAGCTATCAAAATACTCACAATAGTTAAAATGTTTTACATAGGCTACCCAATGGGTTCCTTCATTCTCTGAGCTATCTAAATTAACAATCGCACACTCAATGTCCTTAGGCTTTGGCGGCAATTCATTTCTCATGAAAACACCTCTAAAGTAAGGTATGTGTTTAGTAGCATACTCTAATATGTCTATATCAGTGAGAGCACGCTTGGGTAACCTTTCTATTAGTTTTTTGAACTATTTACAAAAAGACCATTGCCTTTTTTATATGGTTTTATATATAAGCCTTTTCCTAAGGCGATACTTTCCATCGTTTTATTATGACGTTGGGCTTCTTCCAAATTCTTTTTAGCTGCTTTATGATCATTTACAGCTTTAGTAATACCTGCTGCACCTCCAACCAATGCACCTAGAGCAGACAGTCCTGCGAATATTGGTATAAGTGGTAAAATACCACCTGTTTTTGGTAACGGTATTACACGAGGCAGACACACTCCTTTTTTATTTTTTATCAGTTTTTTCGCAGCTGAATATGCAGCTTTAATAGCTCTAGAATTGCTTTTTGGTTTTAATTTTTTCAGTCGTTTATGTATTGTAGAGACGATCGATTTAAATGTTCTCACGCCAGCACCATGCTTCATTTTGGTTTTCATCACTTTGCTCACAAGCCACGAAGACAGTTTTTCTCCTCTTCCTGCATTTTTCGATTTCATCCGTTGCTTTGCCATATTTAATAATTCTAAATCAGCTCTGTGTCGATCTTCCAATTTATTTGAATTATCGTATGCTATATCGTGTCTCATGCAAGCATTATCAAGCTCATTAACTCCTTGATCACCTCTCAATAATCGTTTTCTTAATCTGGTACCAGGTCCACAGTAATTGTACCCAGGTAAATGCAATTCAAATGGTAAGTTATTTATGATGCTGTTAACGAGTCCACCACCGTGCATAGCTGAGTTATAAATGAGATAAAATATCTAAATTGACTTAATTTTATATACTTAGGTATGTAACTCTATAGAAAAGATAATCATACAATTGCTCGTTTTTCAATCCAACTGTTTTCAGTACTAGGTAGACCTAACCACTTTACGAATAATTTATTACCTTTTTTTCTTATAACCTTTTCAATTAGATACACATTAGGACACTTAGTTTTTTGAAGTTCTTGTTCATAAAAACTTCCTAAAATTGGTTGATAGTGTAGATCTTCTATGGAATAAGTGATAGGTTTAGAACCATGAACTTTTTTAATCAAAAACAATTCCGTAGACCAGTTTGGGGTGTATCCTTTTTCAAAGTTACCTTTATATTTACTTATACGAACATGGTCACCAACTTCTAATTTTCTGGTCTTTGACAGACAATTAATTTCCTGTGATTTGATTATATTTCTCAATACTTCACTTTGGTTTGATTGGTTAACATCGTTTGGTTTATATTTTATTGTTCGATGTATTGTGTTATTGTATGTTGCCATAACACTTTCTAAAAGCTTTCCAATCCATTTATAACTACCATTCAAACTAAATTTTTTATACAACTTGTTCTTGAGAGTTTTGATTAGTCTTTCTACTATAGAAGCCTTTTTTATGGAATATGTAGAGTAATGATTAATTTTATTTTTTAGCATAACTTTTTTAAATTCATCGTTATAAAATTCTGTGCCCATGTCAGTTTGTAAGTTAACTGGCTTTCGATAATTTTTAAATAATAGCGAACTAAATGCATTTGCTATTTCGGATTTAGTCTTCGTTTTAACAGGGATAGCCCAGGAAAATTTAGAAAAACAATCTATTACAACAAAAATATACCTATATCCATTATTACAACTTTTTATATTTTGAAAATCCATAAGATCAGCTTGCCATAAATCATCAATTCCTCTTAATATTACAGATCGTCGAACAAAGTTTTTACGAGCTGTTTTATGAATTTCATTTACTATTTGTAGCTTACTCATTTCTTTGATTTAATGATTTGGTCTAATTCAGCCTTTGTATAATAATCTGCTTTTAAATTCTCAATGCCTTTTTTAACATCTGCTTTTAAATCGTTGAATATTATATCGACTTCTTGCTTTTTTACAAACAATTGAGATTGGCTGTCTACGTATTCCTTGTTCACAGCATCGGTATTTTTCAATGGAATTGTAATCCCAGTCAACCTTGTATTTTGTAAATCGAACTCTCCGGTTTCAGTTCGCATCAAGACTTTATCAAAATTTTCTAAAAAGTCTGGTAAACGCAATCGTTTATGAATATGATGTCCAAACTTATCCATTATTGTGAACTGATGGGTGTTGTTGACAAAGATCAAATGATACTATTTTTAGAAATGTATGCTATTTATTAAGGTATAATGTTGCTTTCGCGCAGTTCTTCTATAATAGATATTATTTCATTATCTAACCCAGTGTTACCAGCATCTTTTGAAGCAATCAATAGTTTTAATCTTTCAACCAGTTCATTAGGATTGTCCCAGTAAACGTAGTCAACATTTTTCTTCCACTGTTTCAACAGAGGTAGTCCTTTTCCTTGATGAAGTAAATCAGGTTGACTACTGTCAGTGCTCGCTGAAACTTTACGCAACTTAAATAGCGGTTTTATTATATTCAAGTATTTTCGACCTCTGTTACTTCTGATTGGTTTATTTGGATCGAATTCTCTTCGGTGCACATTTGTTTCTAGTAACATTATTTTATAATGTCTCAAATCTTCATCAGTTATTGCAGATATATTAGGTACTTTTTTAAACAGAAGTTCCTTTATACCAGGAGTATATTTGTACTTGTTTGCACCAACTTGAATATAATCATCAAAAAGAGTTACACGCGAAGATCCCATCATGTGTTTACCTCGTTCATTTCTCACGCCAAACGGAACATCTTGTAAAGTTTTGGAAGACATGGACCACGAAGAAATTTCTTGATCACTTGAACCTGATTGCACTGATTTAAATGATTCCTCATTTTCTTCATTATCAGATTTTTCCGAATTCTCATAGCTTTCATCTGAATCATTAGAGTCTCTTGGACTAAATACGTCGAACTCGATGTTAGAATCTCTCTTAAGAGTTTTGTCCTTGTCTAATGGACTTGAAGTTTCAAATTGTACTCTTTTAGTTTGGGAACACGTTTTAGATTTTTCCACCATTTCATTAAGAGGACTTGTAATTGGTTTAAAAACAGATTCCAAAATACTATTGTTTTCCATTTCAATATCTCGCATCTTTTTAACCTTATTTTTAACAGCTGCCGCAGCCTTTACAATTTGTCTCTTTAGATTTTTTTCCATATCTTTAAATTGAATTTCAATTGATTGAACTATTGTCAGTGTTCTCACGAAAGTGATAACATGTGTTTTTACTTCAGCTATTTATAGTAGGCTAGCAATAGAGTGTAATCAGAAATACAATCGTGTTATATTGGCGAATACTCGCCTACAAATTGGACACTTATTACCAATGGAAAAAGCACACTTTGCACAAGCCGCAGCATGACCACAAGGTAAAAAACAAGTGTTAAGCTCTTCTTCTAAACAAATTTTACAGATTATTGAAGATGATGTATTTACTATCAAAGGTAGATCATCCAGTGGAGTCTGTTGGCAATTTTTTTTAATTTCTTCGTATACATAATTTTTCATGCTCTTAACGTAGTCTTTTCCTTTCATTACTAAAACATACGGACATGACTGGAACCAGCGCGCATGCTCTACCCATGGTTGATCTTCAGAGTTCCAGTCTTTAAGCCTTCCATCGCAGTAAAAACAAATAACTCTGTCGTCACAGCCTGCATAAAAAAATCCTGCTTCAGCCATTTCTTGTGGTTTTTGTGTTAATCCTCGAGGCCAGGTATCGAAACTTCTTAAACGTTTGTATACAGTGGAGTATATACGGTTCACAGGATTATTAAACATGATTTCTATATTTAATTATTAAGTTTACTGCTATTAGCTGTTTACTTTTCAACACCTCGACAAGCATTGACATATTTACGACATACATACTAATGAAACACAACAAACGTATCGAATTTCTTTCGGTAACATCCTTTGTTTTTTTCACAATCCTTGTTAATCACTACATAACTGTAGGGTTCTTTCCATATATTTGCACACATTTCTCTAAATTCCTGCCACGTCATATCTGTATTGACGTGTTCATCATAAATATGTCTCATATTTATATCATCTTGCTTAAAGAGAACAATTAAATTTGCATTATCTCTCACTAACTGTTTTGGTATTTTGCTATAAGTCTGATTTAGATAAAAACAGTCTATATATTTATGTCTTCCCATTGCAAAATAGTCGCGCATATTATTTTGATTCTCACACGCTACGTCATCGAATATAATTATTGAGTTACATTTTGCTGCCTCTGGAGTAAGAACTTCTTCATTTTCATGATACTTAGAAAAAGTAACACCAGGAACCATTCGTAATACCTGTTCCAAATACATGTATCTCGGTTGATAAAGAGTTTTTGAATAAACATAAACATTTTTAAATTGCAAACCATTTTCATGTAAGATGAGTCCGATAGCCAAATTAGTTTTTCCACAGTTCGACGGGCCACATATTATACATCGTATTGTATTTGGTAAAAGCTTTCCATGACGAAAACTGCGTTTTTCAGAATTAATATTTATATTTTCGAATTTTAATGATATTGGCTGCTTAACGAACTTCATTGCAAGAGCGCTTTTCGCAGAATGATAAGTAATGTTTAGTAACCACATTAATAAACATTATAATTTTCACCGGAGGCTTTGAGAGTTCTAAAACATGTTGATCAAAATTATTACACCGGAAGCTTTGAGAGTTCTAAAACACAAGTGGCGAGAGATAATCAATTTTTAGTTATTGGGTGTTCTACTCCAGCCACATCTGTTGATTAAACGATATACCCAACTGCAACAAGTGAGCGCAGCAAGCGGAGCGAACGCAGTTGGGTATATCGTTTAATCAACAGATGTGGCTGGAGTAGAACACCCAATAACCACCTACTTCTATGACTAATTTTGTATGACCAACAAATTATTTTAGCAAACAAGCTGGCATCTCAACTTTCCTAAATTAACTTATTTTTCTTACTTATTTCTTGCAAAAGACACCCCGCGCTAGGGAACTCTGAGTTGGGGGATTTTATAACCATGCAAATTACGGATATAATTAAAGCTTAATATATATATTTATTAAAAAAATTACACCCACACTTGTAACAAATTGTCTATGGATAACAAAAACAAATGATACCTTATAAAAATCAAGTCTACAATCTCCATTTTCGCGGTCATTAAAACTAAATCGTTTAAATAAATAATAGTTTTAAAAAACTAAAAAAAAACGCTTTTATAGAAAATCCAACTAAAAAATAGAAAATAAATGTTAATAAATTTGAATTAAAAATAGTGTTAGAAAAAATAATGTTATTGTAAAAAGAGCGTGGGGTGCATGGTATCAATAGTTTCAAATATTTTATGAACAGATATGACTAGAAGGGTTATTTTGATAATATCCTGAAAAGCACCCCACGCTTTTTTTACAATAAAATCATTTTTTCTTACACTATTTTTAATTCAAATTTATTAAAATTTATTTTCTATTTTTTAGTTGGATTTTCTATAAAAGCGTATTTTTTTAGTTTTTTTAAACTATTATTTATTTTTCATTTTATAGTCGAATTTTTTTAAAAGCGTAATCCTGATTATCCTAGTAAGGATAATGGGTCAAAATGTTTAAAATATTGAATTGTCATCGGTCCTTAATAAGTATGCCAAATTTCGAGTTAATCCGACGTTTTAAAGGGGGTTAAAATCATGTTCAAAGATTCCGTTACATACTAAAATACAAACATACATACGTCTGAAGCTAATAAAAGCGTATTAAAAACTAAAAGAACCGACTTCAAACGTCGCGCTAGTCAAAGTAGCCAGTAGATGTAGCTATTACATAATCTGTGCCAGTAGTTAGTAGTACGAGTAAGTCGAGATAAGTAAATGCGTCGTAATACAAATGTTGATATATTAAAAACGGCTTAGCTGATTTCGTTAAAATTTAAATGGGACCACCTAGGAAGGGTAACCTTTGAAACAAAAAAAAAATTTTCTAAATCGGTTCAGGAATCTTCGAGTAATCGGTGAACATACATTAAAAAAAAATGAAATTGACGTATTGAGAACCTCCTCATTTTTTGTGAAGTCAGTTAACAATAGCTAGACCACTGTCCAACTACTTACTACTCAAATTACTACCACTAAAAGTCAACAAAATACACCTTAGATTCATACAACAACTGCTGCCAAAACAAAATCCGCACACATTAAATTTACGAGCACTCACTTGCCTTTTTTAAAGGCTTCCGGATGGCTTTATGCCTGTAGTTTTTTACAGGAAAGTTATAGTTTGACAAATGGGGTTCACGTGGTTATGTGCCGCCGCGATTTGGAGAATCCAACAACCACAGTTCAACTGCCAAACGATTTGTCATGTCGTTGAATGCATTTTTAAGTGAGTTTTAATTGCAGTCTTGTATTTCTTCTTGTATCTTGTATTTATATTGTTTGTACTAGATTGAAACTTTTATTACATCGCCTCAAATGTATTCGTTCATCTATCGCATGTCACATATGCATGATACACCGGTGCTGATTGATGGATATCATCATTATCAGCCAATTTCCGTCCACTGCTGGACATAGGCCTCTCCCATGGCATACCACTGAGCTCGATCTTCAGCTATTCGTTTCCAACCGCTGCTAGCCAGCTTGCGTATATCATTGCTCCATCTAGTTGGAGGGCGTCCTACACTACGTTTGCCGAGCCGTGGTCTCCACTCTAGAAATCGTTTACCCCAACGGTTATCGGTTCTGCGACAGATGTGACCGGCCCACTGCCATTTCAGCTTGCTAATCCTCTGAGCTATGTCGATTACTTTGGTGGATATGATGTATATGATAACCCCCCTCTGTAGTCTGTGTATATGATGTACGACATTTAGGTTTGTTGTGATTGGCGGACGCTTCGCTATGTCATGTCAACTGCTGTCATAGTCATAGCTACACAAACAAAACAAAAAAAAATTAACTTGCATCCACAGAGTTCTTTCCTATATACTGCTTGCATTGTGGTTTTATAAATAAACCACACTATTATTTTCTTGTATTTACCTTGTGTATTATTATGACGTGACGTGAAAACTACGGATAACTGGTTAAAAATATAACACGAACGAAGGATCGTGAGATAAAGCTTGGTAAAAATGTATAAAGAGTTCAGAAAGCTCAAAAATACATGTTGGATTTTTACCCCGTCAATTGTAATTACAGTAAAGTGTTCTGAAGAGACCATAATTTTGAACTGCATTTACAGAATTTGAATAAAATGTCAGCGAGAAAATGGGCAATTTACACAAAAACTTTGTTGGTGCCTTTTGGTCCACATATTTGTCTTTGTATTTTTTTTAACCGACTTCACAAAAAAAGAGGAAGTTTCTTAATTTGTCCAATTTTTTTTATTAAATGCATGTTCACTGATTAGTCGAAGACGCTTGAACCGATTTGGAAAATTATTTTTTTGTTTGAAAGGAAAAATAAAAAAGGAATATATGTTTTTTTTGTTGGAAAATTATTTTTACGTTTAATTCCCATGTAGTCCTAATTACATTTTTTTATCGATATGTGTTAAATATCTCTAGAGATATGGAGATAAACACCTCAAACTTAGTAAGTACTCAAAATTAAGAGCTAAGAGACTTATAAATGACGACGAACTTGTAGGGAAAAGGCTCCAGAGCCTAGACCATCGCCGCAAAGTCGCTAGTTTATCGGTTTTCTATCGGACACATTTCGGAGAGTGTGCCATCCAATTGCACGAGTTAGTACACGCATCCCCTTTCTTCTATCGGACAACCAGACGTACCGATGTGCGCCACCGCTTCATGGTGGACGTTCCATCTACACGCACGAAGCGTTTTGCTTCGTCCTACATAATACGATCCGCATGGAATGGAACGCAAAGAATGGAACTCCTTGCCGGTGTCTGTGTCTCCCGATAGCTACAACCCGGGGGTCTTCAAATCGCGAGGGAACAGGTATTTACTAGGTAAGCGTGCTACATCGTTGACCGCATTGCCACTTAACATCAGGTGAGATAGTGGTCAAACGCTTGCCTATACAGCATAAAAAAAAATAGCTCGACGTTCAAAGTCAGTTATTTTAGTTTATAAAAAATCTTAAATTATTTGTACTCTTGCTGTAACTGTATTTTATGCACTTGTTTGTTAACCACTAGTGGTACTGCTTGCTTCAGCCGTGGTTCGAATAACCAAGCGGTTTGGTTCAACCTTCATCATCAGAACAGCCTAAAAATGGAATACTCTACCCTCGATGGTCTTTCCCCCGAAATACAACCTGCAGCAGGGCTAGCATGGCCTTATCCGCGGGGGAAAGACAAAATTATTTCCCTGTTTTTGCCACTGACAAGAGATCAACACAACAATTTAAACGCTTGGTGAAGTTTAACCCCGAGTTTTGATTTTGTTTCGTATTAGAAAGTTAAAAAAAAGAATTAATTAAATGTCAGCGGGCGTTTATAATTGTCGAAAAACTTTACTTATAATTTGACTTCTCCACGAAACAAAACACGGATAGGTGGAAAGACAAAATAGTCCCCTTGCCATGCTAGCCCTGCAGTGGGTATGTACAAATCAAGAGTGAATATCTACTGCAATCGTGCTACACCTTCGGCTGCATCTTCACTTACCATCAGGTGAGATATCAGCCAAGCGATTATTCAGTCAGTTATTAAAAAAAAACTCACTGAAAAAATCATCGGTTTGCCGAGTTCCGTCATAACGATTGGTGACATTGGTGACAGCCAGTATGGCAGACGGTTTTAGAATGATTGCGTTAAGTTAATTTGACTAAATTTAGTTGCCCTGCGCCTAACCTCACTGCCGTCTCTATTTTTAGACAAGCAAGACAAGCGCGATTCCATCTTACATCATCTGTTAAAATCAGTTGAGATAATGGTCAAGAGCTTGTCGGTCCAGAATAAAGAAAAAATAGTATGAGATAGGAGAATTAACTCACCACAGTGAGATAATTTGGTCCAACGCTTTGGACATTATCTCACCACACACATAAATTATCCACACCAATATTATAAACGCGAACGTCAGTTTGTATATTTGTTTGCGACTTCTTCACGGTCAAACGGCTCGACCGATTTAGCTGAAATTTTGTACAGGGATAGGCCATTATTATGGATTAGGCTATAGAATACTTTTAACGCCAGCCAAGCCGCGTGGCATATCTATCAATATAAAGGGACGTCGAACGGGTCCTCTTTATCAAGGGGTTCCATGGTCGATCTCAGACAGGCGTGGGTAGTCGGGCGAGGAGATTAAAATACCACGTAACGTTGCAGGATGTACTTTGTTTCATAATTATAATTTACGATGATTGGATACGAAATATAATCACGACAGTATAGTCCAATAAACATGGACACTAAATATAATGACACTCCACCAAACACGTAGCGCGATTCTCCGATGCAACTCGATTGCCGTCTCCACGTATAATGGCGGCTATCAGTTCATCGCCGCACTAGTGCTGGGTGTTGCGTCAGAGTGAACGACAAAGTCAACGCCAAAGTGACAGCTCCTATTGATGACAGCTGGCGTCTGACAGTTCTACCTATCGTTCACTCTAATGAAACGCGCCGTCAAATAAATAATTTTAAAATATCGCCTGCATTTTACAGTCCGGCAAGTATAACTTGGCGCGGCTGTGCGCCACTGTGCTTTTACTTTGTACTTTGACAACAGTTTCTCTTAAACCACTTTTGATTAATTTTGGCATTATTGAACTATTTTAATGTAGCAGATTTATCAACAATAATGTCGCGGTAATATCTCAAACGTCAAACTCACAGTTTCAATTAAAAGAATTAGTTCCAAAAACCACCACCGCCAAGTTATACTTGTGGCACTGTAGTTAAATTTCTAAAAGAAAACCTTTGTGTATTCCGTAAACTGATATTTTAAGAAACTTGGGATTTGCATACTCCGCGTTACGCTAATGAGGTATTCTTAGAAGAGTTTCTGCCCGTCGGGGATCATAACTAGAAGTTACAGCGGTTTCGCTTGCTTATTTTAAAGTTTAATACAACCACATAAGGACCAAAGTTTGTTGAAGATCTTGAATCGATAGAACAACTGTATTTAACGGGTTTATGAACAAAATGAAATAAAGTAAAATATCGCATGTAACAAAATTACATTCATTATAACCTATTTGTTACCTATTATTATTATTCCTATATTTAAATACTTATTTATCTACTAGTGTTTTGGCGACTGGCAATACAATCGTTCTCTTCCAGTCTGTCAACTGTCAAACGTATTGTATTGTCAGCCGCTAGAGATACGTCACTTCCGAATGGACGTGGGAAGCAAGCAAGTTGCCTTCGTTATGGAATAGCCAAGACGACTCGCCATTCGATTGTCGGCGGTCGTCCTAAGCGGCAGCTAAGCTAAGAGAAGTTATTGTGATTCTTTTTAAATAAAGCCCTTGTGAACCTTTGTGAATTTAAAATAATAAACTCAGTGACTGAAAGTGACGCAGTTTTGCTTGTACCCGTCACATCTCAGAAGCGGGATAAAACGATAGCAAGGTACGTAAAGTGTAACTTTTTGTTTTCTTTATTTTAATTGAAAAATAAATTGTTTTTCTATTGACAATCCCTTGTTATCTCCCATGTGCCCACGTGTTTAAACGTTAGCTTACTAAAGACTCGGTCAGGGCACTCTCTGATAGTATTTAGTGAAGTTGATAATGTGAACGGTTTAAAACCGGCGGCATTCGGCCAGGGCAACCCTCTGGTAGTGTCGCGGGATTAAATTGAGCACAGTTATTTTGTGGATAGGTTATTATAAAATATTATTCAGGCAAGCTATGAGAATTGTTAATTTTTAACCAGGGCACTCCCTGGTAGTGATGTTACGTAATTAGTTTGTTCAAACTTATCATCATAGAATTAATTTGTGCGCTGCTATTTTGAGGGTAGGTTAGATAGTATGAAATATTTATGAAATACCTGTTGTTAAAATTTGACCGGGGCACTCCCTGGTAGTGTTGGCAAAAGGCTTATGGTATGATCTATGATCGTATCAACATTTGGCCAGGGTACCCCCTGGTAGTGATGATACGTGATTAGGTTGTTATAGGGAGAATGACTGTGCTTTTTGGTTAGCATGTTTGAATACCCACCCAGTATATATTCAATGATGTTAATACTAGGCCAGGATACCCCCTGCTAAGTTAACCAACTTGAAAATATTGGACTATTGAAAATTATAGTGAACCTTGGAACAGTGATGCTTGTTAAAATTCTTCTTTACAGCATTGATGGAGAGTGATCGAACACCTTCACGTGGCCCTAATGGCAGCCAGGATATTGATCACAGGAGCCGTAGCAGGCACCGGAAGAAACGATCGACACGGCTTTCGCCAGCGAAGTCATAGTGATCTCGATGACCGAAAGCAACGGGCAGACTGCAGTCCCGATGAGCGCCGCAGTAGGCGCAGTACAGAGCGATGCAGTGAACGATCAGGTAGACCGCGTGTCCGGAGTACCCGGAGTCCACCACGAAACAGTCGTAATAGCAGAATTGACAGTGAGAGCCGAGATGTCAACCGACGTCGAATGCGAGGCAGAGCTAGGCGTGACTCTGCAAGTGATAGTGAGGGTCGCGAATCGAAGCGTAGTGGGTATTCGCAGATTAGTAATAGTGACTTAATGCATTCGTTTTTAGATGTTTTGAATTCTGTTAAATCTGGTTCGAACGAGAAGTTTTCATCATTGCACAATGTTATACCTGATTTTGATCCAATGGTCAAGGAACAAACCGTTAATGCATGGCTCACAAAAGTAGAGGAATGTAGGCAAATTTATAATTGGTCAGAAAGTTATACATTACGCCTTACCTAAGCTTGTGGGCGTCGAGAAAACGTGGTACCAAAGTTTACCAACACTAATGTACTCGTGGAGTGAGTGGAAAGCTAAGATTTTGGAATCATTTCCATCAAGCCAAAATTATGGTGAACTACTCACAGAAATGTTAAACAAAAAACTACGTTTTGGCGAATCCCCCGAGCTGTACTATTACGAAAAGATAAACCTTCTTAACCGCTGCAAAATTTATGGTACAAGTGCCGTTGATTGTCTGGTCTTTGGGGTAGAAGATAGAAGTATGAGATTAGGAGCTCAGGCAGCTCAATTTTCTGAGCCGGAACAGTTATTAAAATTCTTTAAAACTATCAAACCCGGGATTTTGAGGGATGCTGATAGGTCAGGGAGAGATAAAGAAAAGCGTATAACAAACAATGAGATAAAAATAGTTAGTAAAAACAGTAAACCGGAATCTAACAGCATAGTTTGCTTTAACTGTAACCAAACAGGTCATCCAAGTTACAAATGTAATAAGCCTCTATTGAATTGCACTCGATGCAATTTATTAGGTCATCTAGCCAATGCGTGTCCTAAAGCTGAGGGAGTACAAAAATCCGATAAGGAAATGTAATTTATTAAATTGTACTTTCTAAGTTTTAAGATTTCTGGAGACAGGTTCAAGCCATGATCTAAAAAAAAAACACTCAGTTTTTCGTTTCCCTACTCCATCAAACCAGCATAATGTTTAGAGATTTATAGGGTTAACTAGTTTTGTTTTTAAAGTAGTAGTAAAGACCTTGCCATGCTAGTCGGGTCCTAACAGCACTGTTAACAAGGCCCATTTTGGCATTATATACAATATAATAAATAATAAGTTGTAGATTTTCATAAAAAGTATAGTACAAATTTCACTATGGGCCTCAATCGAAGTAACTATTATATAATCTGTGTCTAAACTAGGCTAAGCCGGCTAGGCCAGTATCTTGGGAACCTAGAACGCTATTAAGAGTACTACAAATAGGTATTCTGTACGTGAACCACTCAGATATACATAGATTGAAATATATAACATTAATACTGTTACAAATTTACGATTATAAAAAATAAGGATAAAGGATGAAGATTATTTATTTTATTGGAACCACTTATTATTTTTGCACATCTCTCGTTATATTGATTTTTTATCCATTCGATCAATGTTAGAACTAAAGTTATCCTATTGATAAGTTTCGATCATAAATTCAATTATTTCCTTTTAGTGTATCTACTTAGTGATCATTGGTATATTAAATCTGATTAATAGTTTTTAAATTGATTAAACATTATCACACAGTTATTGGTATTCCCTGCCAGATTATTACAATATAAGTTAGCGTTATTTATTAGTTACTATGACATTTAGGCTGTAGACATTTATTCATGTGAGAGCGCAGCGCCTCGAATATACTTTATAATAATATATGCTCCTTGTTTTCCGTGTCTGTGTTTAAAAAGTGTGTATGTGAGTGGGTGTCGTGTGTATTATTAGAGTGTGAGTGATATGCCATAACATTAGAAACTCAGTAATATACAGCTGCATCCCTTGTTGACATTTGGATCCATCTCTGATAGCGATCATAGCTCGGGTAAGGATATTCAACATGATCCCATTAATAATGATAACGAGCAATCAGGTGAAAACTTCTCAGGCGATACTAATTCAGTATTACCTAAATTTGTTGGGTTAGCATTTAGGTAGGAGTGAGTTGTGATAGTGATCAAATTATTTGTATATTTATGTATAAAATGAGTTGCAGATAGTTTATTATTGGCATGCCGGGCACTATGATTGTGTCGCCTAAAGAAAAATAATAAACTTTCTGGGATAATTGATTTATCTGGGTAGGCTGGGCACAATGATGTGTCACTCAGAAAAATAAAATAAAAATAGCTACGATATGATAGTGATAAGGCTGATTATTGTGGGCATGCCGGGTACAATGATGTATCGCCCAAGGAAAAGCAATAATCAGTCTGTTACAATATGATAGTGATAAGACTGATTACTGTGGGCATGCCGGGTACTATGTTGTATCGCCTAAGGAAAAGCAGTAATCTGTTACAACATGGTAGTGAGTGATATGACTGATTATTGTGGGCATGCCGGGTACAATGATGTATCGCCCAAGGAAAAGCAATAATCGGTCTGTTACAATATGATAGTGATAAGACTGATTACTGTGGGCATGCCGGGTACTATGATGTATCGCCTAAGGAAAAGCAGTAATCAATCTGTTACAATATGGAAGTGATAATACTGATTATTGTGGGCATGCCGGGTACTATGATGTATCGCCTAAGGAAAAGCAATAATCAATCTGTAAATGTATACATCCTCGAAATTAATTTTATTTGTTCTTTGAAATTATATGCAGTCAGCTTCTTTCAAATATGATTGTTATCAAGTTTTCTTTAATAAAAGTTCCAAATTTAATATTGGTAGTACCAAATTTAACAAACGTAGTTATATCGATGTTGTAGTTAACTCTAAATCATGTAAACTAACAACGAAGGTACTCGTTGACAGTCGGATGGCCGAGCTGTTACAAAATTACATTCATTATAACCTATTTGTTACCTATTATTATTATTCCTATATTTAAATACTTATTTATCTACTAGTGTTTTGGCGACTGGCAATACAATCGTTCTCTTCCAGTCTGTCAACTGTCAAACGTATTGTATTGTCAGCCGCTAGAGATACGTCACTTCCGAATGGACGTGGGAAGCAAGCAAGTTGCCTTCGTTATGGAATAGCCAAGACGACTCGCCATTCGATTGTCGGCGGTCGTCCTAAGCGGCAGCTAAGCTAAGAGAAGTTATTGTGATTCTTTTTAAATAAAGCCCTTGTGAACCTTTGTGAATTTAAAATAATAAACTCAGTGACTGAAAGTGACGCAGTTTTGCTTGTACCCGTCACACGCATGAAAATGTTTTATGACATGTAAAAATATGGCACAAAATGAAGACAATATTAACAAGCAGCTTATATGATTGGAAATATGAAATAAAATACCATAATTTTTAGTAAAACTAATGGATAAAAAATCTACCTTACATCCCCCAATTTTTTTTTGCTTTAATTATTTTTCTTTTTAAGGTAGATGCACTGTAAATTACATTGCTATTTTTTTAGATAAAATCTATGAGTAACGTTTAGTTGTAAGTAATTGTACCTATATTTTAGATAATAAAGCCAAAAATACAATACTGTTTACTAAACTTAGTAGTATATACTACTTATTTTTTTTATATATATTACTTACTTATATATATATATTTTATTTTTTACGACATATTTTTCTTTTCTTACTTTGTCTTGCAACATATAAACAGACGAACAACAAACAAACATTCAACATTAACCAACAATTAAAAACTGGCTGATCAGGCATACCGAAATCTCCTTTAAAATTCACAGGTCGCCACCTCAGAAAATCGGGTTGAATAGGGTTTAACCAATGATTTCGATCAGAAACTAGATATGCAACGAACAAGCAAAAAATGGCACGGAATGTATTTAATACCGACTTAAAAAAAGGAGGTTTCTCAATATATATCTCTATCTTCTCTATCTCTATATATATAAAATGCTTGTGTCACAGTTTTAGTGTTTATACTCCTCTGAAACAGCTTGACCGATTATGATGAAATTTTATATGTATATTCAGTAAGTATGAGAATAGGTTTATAACTAATTTATATACCTTTAAGTGTTAAGGGTGGCCCAAACGCGGGCAAAGCCGTGGGGCGCAGGTAGTAGCTAGAATCTCGAGAGATATGGAAATAAACACCTCAAGCTTGGTACTGAAAATTAATAGCGCGGCATTTTAAGTCGGTTCTTTTAGTTTAAACGATCTTATTTCAATTCAATTGTACTCAACCACTAGCTCACTTGTCGGCAAGGGTGCGTACAGACCTGTTAATTGGTTTTATTATTATATTGTAAAATTGTTATTTAACATGTTTCAGATAATTTGCACACGGAATGTTATAAAACATTATAGTATAACGTGTTCTATAACATTCCGGGTCCTAATTATCTGAAACATGTTAAATAACAATTTAAAAAAATGTTATGTTACATAATCTGTACGCACCCTAAGAGATGATGCGATCGTGGATTCGACACGTTAGGCCTAAAATGGGATCTGGCACTCGACGACAGCTGCAGGAACACACTAGATGTTTAGAGATAGATTTTCCATCTTGAGGGTTGTAGCAGGCACGGACACTAGACCTAGCACCATGCCAGGGGTTCCATAACGATGTTTTTCCTTCACCAAATAACTGATTTCATAAGCCACTCTAGTTTTTTTAGCAGCAGTTTATAGGTGTAACTTATCACTGAAGAAATCCATCAATTTTGTAAATATTTTTTCCACAGGTGGTAGAAACATTATATCGCCTAATTCGCTACAAAAAGTAGCTTACCTCTATCAAGGATAAAATCAATCAACTTATGTATTCTGGCAGCACAGCTCTTGAGAGTCAGACAATTCTAAGCCTAGCAAGTTCACCATCTTTGACCACATCATCACTTTACACTAACTGGCGAAGAAATCAAGTAACAAGCACACAAAAAATCCATGTGAATTTCAGTATCTCCACCGTTTTGAAAGCGTGGACAAGTATTACACGCTATTTGAAGGAAAAACCAATCCCTGGTAAGAATCATTGTAGCGAACCCTTTTTATTTTATTACGTGACCTCTCCAGGTGACCGATAAGAAATTCTTAAAGCCAGCTTGCGTTTTTAAATGGTTTAAAATGGTCTGATACTTTAAAATGTAGGTATTTCTAGAGAAATCTTAATGCCTAGCTGAAATGAGTTTAATGGTCATAGCATACTGCAGTGACATAAAACGACTTTAGATAAACTTAACATATAGCAATTAATTAAGGCCCACTAAAAGCTAGAAGGAGACTAACTTAACTGGAATAATATTAAGTGTTATAATTCTTACACCTTATATTTTTTGAACATTGTTATATACAGAATATTAGAGGGTTGTTCCACAGTTTTACAATCATGTTGTAAAACTGTGGCTTACAACAGTTTTACAATATGACTGTAAAACTGTGGTCGTACTGTAATTGACCGCCTTAAGTCAGCAAAAAACTTTGAAATATAGACACAAAAACAGATTTTTTGAAAATGTAGTATTTGAGTTATTTTACAGACCAAAAAATATTTAATTTGAAAGTACTTAATAATATAGAAAAACCGAGAAGAAAACACAGTTAATATGAATTCCTAACTTTACGCGACAAAGATTAATCTAACTGTGAAAAAATATTTCTGAACTAAAGATAGAGGCACACCGAGTCCCAAATCTTTTGTCTTGAGTAAGGTACCAAACCAATCGATCAATCGTCAATCTATGCCCGATGGATCGTCAATCGATGCGCGATCGATGGGCATTTGACTGATATAGTAGGCAGCAACTGTCAATCGAAGTCCACTGATCTCATTTGACCGTCGATCGACGTCATCCTGTGACGTCATCGATCGATAGTCAAATGAGTCATTGATTGTTTAGCTTGGTAACACTCTAAGGCAAATAGCAACATAGCTCTAACATATCTCAACTCAAACCTACTTTTTTTAGTTTTTTTAAAATCAAAACAGTGTTTTTCTAAGTACTATCAATGTGGAAGATTTTTGGTTTACGGATTTCATACTTTAGAAACAGTAAGGGATGAATGAGACACAGAGCAACCCATTTTTGTGGCTTGTGTTTTACAAGGTTCAAAAACCCACGCTTACAAAAAAAAATTATGAACTTTACATGAATCTGGTATCTTCTGGGTAAGCACGCTCTGTCATCGATCGCATCATCACTTAACAGGTGAGATTGTGGTCAAGTGCTACCCAGTTCGGTGTTTAAAAAAACCTAAAATGTATCTCTATGAATTTTTATTCTCTGCTTTTTTCTACATAATAATTACTACTACTACATAAAAAACACTAATTTTGCGTAACATTTCAAATGACAATTATTTATAGTTATAAATATGAAAATACGGGACTTATCGCGCATAAAACATTAATTTTATTTAACTCGACGTTTCGACCAAGTTGCATTGATCGTGGTCACGAGAGTCGTCTCGTGACCACGATCAATGTAACTTGGTATTACGGTACCGTATTTTCATATTTATAACTATGTGTTCAAATCGCGAAAGTTTAAAGTTGACAATTATTTAATTTCTTGTCTATTATATATTTTGGAAGACTTCTTTCGTTCGCATTTGTTTTCTTTTTTAACCGACTTCAAAAAAGGAGGAGATTTCTCAATTCGACCGTATATATGTTTTTTTTTGTATTATATTTTTTTTTTTTTGTTGAAATAACTTGCAAGTCAATTAAAGTCCTCAGTGTGCCACCATCTCAACAGTATTTAGCCAAAGCTTCTCATTCTTGGCTACAAAGCGTACATTTCCGCGCCTCGGTCTAAAGACTTTCAAAATTACTTTGCATTGTAGCCAAATGGATATTTCCAGGATTGAAATTCGGCTCCGTCTATTTATTTCGACACCAGTTACTGAAGATCTTTGCGGCTTTAGGAGCAATAAAGAGATTGACGATTATTAAAATTTAATTTACTTTGGTGGGTAATAATGATTCAGTTTCCGAGTGTCAGATGTTTAGTAATTTTTTTTTTAGTTTTATTATGGCTCCACACGATTAGTGTATTTAGCCAGTGTCAAAGTATTGAAATTCTTAAAGTTTTTATGAGTTTTAGTCGTAGAGATGGGTCAAAGTCACATTTCAGGGTAAAAGTACCTTTAGTAAAGATGTGGTGTTTACTGAAGATTTTCAGTAGAATTTTGGTGAGAACGCAAATAGCATGTTTTTCAACATTGTGCTGTTTTCCTACACTCACACACATTCACCGGCACTTAATGGTTAATAATCCACATTTATTACACATTAACTCGCGGAAGAACACAAGTTTTAGGAAAAAATACAATGAGATCACACACACTTTTCCACGTTCCCGCCAAAATTTTATAGCATTTAGGGCCAGTTTCACCGGTTCCTGATAATGTGACAGATAGTTATCTGACTGATGACGCCTGATATGAAAGTCAAAAATCTGTCAGATAAGTTCCTAATAGAGCTATCAGGAACCGGTGAAACGTGGCCCTTAAGCTTGCGTTTGACAACAATCTCACGTGTTGGTGAATAGAACTATGGTTGAAGATAGTAGCAAGCTAGACAATAGTAACTGGCCCTAAAGGACAGGTCAGCTACTGTCTGTGTTGTCAAATCGCATCGTAAGGTGCTTGGCGACAGATATTCCAACTTGAGAGATTTTCCCACTAGACATGAACATAGACTCTGTGCTAAAAGAGAACCATCGTGGCGCTACGATGAACTAACATTCAAAGGTAAGGGAGGAAGGTACATATACATACATACCTAGTAGCACACGATAATGATAAGAGTAGGTATTTACCAAGTATCAATCATTTTTAACCGACTTCAAAAAAAGGAGGAGGTTTTTCAATTCGACCGTATATATATTTTTTTTAATATTTGTTCGCGGATAATTTCGTCGTTTATGAGCCGATTTTAATTATTCTTTTTTTATTGAAAAGGAAATATTCCAAGTGTGGTACCATGGTAATTTTATTGAGTTTTGATATGTATCTCCAGAGATATTGAGATAAGCACCTCAAAATTGGTACTGAAAATGAATAGCGCCGCATTGAAGTCGGTTCTTTTTTAGTTTTTAAACGATATTATGATTATTAGTAATACCAGCATTGTTGTCAACGCAACAAAACAGTAAATTAGAACACGTGATATATTGATAAAAGAGAACCAAATAAAACACAGCACACGTTTTTGCACTCTATGAATCCAGTCTGTCACTCACTCTCCTGTCACTCACTCTCCTCTCATCTCATCATCAACTCACCTGTTGACAAGTGATTGATGATGCAGTCGAGCATGGTAGCGCCTTGTATCAATAGTACAAATTTATTTTCAACCGACTTCGAAAACGGAAGAGGTTCTCAATTCGTCTGTATGTTTTTAGGGTTCCTGACAAGGAACCCTTATAGTTTCGTCATGTCCGTCTGTCTGTCTGTCTGTCCGAGGTTTTGCTAAGAGACCGTAAATACTAGAAACCTGTTATTTTGTAGGAGTATGTATATAAATTACGCAGACAAAGTGCTGAAATAAAATTTTGAAAAATATATTTTTTTAGGGTAGCTCCCCTATATGAGAAGTGGGTATAAATATTTTTTTTATCGTCTACCCCATCATGTGGGATATCGTTGAATAGGTATTTTAAAATGATTTAAGGGTTGCTAATACCATTTTTCGATTGAATGCTCCATTTACGAAATATTATAAAGTGCAAATTTTTGTTTCAGTAGGGCGCCCCCCCCCCCCCCCTAAAAACTAAACTGCTCGTTTGAAAAATCTGGAAAAATTCGTGATAATAGCCCATTTCATGAACTTTAAAGGAAAATAATAGCGGTTAAGATAACTTTATTAGTTTAGCAGCAATAGTCGTTGAACTTGGGTGTTGGATAATTTTGTACCAAATACAAATCCTTAGAATAAATCCTTTAAAGTGACAAAGACGGAGTACCTAGTTGCTTGTTTATAAAGACTTGCATTGAATAACAGGCTACTACGGAACCCTTCAACACTGCGCATGGCCCGACACGCACTTGGCTGGTTTTTTTTTTGTATGTATGTTACGCGATTACTCCGTGAATTACGAACCGATTCGAATGATTCTTTTTTTAATCGGTAGGGTACATTTCCAAGGTGGTCCCATTATAATTTCATCTGATAAGTATCTCCAGAGATATGACGATAAACGTCTCAAACTTGCTACTGAAACTGACTCGCAGGGCATAGAAGTCGGTTGTTTTAGTTTTTAAACTATCTTAATTATTATAACTATTTAACAACAATATTTATAACTTAGGTATTTTTAAAAACAGCTTTCCAACTTGACGAGGTTATACAAATTCCAATTTGAATTGGATTGTTTTACAAACAATAACAACCGATATCTTATTGGGCAAAACACTATTGGTTTTTGTTACAAAATTGTTCGCGCGAAACAAACAGAGAACAGTTCTTGTAACAGGTGTTCTGAAACTTGACTGACTAAATTGTTCACTACAGGCGACTAGGATTACGAACAAGATTCCTGTCACATTGAAATTTACACATTAGAAATCTAGGTCTGCCTAGAATAACCAGTAGTAAGATTATTTTATTTTAATGGTATTAATATGGAGGGCGAGTCGGGTCATACTTGTCGAATGCATCCAGACAGGTGGGCCAAAATTGTCACGCAATAGGTGCCTGAAGATGGCAGTCGACGTAGAGGAAGGCCCAAAAAGCGGTGGCGAGGCGATTTGGATTGTTTTCACAATGACTGGCCACAAACGGCGTTAGATTGGGATATAGGTGGAAAAAAATAAGGGAGACCTTTGCCCAGCAGTGGGATCAAATAGGTTAGCTAAAAAAATCTACACTCTGTAATTATACCGTTGACTGTTCAACGAATCTAGTTCTAGAGTTTAATTTACGCAATACTTCTAAATGTTTTTAGGATTCGTACATGCCGCATGAAACAGTTTCAATACCAAAAACAAAATTGAGATCAGAGATGCTTATCTTCATATCTCTGCAGATACTAATCAGATTCAGATCTTGATAAAATTTACTAAAGGAGAACACACTCAAAAATAAAATCGTTACGTTTTCAGTGAAAAGTTTGAGGTCTTTATCTCTATATCTCTAGAGATTCTTATCAGATATTCATGAATTGTATAATAAAACCACCGTGAAGATGTTCCCTACCAATAAAAAAATAATCATACGAATCGGTTTACAATCGACAGAGCAATCGCCTAACAAACATACAAAAAAAATTAAAAGAAATTTACAGACGAATTGAGAATCCTCCTTTTTGGAAAACATTTGGAAGACGGTCAAAAATGATTCACGCTGTATGAAAAATCAAATTAATTTAATTAAATTAAACGTTACCTTCGTCTAATATAGGTACTTTCATGGATAACAACAGTTTTTTTATAGCGGTGGGACTGCGTCTGGGCATCCTCATAACAGAACCGCATCTCTGTCGCTGCGGTGACCAGGTGGATAGACTGGGTCACCACGGTCTTTCATGTCGTCGCAGTGCGGGACGGCTTTCTCGACACGCCTCACTGAACGACGTCATCCGTTGGGCTCTTGCCACCGTCAACGTGCCGGCTATTTTAGAGCCGAACGGTATCACACGTGACGATGGTAAGAGGCCTGACGGCATGACTTTGGTTCCTTGGTATCGTGGGAAGCCGCTAGTGTGGGATGCGACGTGCGTCGACACATTGGCAGTTTCCCATCTCCATAATACCTCACGGGCGGCAGGAGCAGCTGCAGACGCAGCAGAGGCTCTCAAACGGAGGAAATATATAAGCAGCGGTAACAACTATGCTTTTCTTCCGTTTGGGGTCGAAACCATGGGCCCGTGGGGTCAACAAGCACGCGGTTTTGTTGGGGAGCTGTCTAGACGCCTAATCGATGTCTCCCACGACCAAAGAGCTGGCGCTTACCTCGGGCAACGCATTAGTTTCGCGATTCAAAGAGGTAATGTCGCCAGCTTTTTGGGTACTTTTACGGCGAGCTATCTCTTCTTCTTTTTGCTGTTTTTATAAATTCTATTTCCTGTCATCTTAATTCTTCCTACCACCTCTATGCAGACGATCTCCAAATCTACTCACAAGCTCCTATCAGTTTTTTGTCTGAGACAGTAGGTCAGATTAATAATGATCTATACAATCTCTCTCAGTGGAGTCAATCATACGGACTTAAAGTAAATCCCGCAAAAACACAAGTCCTAATTATAGGTAGTTCCAGAACTGTTGCTAAAATCGACTGGGTCACGCTCCCACAGGTTGTTTTTGAGGGGGTAACTATTCCTTATAGCCAAACTGCAAAAAATTTGGGGGTTATTTTTGATCAGCATTTATCGTGGGGACCTCAGCTGACAACAATCAGCAATAAAATGTTTGCTTCTGCTGCTGCTCTAAAGAGGCTTAGAAATTTCTTGCCCACTGCTACTAAAGTTGCGCTTGCACAATCTATTCTTCTTCCCATTCTTGACTATGCTGACGCTTGCTATCTTGACATCACAGAAGATCAGCTAAATAAACTTGAGCGATTACAAAACCTTGCGATTCGGTTCATATTTGGCCTACGCAAATATGACCATGTCTCTGAATTTCGCTCTAAGCTCAAGTGGCTTCCAATTCACCTTCGCCGGAATGCACATATCCTGTCCCTTCTCTTCAATATCCTATTTCATCCTACTTCTCCACCTTATCTCAAACATATGTTCCAATTCCTTCACACCTCCAATGCCTTATCTTTACGGTCATCAGAGAATCATACACTGTCCATGCCTAGCCACCATAGCTCTTTCTATGACAACTCATTTGCAGTGCAAGCTGTCAGGCTTTGGAATGCGCTTCCATTGGAAATTAAACGCTCACAGACTCTTACTACGTTTAAAGATCGCGTCAAGGCCCACTATCTCTCCTGAACTGCTATTGCGCTCACAATTCTCTTTTATGAAATATGTGTATATTGTATTATATGTATATATGAATATATATAATATGTATTGTATGACATTATACATGTATTATATTGCTATGTATGTATTATATGTATATATTGCTATGTATGTATTAAATTACATAAATTATATGTACCTTTGTAATTATGTACTTACCTACTTACCCTTATTTTATTTTAATGTTATTTATTTATTTTTATTATTATTTTTTCTACACCTATACCGTCATGTATGCTAATCTATTCCTTTCCACCCTAAGGTTGTCTGAAAGAGATCGCTTTAAGCGATAAGACCACCTGTTGCCACATTGTTTTATTTACCATTTTTTTAAACTTTTAATTTGTATGGTGTAATAAAATGTTTATCTATCTATCTATCTATCTACTCTACCAGCAGACAGCGACCTAAATTCCATTTATTATTTGTAGTTTTTATTTGAATTATTAGTCATAGTTTATATTTTAGTTTAATAAGTTTTTTTTAATTTGTTTTGATTATATATTAAAAGTTTTATAAAGTACTTCTGTAAAAGAATTAAAGTGCCCTATTTATGTATATGAAAAATTAAGATTAATTTGTAATGTTTCAATATGTTTTTCTACCTCTTTCACTGTTCTGTTCAGATGAATAAACTGGCTGTATACTGAAAGCTGTTCTGTGCTCTTATTTTATTATTTTTTAAATTTTATTTTTCAAACTAAAGAACAGTGTGTCATCAACTAACTTATCTGAGAGGGATTTTTCCCGCCCCGTTATTTCTACGACTCCCCAATTTAAAAGGAATTTATAACGGTTAACGAGGAGAATTACTTTTTTTGTTCTTTTCCTTACATGGGGGTATGAAATAAGATATTTTTTTATTTGTTGAAAGCTATAGCCTCAAAGTAAGTAAGTGATTTTTCGTGTTTGTAACACCTTGAATTTCGCACGTAACTCTGTTTTTTTATATTAGGTATCAGATCAGGTCACGCTATACGCTCACCTGATGGTAAGATAAGACGTCTGTCTATAACAGTAAGTATACGTACTGAGTGCCGAGAGCGTCGGGCGTCGAGCGAGGCAGGGCGTGCAGCGTTCGTTTCAAACACATATATTATAATATTACCGTGCACGTGCTAACGCGTAGTGCACGCACTCAGCCCCCTGATTCCCAATCATTCAAAAACCGAGTCGGTTTTGGCAGTTTCATTTTACATTTTGAATATATCCGTGAGCTATTTTATGGCGGGAACTTTTCTATTTGGAATCACAGATATTTTCTATTGAAATATCAAAAATAAACGATTGGAGCTTTGTGAATTGCAATGATTTGAGTCGAAGTAGAGACAGTCTCCGAATCCGAATTCGCTTTCAAATGATTGAGAATAACGCTGCAGTGCACCATTAAGGCCTACGCAGACCGGGATGACATGGCCAGAGATTTATGTTTTTATTAATGGACATTGAAACGTACCGTGAAATCTCTTTCAATACCACGGCAGCATTTAAAAACATAGCAATTTATCTCGTATTTCTATAACAATACGTTTGAATGTCCATTGATAAAAATGTTATTCCCTTGCCATGCCGTCCCAGTCTGCGTAGGCCTTTACGCATGTGTTTGAAACAAAGGTTTGAAACGAACGCTGCACGCCCCGCCATGCTCGACGTTCAACTAGAGCGGGCGCTACCACAGAAATAATCTACACTAATATTATAAAGAGGAAAACTTTGTTTGTTTGGTTGTAATGAATAGGCTCAAAAACTACTGGACCGTTTTTAAAAATTCTTTCACCATTCGAAAGCCACAGTATCCACGAGTCACATAGGCTAAATTTTATTTTGGAAAAAAATAGGGTTCCGTAAGATATTTGGGTTTTAGCAAAACAACGTTTTCAGGGTCAGCTAGTCATTAATATATCCGTGGATCGTACACTAATTGTAAACATACATTGCGTAAAGCGTGAACAGTAACATTTTTTAAAGTGAAACTTTTATTATATCGCTTCAAACTTTTTCGTCCATCTATTGCATGTCGCGTGACGGTCGGCCGCGGAATAGGGGTAAAGTGAAAAGCGCTCGATAGCGCAGCCGAGGCCAATATGGCGGCGTCTATGGTTTGCAATAAATTTTAAAATACAATGCAAAAAAGGTACACTTTTACCGTGGTTTCATAAAACCACAAAATCATTTTATTTATTCTATAAAGAAAAGAAGAAGAAGAAGGAACGCTGAAACCATCGGCATCGGTGGCCACTGGTGAGTGCGCTGACGGGTTAGTTGGGCTTCCCAGAACGGGGTCTCACCTGGCTCGGCCCTGTTGCCCCAGCACATAGTGTTATAGGTTACAGCAAAGAAGCCATTTCACCTCAAATGACCCGCTCATAGTCATGAACAAGAGATGAAGCCAGAGGCAGAGAGCAAAGCCCTGACCCCCTTTCCCCACACCCCGCAGTGTGAGAAGAAGACGCGAAGAAGAATATGTCAATTTTTTCAATAAGTCAACCACTATCACACCTGATGTTAAGTGATTAAAATAACAATAATTACTCGTGATAATTTCTAGTCTTTATGTATATAAACAAGTATATAATCAAATTTCTAGTGTATGATTCAATAGGTACACTTCTTATTTGTGCCTAAATTTTAATCAATCAAGAGTGTCGTAAATAACTGTCTCAATTTCGAGTACAAAGTTTCCCAATTAGCTCCGATACAAGAGAAACACATTAGACCAGGCATGTTCTTTGAAGTAGCTGTAAACTTCAATAATAGTGTATACACTAAATTGTAGAACTCGCCTCATATTAATGGTAAGCACGCTAGGCCTAGAATGGGAACTGGCTCTCAAGGATAGCTGCCGGAACACATTGGATCTTTGGCGACAGATTTTATAACTTGAGGGTGGTAGCTGGCCAGGCAGACACTAGATAGTGTCCTACCACCATGCGGGGGTTGTTGGTTTCTTAACAATATTTTTGCTTGACCGGAGGGCCACTGTAAAAAGCGTACATCAATTTTTCGATAGAAAAATCCATTGGTGCACCGCGGGGTTTGAACTCGATACCTCTGGCATCAAAGCCGACCGTTCTTCCGGTTACGCCACCGGGCCCTAACTCGGGCCTTTTCAGCTCATGGAGGTATATAAATTCAGCTAGATGGAGAGATGATATACGCAAGCTGGCTGGCAGCGGCTGGAAACAAAGAACTGGAAATCGAGCTCAGTCGCGTACCATAGGTGAGGCCAGCATGTCCAGGAGTGGATAAAGATGATGGTGATGATAAAGTATGCTTGTTACTTCTTCACGCTAAAACTACTCAACTGATTGAGCTGAAGTTTGGTATGTAGATAGACTTGTTAGTCTATAGACTTGCTATAGACTTGTCGAGACTTGTTACTTTTTTACCGATATTTCCATAGGAACGATGTCTACACAGGTAAAACTGTGGGACACAGCTAGTTGATTGATAATTTGTATTTTCATTTGATGTAGAAGAATCATGCTAATATTGTAAACCTGTCTTTATTTCTAATAGAATAAAATTTGTTTGTTTTTTCGACATACTTCGCTAAGTGTTGAATTATTGTTTTTTCATAGCTAGAGATCATCTCCAAAGTGGTCGGTCCCATTTTATGATGATCTGATAATCATGTAGATATGACGATAAACGTCTCAAACTTGCTACTGGAACTGACTCGAGCGGCATGGAAGTCGGTTTTTTAGTTTTAAAACTATCTTATTATACTCGTATTTGCTCAAAGACATTTATTTTGAGTAGTTTTTGTCCCAATGCCTTGAGACCTTTTTACGCTCTGTCCGAAAAAATTGATTTCACAAAGACAGTCTTATCGCATAAAGCAATCTCATCTAGATAATTTATTTGTGGACAAGTATAAGACAGGTATACACAGTGCTTGGCCAATTGCGTAAATTGCCACCAAATTAAACCAATTATTATTAACTAGCTGCGTTCCACGGCTTAGTCCGCGTTTAATCCTGATTGCAAACCTTCCTCTTAAATCACTCTATATATTGCTGAAAACTGCATTAAAATCCGTTACCTAGTTTTAAAGATTTAAGAGTACAGACAGTGGGAGCGACTTTGTTTTATACTATGTAAAGATTATATTTTTTTTTGCAGTTTGATCGCCTTATAATTTATGATCACACAAAACGAAATAACCGGCCAAGTGCGTGTCGGGCCACGTGCAGTGTAGGGTTCCGTAGTAGCCTGTTATTCAATGCAAGTCTTAACCCGTTATAAACAAGCAACTTAGGTACTCCGTCTTTGCGACTTTAAAGGATTTATTTTAAGTATTTTGTATATGGTACAAAATTATCCAACACCCAAGTTCAACGACTATTACTGCTAAACTGATAAAGTTATCTTAACCACTTTAGTTTTCCTTTAAAGTTCATGAAAATGTGCTATTGTCACGAATTTTTCCAGATTTTTCAAGCCAGCAGTTTAGCTTTTAGAGGGGGCGCCCTACTGGAACAAAAATTTGTACTTTCAAGTGTAATATTTCGTAAATGGAGCATTCAATCGAAAAATGGTATTAGCAACCCTGAAGTCATTTTAAAATACCTATTCAACGATACCCCACACGATGGGGTAGACGATGAAAAAAAAAATCATCCCCACTTCTTATATAGGGGAGCTACCCTAAAGTATTAACGGTCTCTTAGCAAAACCTCGGACAGATAGACAGACAGACAGACAGACAGACAGACAGACGGACATGACGAAACTATAAGGGTTCCTTGTCAGGACTACAGAACACTAAAAAACGACTTCACATGCCGCGATAGTCAAAGTACTGGCTAGTTATAATCATGTCATTCAAGTATACAACAATATTTGCTTATATTGTTTATCTCCATATCTCTGGAGATAGATAATTGTCAGATCTAGATAAAATTTGAATGGGACCAAACAGGAGGCATAATCTCTCAAACGAAAAAATAATTTTCAAATCGGTTAAGCTTTGAAGGAGTTCTGAGGTAACAAACATAATATATTCTAAGTAAAAAATATTTTTAAAAACAAGTTTTTTTCTGGGAAAATTAACTAAAATGTTAAAAATAAATTCTAGTAAGTATTTGGCGTGTAGGTACTTACCTATATTCTTAAAAGCTTGAAGCACTACCCGTTTTTCAGGCTAGGTATTACTGTACTTCAGTGCATCAAGCTTTCAAAAATATAGGTAAGTACCTACACGCCAAATACTTACTAGAATTTATTTTTAACATTTTAGTTCATTTTCCCAGATAAAAGCTTGTTTTTAAAAATATTTTTTACTTTGAATTTATTTTTAACTTTTCAGTAGGTAGGTATAGATACGAACTACCTACCTACTACCTAAGTATTTAAGAGAAGGCATGATGTTTTAAAATATTCCACGGATATTTGATGTGTATATGGGTAAATTTCTCTTCAAGACGAATCAATCGAGCCCAAACTCGGTAGATTTTCGTTGATTTGTCACATAAATGCCGTGGCCACCTTCCAGCTTCATCATCAGACCCTGGATATTATCTAGGTGAAAAGTTCTCTTCAAGACGAATGAATTGAGCCCAAACTCGGTAGAGTTACGTTAATTTATCACAGAGATGCCGTGGCCACCTTCTAGCTTCATCATCAGACCCTGGATATCATCTAGGTGAAAAGTTCTCTTAAAGACAAATCAATCGAGCCCAAACTCGGTAGGGTTATGTTGATTTATCACAGAGATGCCGTGGCCACATTCCGTCTCCATCATCAGACCAGCTCCATGGCACCATATTATGGTATTGTCACCAAAGATACATAAGTATACCAAATTTGAGTCCAATCGGACATCGGGAAGTGGGTCTAATTTAGCTTCCAAGATTCCACCCGAACATACATAGTGACATACATACATACATACATACATTGCAAGTTAAATAAAATCTTGTAAAAAAAAACAATGTAATTGAGAACCTCTTCCTTTTTTGATAAGTCGGTTAAAAAGATAGTTTCCCTTCATAATCCCACCCACGTGGTGTCGGTGTAACATGTCAATACAACTATGACATGAGCAATATTTCAACTATCTTCACTCGTAAGCGACCTCTTCAAACATTAAAACCAATCTTTTGATCTTCAGATATGACCCGATATTGCATCCGAGAATAAAGCCACCAGATCACAAAGCAAAGCTTAAAGCCGGCTTTTCACTATGGGATATAATGTAAATTACATTTTGTGCTATATATAATATCCCGCGATTGCTGTTCACACTGTAAGATATATATAGTGCACTTTTGGTTGTCTATGGTTTCATTCAAACACTGGGCTAAATACACTCATTGTGTGGAGCCATAATAAAAATAAAAAAACATAAAAACATTAAATAAAAAAACCCGACTGCGCAAAAAGTAAAGTGTTAAAAAACGAACTGAAAAGAAAAATACAAGTAAGTCTAGTAGCTTAGACTTCTGTTTAGGGATATCAAAAAACTATACCATTTAAATTCTTTCTCGGTCGATACACTCATAAAACACATTAATGGCTTAACGAATGGGGATTAATGTGTCCCGACTGTTAAAGTCTCTATATTCCATATAACAATGTATAATTTATTTTATGAGTGTATCGACCGAGAAAGAAGTTAAATGGTATAGTTTTTTGATATCCCTAAACAGAAGTCTAAACTACTAGACTTACTTGTTTTTTTCTTTTCAGTTCGTTTTTTATCACTTCACTTTTTGCGCAGTCGGGTTTTTTGATTTTTTTATTTAATATTTTATTTTACATTTTTTAGTTAAGTAAAGGACGGTAAATTCCGTAGATTTAATAGATAGGGTATTAGCTTTTTAAGCTTACTTACTTTACAGTTGTACTATTAAACGACTATACCAAAGGAAGAGGTTGTTTGTTACCTCAGAACTCCATCAATTCTTAACCGATTTGGAAAATTCTTTTTTGTTTGAGTGAATATGATTTTCGTTTGGTCTCATTGTAATTTTATTGAGATCTGATAAGTAACTTCAGAGATAAGCACCGCAAACTTGTTACTGAAAGTGACTAACGCGGCATGTAAAATCGTTTTTTTTTTCGATTTGTACGATCATAAATCATTTGTTATAAATATATTTTGAATCTCCATTTTAAAACCTTTAATTCCATACCCCACTCGATAGGTTTTAAAAAAAAATTTTTTTTGAACCCCAAATTTTGGCGTCTGAAATCCGCCATTTTGAATTTTTCAATTTTTTATGTTTTTGTTGACACTCGCGCTAGCATGGCGAATCTATTGACGTGCCAATTATCAAAATCGGCCCACGCGTTTGGTCTCTAGTGTGCCACAAAGGAACAAACATACATACATACGAGTACATACATACATACATACATATATAGACTGATAAACACATTACCTCTCCTTTGCGACGCGCAGTCGGGTAAAAAAAACCGAGCGCGAGGCAGGGGGAGGCGCGGTGTCCGGGGAGGTGAGGTAAAATATAAACCTTTAAATATCGCTCAGTCGGTCGAAATAATATTTATAGCTTGGGATGTAATATATATTATAGCATAGTGTAAACAGTCTCATATAATATTTATGACGAGCGATAAAATTGTATATCTCAAGATATAATATAAATTAAATTATATCCCATAGTGAAAAGCCGGCTTAAGGCTTTGGATTCCATACAATACCATCTGGAAGCTTTAAAGCGCTCTAATAGCTCCATGATCATAATGAGCTATTCGCTTTTATTCAATGAGCCTTATGCGAGCGAGTGTGAACGAGTATGCGAAGGGGTCACGCAGGGTTAAAAGTTATTTTTGGGTCGTTTTTAGCGTGCTAACATTGTAGCCCTTATAAGTTTTAAGGTTTTCATGGTCACTGACATAGGTAAAATTCATTTTTTTTCATGGATGCTGTTCAGATGATTCACATATTCACATATGTGAATCATCTGTACAGCATGATTCACATATTCACATATGTGAATCATCTGAACAGCATCCATGAAAAAATGAATTTTACCTATGAAATGGAAAAAGAGAGGTGTATAGCTTTTCTGGACGTAGGGATTGGAGTTCGAGAAGACGGTTCCCTCAGTCACTCAGTCTACAGGAAGTCAACTCACACTGACCGCTACCTGCATGGAAACTCACATCACCACCCTCGTCACTTGCACTCTGTGGTGACCGCCCTCACTGACCGCGCATATAGTCTATGCGACGAGGCACATTTGGAAGACGAATTAAAGTATGTGAGTGGAGTACTACAGAGGAATGGATACAAGGGTCGAATACCACCACCCAGACGCACACAAAAACGTGACCTACACTACCAGGTTGAACGTCAACCAGCCTACTTGCCGTACGTGAAAGGAGTAACAGACAAAGTGGCCAACATACTGAATAAATATTCAGTCAAAACTGTTTTCACTCCCTTAAAGAAGGTTTCACAATTTTTACGTACGCCAAAGGACAGATTCCCATTGGAAAACCCTGGAGTGTACAAAATTGACTGTAGCTGTGGAAGCTCTTATATTGGTCAAACAAAACGCACAGTAGCGTGTCGCGTTAAGGAACATATCAAAGCAGTCAAAAATAACGATTCACAGAAATCTGCTATCGCTAAGCACCTGTTGGAGTCTGGAACAAACCACTGGATTGAGTTACATAACCCTCAGATACTGTCGACTGAACGCCACTATATACCAAGATTGGTTAGGGAAGCGATTGAAATTAATAAATTTCAAAACTTCAATCGTGAGGACGGGTTCAAACTGTCGAGTATTTGGCATCCAGTGGTAGGTTTATGTAAATCCCGAAAAAGCCCGCGGAGTGATAAAAAACAGGAAGATACTGTGAGTGTTGTGTGTCGCGATCGAGATCCAGTGAAAACAAGTGGTAGTGGTGCCGAGCGTTCAAAACGAGAACGAAAGAAGGTAGTCCGTTTCGTTTGCTCGTAAACATTACTTCGACCCGCAATCTACAGTTCATCCGTGATCATGGCGCTTGCAACAGAGCCGAAATATCGGAAACTCATAATTAATAAAAAACATGGTAAATATCCCGTGAGTAGTTCTAATAATATTGTAGCCCTTTATTTTTTTCTACCTATAATTTCAAACAAATTAAAACACCTGAAATAATTATTCGATACGAGATACTATAAAATATCATAGAAACCCACTTAATTAAAACAGACAGACAGACAGACGGACAGACGGACAAGAAAGTGATCTTATAAGGGTTCGTTTTTCCCTTTTGAGGTACGGAACCATAAAAACAATATCAAAGTGTGCGGATCCTCTTTTGATTACCCTGAGACAATCATAGTTTAAGTTTAAGATAAGATTTACAATATTTATAAGATTAAACAAAAGTTGCTGAAACAACACGTTTTTTTGTAGGGACCTCGTTTTATATTTAATTTAATTTTCTTTGTAGTGTTTAAGCTATATTAATCTATAGCCGCTGTAACAAAAACACTATTACGGACCCCCTTAAATGTTTAATATACAAGAAACATGTCTTTTGGATTTTCGCTCGACCGTATGAAACGTAATAAGTGGAGACTTGAAATGTTAACAGGGTAGGTTTTTACAATTAACATACCTTATGAACATTTCACGTTGCTACCTGTTAAGATTTAGAAAATACAGTCCTTTGCCAGACGGATGCACGGTCGGACGGACAGCTAAATCTGAGTAAAGGGGTCCCTTTGGGTATGGAACCTTAAAAAGGCTATTGTACCGGTAAAAATTTAAAAACTCTGGCGTGTTCAGATATTTTATATTCTGATCGAACTTTATTAATGAAATGCCTACGATCAAGTTAAATATACACATTTCACAGCTCTACATTTTCAGTGAATATTTGGGCCATGCGATCGTACTGCCAATTTCTGTCTGAGATCTTTCTCGAATAAAAAGGTAGATACGAGCTTTATTATTAACAAATATATTAATGTGTTACCTTTAAATAATACATAAATACATACAATATGCTACAATCATGACATGTGATAGTATTAATCTGCAGCATAATAAAGACGCCTTATGTAATTGGAGTCAGTCAAATAAGATTTCGTTTAATACCACCAATTGACGTTCACGAGAGCTGAAATGCCTATAATGCAAACTTATTAAAATTAAAAGCTTTTATTTAACTTGCAATGTATGTAAGAATGTATGTTCGGGTGGAATCTTGGAAGCTAAATTAGACCCACTTCCCGATGTCCGATTTGACTCAAATTTGGTGAACTTATGTATCCTCGGTGACAATACAATAATATGGTACCATGGAGCTGGTCTGATAATGAAGACAGAAGGCGGCCACGGCAACTCTGTGATACAACAACATAACCCCACCGAGTTTTGGCTCGATTGATTCATCTTGAGAAGGGCTTTACACCTAGATAATAATCTGAACTAAATTAACGTAACCACCGAACTTAGGCTCAATTGATTCGTCTTCAGCAGCACTTTATACTTAAATGATATCCAGGATCCGATGATGAAGCTGAAAGGTGGCCATGGCATTTCTGTGATAAAACATCATAACCCCACCGAGTTTGGGTTCGATTGATTTGCCTTGGAGAGCACTTTACCCATATTCACATCACAATATCCGTAGAATATTTCAAAACATCACGCCTACTCTAAAATACTCAGGTTTTAGTAGTAAAATTATACCTACCAAAAATTCAAAAATAAATTAAAAGTAAAAAAAAATCTTTAAAACAAGCTTTTATCTAGGACAAGGAACTAAAATGTTAAAAATAAATTCTAGGAAGCATTTTGCTGGTAGGTACTTACCTATATTCTTAAAAGTTTGAGGCACTACCCGTTTGACAGGTTAGGTACTTACTATAACTTCTGTGTCTCAAGCTTTTATTTAACTTGCAATGTGTGTATGTAAGTATGTTTGTCCGGGTGGAATCTTTGAACTCAATTTTGAAGTAGATATCTTCAGCCGATTGAGCTGAAATGTTGTGTACACGTTTAGTTTGGGTGACAATGCACGATATGGTGTGTGACATCATTCTAAATCCAATATGGCGGACCATCCAAGATGGCGGAGTAGTTATTTTTAATGCACTTCTACTCATAATCCATCGTCCTAGACTTCTACAATATGGGTATCAAATAAAAGGGATGGTTGAGAGTAACCAGCGATCACTAAAAAATAAAAAATAAATTTACAGCAAAAAAAACTTTTTAAAAAGTTTTTATTTAAACGCTCTAAAAAGAAGAAAATATTTTTTTCCTTAACATTTTTAACTATCAACTTATAATCTCCTTATATACAATTTATATGATCATAAAAACTTGTCGTGAGGTTTAATTACCTATCAGTATTTAATTACATTGAAATTGAAAAAAAAAAAAAACTTTGCAGATTAATTTACATAACTATATTGGTACTAGTTTATTTAAAAACAAGCTTTTTATGATCATATAAATTGTATATAAGGAGTTTATAAGTTTATAGTTAAAAATTTTAAGGAAAAAAATATTTTCTTCTCTTTAGAGCGTTTAAATAAAAGCTTTTTTTTTAAGTTTTTTGGCTATAAATTTATTTTATTGAAGGTTTAGCTTTGGAGAGGAGTAAAACAATTCGTGATCTAGGAGTTATTTTTAATACAAGGCTTAATTTTCATGAACACATTATTTCAATTTGTAAGATTGCGAACCGGAGCTTGGGGTTTGTTATGAGAATGGCGTCCCAATTCCATGATATCAGTGTGGCTGTTAAGCTTTACAATGCCTTCGTCGTAGCAAACTAGAATTTGGTGCTACAATCTGGGACCCACGCGAAATTAAATATACTATGAACTTTGAAAGGCTGCAGCGTAAATTTGCCAGATATGTATATAAACGACAGTATGGATATTATCCGTACCTTTTCCCACCTCTGTTTGTTTCAGGCATGATTGGAGTTGATACCTTGAGGCTACGGCGCAAGTTGTTGCTGGTTGTACACTACGTACTCATACTACGTGGTAAAATTGACAACCCAAATGTGTTAGCGTGTATAAATATGTTTGTTCCGGACCACTACATACGCACGGGCCGCCGTCGGCACAGGCTATTCGTATGTCCAGATTCGCACACCCTCCATGCTAGACATGACTCTATGCCCACGCTGCGGGCGACGTCTGTCATCAATGAATTCGTGCATCAGTTCCAACATGTTGACATATTTAACGATAGGTTGAGGAATATTTTTAAGTTTAAATAATTCGTTTGTTACTTGTAATAACTTGAATAGCTATTTTGACAATGCTGTAAGTTAACTATTTTTCTAAAATAAATAAATACAATAACTCTTTCGCTTCTTCCACTTTTATAAGCGCCTTCATACAAGCGCGCCGGTTATCGATTCGTTTGACGTGGCCTTTTTTAAAACGTTTCCGATCTGGTCGTGATGCGTTCGCTTAGGTCGGCCTCTACTGGCTTGCCCATTTTACCTTATTAATGCGTATAGGGATTGTGAATATAATAAAACGAATCAACGTAATCTCTTTATTTCTTTAGGGCTGGCTCTAGAAGAGTTTCTACCAAACTTCCGAGTAAGTCGTAATCTAGTTTTTATACCACCACACAAAACAGCCTATGGCAAATTCTCCGAACCCGACACATTTGGTCCTCAAACTTCAGGCAACTTTGTTAATGATAGTTTAACGAGAGTCTCCTTTAGGGTGCATTTCCAGCAGCGAGGATGCGTAGCGGAGTAGTGAAATGGTATGGTAGGCATGCAGATGAGAGACAAGAATGCGTAGATAATTATTCTTTTACTGACTTCAAAAATGAAGAGCTTCTCAATTAATTTGTATATATTTTTTTGTATGTTTGTTGTGCAATTACTCCGCCAACTGTAAACTGATTCGAATTAATTTTTCCAAGACATATCCATGGGTAAGGTGGATGGAGCATTGATTCTATTAGTTGAGTTTTTCCTCGCACATCGATCAGCTTCGTCGCACATATCTGGTGAAAACGCCTTAATTTTCGGGTATTATTATGCAATACGTATCTCCTATATATCTACCTGTTAAATTGAATGTGTTAATGAACTTCGTCTTTTCTCGAGCTTAAGATTAATTAATGTTCGCCTAGGACGGTACCAACGCAGAAAAATAACAATGTTTTTCCATTTGAAATGCAAATTGGCTAGTTAAATTACAGCGCGTATAAGACTCAATTAATGTTTTAAATACAATGGACAAAATGCATGACAAAGTTTTTAGCTTTTCACCATTTTGGAGAAAATCTGCCGCCATAACCTCACGGTGTTCCAACAGCATACAGCCCTTGAGAGGCAGAGTATTCTAGACCTAGCATATTCATCATTTTCGACCATGTAATCGCTTACCACCAGGCGAGATAGTGGTCGAACGCAACACTATAAGATATAAAGAAAGGTAAACAGTACTTTGGTAATCTGTGGGTAAACATAGATGCTGCTAGGTCACTAAAACTCAGTGGATACCAACAACACAATTTTAATAAGCATATCAAAAGCAACAAAACATCCAGTTTCGTTTTACCCGCTACACTTGTTGTTCGCTGTGTCAGTTTGACGGTACCATCAGCATTCATCAGCTTGGAGAGCTGCTCGCTGGAAGGTCTAGGGTCACCACCAGGACAATTAGCGTACATTATGTTCCGGTCGCAATCCTGGAACAAGAAGAATTTTAAGTTTCCAAATTTCATCAAAGAAAATGTACTTAAAGTTTTTCCAGATTTTTGTTTTTTTTTTTCCCGAGAAAATATTTGTTCAGGCTACATACATACATACAATCACGCCTTTTTCCCGTTGGGGTAGGCAGAGAATACTTCAACTTTCCACATGCGATCCACGATCTAGACATAACTCCTTCGCATTTTCCATTTTCATGAGCGCCTTCACACATGCTCATATTCAGACTATTTCAGACATATTAATATAATATTCAGTTAAATCGATCTACACAGTTGGTAGAGCATTTTTTAAAATATTATATACAAGTTTTATTTGACCACGTTCTGATTGACTTGCTACGGAAAATTAGCTAACCACCATCAAGGAGAAAATCTGATGACATAACCTTACGAATCAGCACACAGCCCTTGAGATTCAGATCATTCTAGGCCTAGCGTGTTCAACATCTTCGACCACATCATCGTCTACCACCAGGCAAGGTAATGGTCAAACACTAACTATAAAATAAAAAAAAAGGAATTAATGAAAAGAACAAAACGTGTTCGCTTGAAAGTATAACACCAAAACAAAAACACTATACTGAATAGTTTCTTATTATTGAGCTTATTAGAGCTATATTTGCGCAATCATCATCAGCCGGTGTCAGTCCACTGCAGAACGTAGGCCTCTCCCTCTCTCATGCGTCACTGAGCCCGATCTTCGGCTCTTCTTTTCCAGTCACTGCCCATCGCTTTGCGTATGTCGTCGCTCCACCTGCTTACAAGACGTCCTACGCTACGTTACTCGTATATCCGCGCAAATTGACCATACAACTCCTGAAAGCTGTTACAGAATCTTTAAAAATAATGTTCCGTAAATTGCAGATGAATTCGAAACCTTGTTATGTTCCATGCAGTTTTCTCACAATTATACTCTGCCATTCTTAACAAAAAACATTTTCTTCATTGTATGCGAAATGTTGAGTTTCTCGCTACAATTTGAGAAGGTATGTTCAAATACGAAGCATTTTTCAAATAACGGGATGAAATGAAACTTTTGTGAACTAAATTTTCCGTTTGAGTTGCGATTTTAAGATGAGATTTAATAGTTATATGTATCATAATCTTTACATCGTATAAAACAAAGTCGCTCCCGCTGTCAGTACGCTTAGATCTTTTAAACTAGGCAACGGATTTTAATGCGGTTTTCACGGCGGCAATAGATAAAGTGATTTAAGAGGAAAGTTTATAACCAGGGGCCTTATTCAGTATGACCAATGAGATAACGCGTTCCTTAACGCGCCACGTTACGTTATTGAAAAATCGTATTCTGTATGACACACGATAGGTAAATTATACAAAACGCGAGCATTACACGTCCTCATATGTCACGATATTTTGACAGCTCGAAACGCGCTCATAACCTTACCCTACCGCGTTACCGAACTTGAAATTGGCATAGAGAATACCATAACGCGGAGATAACGTCACACGGCACGGTAAGACTTTAAAATGGTCATACTGAATAAGGCCCCAGGATTAATATCGGCAAAGCCGCGGGGCGCAGCTAGTTTTCATTAAACGAATATGTATTTTACACGCTTTTACTTAACTTGCCATGACTACATTGCAAGTATGTACGTACGTATATCAAATCATGGAAGCTACATTAGAACCACTTCTCTACGTTTGTTTGGATTCAAATGTGTTATACATTTTTATCGAAATGGCAGTATTTTTAACCGCAAAAAAGGAGGAGGTTTCTCAATTCGACCGAATATATGTTTTTTTTTATGTTTGTTCGCGGATAACTTTGTCGTTTATGAACCGATTTTGATTATTCTTTTTTTGTTAGAAAGGAGATATCCCAAGTGTAGTACCATGGTGATTTTATTGAGGTTTGACGAGTATCTACAGAGATATGGAGATAAACACCTCAAAATTGGCACTGAAAATTAATAGCGCGGCATTGAAGTCGGTTGTTTTTATTAGTTTTTTAAACAATCTTATACTGCGTTAATATACATGTGGATGTATAGGATATTATTTTCAACTTGGTATCTCCATGCGTTTCTGAACAAAGATATGTTTTACACAATACTTACTATACCAAATTCTTTATTGTGACACCTGTTATTCTAAAACTACATATGTACAATAAATTAGTAATAGTTATAGTGTAACAATGGGTGGCCTTATCGCTTACAGCAATTTCTTCCAGGCAACCTTTGGGTGGACAGGACTTTAAAAAATACTTTTTACCTGAAACACTTCCCCTTCAGACACAAAGATGGAGAACTTCTGCATGATGAGAGCCTGGTCCATCTGACACTTGGAAGCCGGGGCGAGGAACAGTGCATTGAGCGTGCAGCGTCGGAAGAATGTTCGGGCACTGGAATACAATAACCGATGGTAAGGATCTCTTTGAACCCTCTTCCAAAAAGGGGACGTTCTCAATTCAACGGTTTTTTTTAATGTTTGTTACATTAGAACTCCGTCAAATCTTAACCGATTTGATATATTCTTTTTTTTTCGAGAGATTATGCTTCCCGTTTAGTTCCATTTAAATTTTATCGAGATCTGATAATCATCTCCGGAGATATGGAGATAAACAACATAAACAAATTTGTATACCTTGATGACATGATACTATCTACTGGCTAATTTGACTATCGCGGCATGTTAAGGCGGTTTTTTTGTACGATCATAATGTTTTGTATGTATGTTACCCGATTACTCCGCTAATTGTAAACCAATTTGAATGATTATTGTTTTCACATGTAGGGTTTATCTTCAAGGTGATCATATTTAAATTTTATAGAGAGATATTTTTTTATATATCTGATCAGTATCTTCAGAGGTATGACGATAAATGTCTCAATCTCGCTACTAAAACCGCTACCACTATTACCGCTGGTTAGGGCTGCAGAGAGAGGAACCTCTTGACGATACGTACCGTGTCAAGAAGTACCGCCTTCTGTATTTGACCCTCGATCCAGCCGTATAGCCAGCCTATTGTGATGTTGGTCGAGATTTCGCTGTTAGACCGTTTGATGACAATGATAGTCGAGTCAACATCCCTTAACCTTAAGTTCACTTTACGTCCAGTAAAGCAATAAGGAGTGGTAGAGGCCAAGAGCATATAGCCTATCAAAAGCTAAAACAACCGACTTCCATGCCCCGCGAGTCAATTTCAGGAGCAAGGTTTGAGACGTTTATTTTTTTTTTAAATATATTATAGGCTAGCGTTTGACTACTATCTCACCTGTTGGTAAGTGATGATGCGGTCGAAGATGGTAAGCACGCTAGGCCTAAAATGGGAACTGGCTCTCAAGGATAGCTGCCGGAACACATTAGATGTTTTGGTGACATATTTATCGTCATATCTCTAGAGATACTTAACAAATCTGTATTAAATTACAATGGGACTTTTATGGGACAATGGGACATTTATCATTTGATGGAGGAGCGCAGATGCCTATATATACACAGATAACACAGGTTTTTCTTAGCCTAGCGTAGGTATCTGAGGTTTAAACATTTACTACGCAAATTGTATCTAAAATCAATAAAAATATGTTTTAATATTTTTTTACTTATTGTATTTTGTATGGGGGAAATCGGGGAAAATCGTTCGGGAACCTAAGTGTACCTTTGGTAGCGGGCACTTAGTGACAGCACGCGGCAAAGTCTGCCTGGGGATTTAGGCGGTAGGAGTCTGAAATAACCACTTTCGTTCCGCCACTTCTTGGCCGCAAAACAGAGTGGTACCCAAACGGGTTTCCCCAGGCTAAAGAAATGAAAAATAAGGTACTCCTACAATTCTCATTAACCTAGAATCATGAAAGTTGGCAAGAAGCATGATATTACTTACTTGCAAAGAGGAAAAGTCTGAAAACCATAAATATATAGTTTTTTTTTTATCTCCAGCTATCATCCGTCCCACCAAAATTAAGTTAGCGACCGCAAATTATCTAGTGACCGAAATAATAAATTCTAGCATATTATCCTACCCAACTAAACCAAATTGCTCTCCCGAGTCCATTTCATCTCTGAAATAAACTTTTGGGAAGTAACTTATTTTATCCTCATACGAGTTCCTATTTCATACATTTCAAAATGAGTTTCCCTACAATAGATTTCAAACTTTTTATTTCAACTATTTCGGATGGTCAGACAACACGCACCGCGACACAGATAAACTTTTTAACATTTACAATTTTTATATATGTGTTTAGTGGAGGATGTTTCCACCTACTTGGGACTCCTCCTTTGGGCACCGCTTCTTTCTCTTGGGGGGCGCGTCGTCGTTGGAAGCCACTTCCTCCAGCTTCGCGGCAGCGCGCGCGCTGCTTTTGTTTCGCGGGGCGAGGGTCCACCGACGCGACCTCTCTCCTCCGATATTCGTAGACCACTAGTCCCTGTAGGCCTTATCTCTGTCCCACTCTAACAATAGGTTCCGTCTCATCTCGCATATTGCACACGTTCTAATTACCTATCTATTTAGCCTACAGCGATTCACTATTTATTTTGCATAGATAACAAAATCTTGTTTCGGTACGGAACATGCCGCTCACCTTAAAAGAATTGATTCTTTTAACTTTAAAAGGAATGATGCTAACTCTCTAACTAGTATGAAACCACTCTCACTCTAAACAACCCAAAAAAAAATAAAAATAAAATTCTATACTAAGTATGTACTATGGAACTAACAAGTACGCTTTCGAAACTATTCAATAGGCAGTTTACACAGTTTCACGACTGCTCGTTTGAATTGATTTTTACCAATTTGCAAGGTCACCACTCTCACGATACCATCCGTGCCTGGATGGAGTGTATGCACACGAGCAAGCTGCCACTGTAATGGTGGTAGGTTGTCATCTCTTACTAATACAATGTCTCCCACACCGATCGGAGTTCCGTGATCTAGGTACCATTTGCTACGTTGTTGTATTTCATGAAGATATTCATGACTCCATCTCCTCCAAAAATGTTGAACGCATTGTTGAGTCCAGCGCCATCTAACCAATCTCCCAGGATTTTCATTTATTAAGGATACGTCCGGTATTGCCGTTAAAGGTCCACCAACTAGGAAATGCGCGGGAGTTAACGGCAAGGGATCGTCCGCGTCCGAGCTCAACACGCACAAGGGTCGCGAATTTAATATAGCCTCGATTTGACACAACAACGTATGCATCTCCTCATAACTCAACGTTTGAGTACCTACGACGCGACGGAAACAATGTTTAAAGCTACGCACAGCCGCTTCGAATAAGCCACCGAAGTGCGGAGCATACGGGGGTTGAAAATGCCAAGTTATACCCTGATTCAAGGTTTTAGAATTCAAAACGCATTGAACAGAGTCCGTTCTCAAAAAGGTATATAATTCCTTCAAATAATTGTCACAACCGACAAAGTTCCGACCACAGTCGGAAAAGATCTCTTTAATTAAGCCCCTGCGCGATACAAATCGACGCAGCGCAGCTAGAAATGCATCGGTAGACAACTCCGATACAAGCTCTAAATGAACCGCCTTGACACTCATGCAAACAAAGACGGCAACATAACACTTAGTTATCTTTGCATTCCGTACTTTGTTCGGTTTTGTATACAATGGACCGGCAAAATCTATCGAAGTTCTCACGAATGGAGGTTCCGGACGTAGGCGAGAGGCCGGGAGCGGCGCCATAGCAGGTTGAGTTCGTACGGGGCGCGCGCGGAAGCAACGCACACAACGATGTATTTGTTGACGTATGACGTCACGACTCGATAAGATCCAATATTTTTGCAATAACGAATATAAAACCGATTGGGTGCCCGCATGAAGATTCGCAAGGTGGGCATCATCGATAATTAAATTAGTCAATGTATGTTTCTTAGGTAGGATCAGTTGATGTTTTGACTCGTATGGCAACAATGATTTATGTAAACGTCCACCTACACGTAAGAACTTTAACTCGTCAACAAAGGGATTAAGACGTATCAAATTGTTAGAGGGCGGTTTTCCCTTCGAAATGTTTTTGATGTCTTCATGGAACACTTGATTTTGTACTAGATAAATAAGACGTTTAAGCGAAACGTTAAATTCGTGGACTGTAATATGACTCGGATATGAAATATCATTTTGTTTGTTTACTCGCGATTTTAATTTATTGTAAAATCTAAATATCAAAGATGTGACTCGCACTAGTTTATTCAAGGTTGAAAAACGGTTTATTATCTCAATTTCACCCGGCTGTGTAGCCGGTGCGGTCGTAACTGATAACGTGTTACGTTTTTCCTCATTAGTACTCGGGATGGTGTTATGCAAAGGCCAAGCATTGGGTTCCTCACGAAGCCAATGTGGACCATGAAACCACAACTCATTTTGAAGTAATGCGGATGGCAGTATGCCCCTCGAGGGAGCATCTGCGGGATTACTGGGCGATGGAACATGTCTCCAAATAACATTTGGAATCCGGGAAAGAATCTCACTCACGCGATTGGAAACAAAAGTTTTCCACTCGTATGGAGGGGATCGAAGCCACGCCAACACTATAGACGAGTCCGACCACGCGACTACTTCTTCAATATTGATACGATTTTTATAGGTTTGTAACACCTTCTCAATTAATTTAGACAACATCACGGCTGCCATCAACTCCAAGCGAGGGATAGTTAAGCACGGTGATATCGGTGCGACTCGTGTTTTCGCTAACAATAAAAACGTCTGAATGTTTTTATCCTCATCTATCAACCTAACATAGACGGCTCCCGATATACCGCGTTCACTCGCGTCACTAAATCCGTGAATGGACACGTTACCTGAACACGGAAAAATAAATCGAGGTATTACAATTCGAGACAAGAGTGGCAACTCTTGGTTGAATGCCGTCCAAGCGTTTACGATCTCGAGTGGCGGGCGTTGGTCCCACTCAATGCGCGCGCGCCACAACATTTGCATTAGATGCTTGGCGACCATCGTAATGGGAGATAACCAACCCATTGGATCATAAATCTTGGCGATTTGTGACAGAATGGTTCGCTTGGTGATGTCACCATCGGCCGAACATTGGACACTAAACGAGAACTGGTCAGTCTGAGGATTCCACCGAAGCCCCAGGACCTTCGTTTGGTTGTCGTTCTCCATGGGCGCGAAGGACACTTCCTGCCGCTCACCCTGAATAAGTGGCGCCTTAATCGCAGCGAGTATCGCGGGCGAGTTACTGTGCCACTTACGAAGCTCAAACCCGGCCGACTTACAAATACCGATCAACTCCTTTTGAAGCGCTAAGGCTTGAAACTCATCGTCAGCACCGGAAACAACATCGTCGACAAATACTTGGTCCAACAACACTGTGGACGCAAGCGGAAAAGTGGATTGTTCGTCATAAGCCAATTGCTTAATGACACGAAGGGCTAAATAAGGTGAACAATTAACACCGAAGGTCACCGTTCGTAGGCGATACTCAACAATAGGATCGTCGCGCGAAGCGCGCCATAGAATACGTTGTAAGTCCCTATCAGCCTCGTGCACTAGAATGTTTCTATACATTTGTTTTATGTCGGCAGTAAGCGCGACACGATGAACTCGAAATTTCAATAGGATGTCAACAATATCCTGATGAAGCTTAGGTCCAGTCAGAAGAATGTCGTTCAGACTGGTACCGTTTGAACTCGGTGAATTTGCGTCGAAGACGACACGAATTTTTGTCGTCTCGGACGCCTCTTTGACCACAGCGTGGTGCGGAATGTAGTACTCAAGACTACCTAACTCGGGAGGGTCAGAGCGGTCGTAAACCGGCTCCATGTGATTCAACTCCACATACTCTTGAAGACACGAATGATATTCGTCCTTGAGGCTCGGATTTCGCTCCAAACGTTGCTCCAATTTGAGCAACCGAGCGTTTGCAATCTCCTTTGAGTCACCTAAGGGTTGAGCTTCAGGCTTACGGGGTAAGGCTACTGAATAACGCCCGGTGACGTCACGACAATGTGAACTCTCGAAAATAGATTCGCATAGACGTTCCTCGGGGGTTAGTACCTGCACTTCAGGTACTGACTCCAGTTCCCAGAATTTTTTCAAGTCGCCGTCATTGAATAATGAGCTAAAACAAGCTTGAACTGAGGACGGAGTCGAAGAATCGAACGCTAGCTTTCCCAACAATAAATAGCCAAAAACGCTATTCATAGCTATAGGCGTACCGGGGGGACCGGTAATTACATCATTTAATAAAATGTGAGATAAAACATCTGCACCTAATAACATCTCCACAGGCTGCGGAGTGTGAAAGGAAGGATCCGCCAACTTTAGATTTTTTATATGTGACCATTCCGTATGAGGTAATAAAACACTCGGCATTAGAGGTATAAGTTTCGGCAAAATTAAACAATTAATCTGTATATTCGGGTCCGATGCATTTTTTGGTGAAATACTACACGAAATAATGCCCTTAGGATGTACCGGTTTCTTATCACCAATCCCGAAAATAGGTACGTCGGCAAAGCGTCTCTTTAGACCAAGTCTTTGCGCACACGCGTCAGTCATAAATGAGGCCTGGCTACCAGTATCCACAACGCACCGCACCGTAGATCGCTTCAGTTCACCTACATATACATCGATGAGTGCTGTAGAAAGCAACACCGTACTAGCTCGAACAGAGCGCGCATTGGATGCCGTGCAATCGGAGGATAATGCATGACGCGCGGATGTCATGACGTGCTGGGTACTCGGATCAGGTTTGTCATTTGACTGACTGATAACAACGTTATCTCTAGGAAAATGTATAAGAGTGTGATGTTTCTTTTGACATGAACGACACACACCTTTCGACTTGCAATTTGAAACGTTATGACCTCTGCCTAAACAATTAAAACACGCGTCTTTGCCTTTTAATAATGTATATCTCTCGAAAGGCGATCGACTTAAGAATAACGAACATTTTATCACGGAATGTTCATCTCCACAACACACGCATTGATTGTTTTTATTCTCATAACTAGACGGACTAGACTCGTTCGCACTCGAGTTCGAACTCGCTGGATTAGCCGTGTTTACCGCGAGAGATCGCTTGACTTCATATCTACTTGTATTTAAAACGCGATTTGAGCATCCGCTCTCATTACGATTACGATTTTGATGATTCTCGTTACTCAGTAATAGTTCACTGACTATTAATTCTCGGTTTAAAAACTCGATTAATGTGTCGACATTAGGAATGTCAGATACGTTAGGCAAAGATAATTCGAATCGTTGGCGAATAGAATTAGGTATTTTACGTAGTAAAATATGTAACAACAAAAAACTCCACTCTCTCGTAGGAAAGCGCATCGCTTCGAGCGCTTTTATATTTTCTTGGTAAGTATTTAACAGATTACGCAAACTACGGCTATTCTTATCAGAACAAGACTCAATTCCAATAATACGATCAATATGTTTGGTGGCGATCGCTCGTTTGTTCTCATATCGTGATACTAAAATATCTAACGCGATTTGATAGTTCTCATTAATTATAGGTAACGACTTTATTAAATTGAAAGGCTCATCCTTTAATGTAAGCAGTAGGTACCTAAATTTCTCAGCGTCAGTGTAAGCGTCATTGCTGTGAACCATAGATCTAAACAAGTCGTAATACGGAGTCCAGTCGGTGGAATCCCCAGAAAACGATGGAAGTGGTAGTGTGGGCAATTTCTTTATATCACAGCTAGCGTGACTAGGCTGTCTAGGATATAAAGCGGCTCGACTCATGCGCCGACACTCCTCGTCCACATTTTTAATTTCGTCGAGATTACTTAGAATAGCGTAATAGATATCACTAAACTCGTTTCGAATGCGTAATTGTTCCTCTCGATCAAATGTTTTTAAATTTAATAATGACTTTTCAATTTTAGTTTGCAATTTTAGAAACTTTCTTTGAGTGGCCTGAATATCTTTCGCTCGTGCTCTAAATTGATTCTCATCGGTTTTGTAAATGTCTAATGTACGTTTTAATTCGTCAAAGATGATTTCTCGCTCGAAAATATCTTGTTCCGCCATTTTGATGGATACGTAATATCGCAATGCAAGAATGGGCAAAGATACAAGACGCTACAACAAAATATGCACAAATACACAACACTATTTGTACAAACACAAAAAATAAACCCAATTGAACGAATTACACTCAAAAATATGCAAGATTAAACGCGATTTTTAGAACGGTGCTCAGCAACTAAGAAACGACGACCCGGCTCGAACGGATCAAAATATGTTTAGTGGAGGATGTTTCCACCTACTTGGGACTCCTCCTTTGGGCACCGCTTCTTTCTCTTGGGGGGCGCGTCGTCGTTGGAAGCCACTTCCTCCAGCTTCGCGGCAGCGCGCGCGCTGCTTTCGTTTCGCGGGGCGAGGGTCCACCGACGCGACCTCTCTCCTCCGATATTCGTAGACCACTAGTCCCTGTAGGCCTTATCTCTGTCCCACTCTAACAATAGGTTCCGTCTCATCTCGCATATTGCACACGTTCTAATTACCTATCTATTTAGCCTACAGCGATTCACTATTTATTTTGCATAGATAACAAAATCTTGTTTCGGTACGGAACAATATGTAAAAAATGATGTTACTATCTGTGGGCTAAATTTCATATAAATCTGTTGAGTGGTTATTGCGTGACAGAGTAGCATCCACACATCTAGCCATCCATCCATACTCACAAGCGCAATTATAATATTAATACGATAGGTAAAATATCCACCTAGCTACCTACCAACACAAATGGAAATGAGTGACGTAATGTGTCCATTCTTGCGTACTGTTCTTGTGATAGTCGACGCCAGTTTTAAAGACGACGTAACCCGACTCCCAGATATTCGCCACTTTGTGTATGCATGCCGGCGTCTCCTCATATCAATCCATCCATACTCATACTCACACTCGCAATTATAATATTAATAGGATAAGTAAAATCTCCTCCCCGTTACGTACCAGCACAAATGGAAATGAGTGACCGTAACATATCTATTCTTGCGTAGTGTTCTTGTGATAGTCAACGGCAGCTGCTTTGAAGACGACGTAACACGACTCCCAGGTATTCGCCATTTTGTGTATACATGCCGGAGTCTCCTCATATCAATCCATCCATACTCACTGTCGCAATTTATGATAGGTAAAATGTCCTCCCAGTACCCAGTTACGTACCAACACAAATGGAAATGAGTGACGTAATGTGTCCATTCTTGCGTAGTGTTCTTGTGATAGTCGACGGCTGCTTTGAAGACGACATAACACGACTCCCAGGTATTCGCCACTTTGTGTATGCATGCCGGCGTCTCCTCATATTCTGTGCAGTAACAGAAAATGCAGTGAGTCAGGGCAGTAATTTGATTTGTGAGGTCTAAGGAATTTCTTGTGCATGTGATGTAACTTCCTTTGACTTTGAGTTAGCTGGGGCTGGGAACTTGAAGAAGTGTGTGTAATCTCTGTAATTTTTTTCTTATACTTGTTTTCTTCTGCGAGTTAACGTGTAATTAATTTAGATTACTAATTAATCATTAAGTGCCGGTGAGTGTGTGCGAGTGTAGGGAATTAGCACAATGCATGGTGGCAGGACACGATCTAGTCCGTTTGGCCAGCTACCTCCCTCAAGTTAGAAAATCTGTCGCCAAAACATCTAATGTGTTCCGGCAGCTATTCTTAAGAGCCAGTTCCCATTATAGGCCTAGCATGCTACCATCCTTGACCACATCATCACTTACCAACAGGTGAGATAGTGGTCAAAGGATAGCCTAAATGATATTTTTTTTTAATTTACAAAATATGCTTTTTGCGTTCTCACAGTGACAATATAGTATGAAAACCATGTATATAACTCTAGTGTGTAGAATATAAGTAGAAAGAAAATCTTTGCCATTGTGTAGTAGGGAATGTGGATAGGAAAGAAGAAAAATATGTATAAATAAAAAACAATGTACTCGTATATATGTTTATATTAGTACACATTTAAGAAACAAAACAAAACATTTTTGTATGCATAAAGGAATGGCACTTACCGGAGAGGGTCACTATAACCCGCAATACAGGCTTTATAGTCCTAGTGCTGGGTACAGAGCTCTACAAGGGTACTTACTATCCATTGTGAAATAGATACTAATATACTTTAGATATTTTAAAATGTACCAACACTTTTGTTAAACCTAATAAAGATATTTTATTTTTATTTATTATTTAATTTACGAAAACTTGAACTATTTGAATACATGACCCCTGGCTAAAGACAGTTATCGTTTGGAGCTTTTTTTTTGTACATGTTCAGTTCAGTTCATTATTAAAACAAAAAAAAATATTCAGACAAACACAGACGAATCGAGAACCTCCTCCTTTTAAAAAGTCAGTTAAAGATTAAGTACTTCCTTACATATTCTATAATACAAACACATATTTGGTACAGTCATAATAATACCCATCGAAAACCTCCCTCATTACTCGAACCACTTCAACTGCCATATCATCACACTGAACACTTGCTAAAAATTACGAATATTCTTTCTACCACAATGTTAAAAGAAAATAAACTCTATGGTTTAAGATATAAGGTTGTAAACATACGTGAGAGGAACCAGGGATCGTCACAGATGTTGTTGACTACATGCATATGACCCTTTATGCTCTCTTCGTTGAAGTGGCTCTCTGTGACATCCTTGCATTCGCTGTTCCAGTCTATGGCGCAATTTGTTAGGAGCCGTAGTGCTCTGAAAATACGTTGGTATCTTTCTATTAATACTTATCAGAATTTTAAACGGAACGAATTTTGACTCAGTTTTGACACCCCAGCTCATTACACAAATTTTTATGACTCACTTTTTAACCCGTTTGCATGTGGAATGAACTATCCTCTTGTTATAAGACGTGCACTATCTATATTACTTAGTTTCAAGGAACAAGACAGACAGAAGCGGCGGGGGACATTGTTAGGGTTCCGTACCCAAAGGGTAAAACGGGACCCTATTACTAAGACTCCGCTGTACGTCTGTCTGTCTGTCTGTCTGTCTGTCCGTCTGTCACCAGGCTGTATCTCATAAATCGTGATAGTTAGACAGTTGAAATTTTCACAGATGATGTATTTCTGTTGCCGCTATAACAACAAATACTAAAAACAGAATAAAGTTAAAAATAATAGAGGGTCCCCATACAAGAAAGGTGTTTTTTTCGGCATTTCACGCTTTCTATAAACACTTAGTTAGGTAAACGTCCCATAGATGGCGTTACATTGAAATGTCGATCCCTAACACCTTTGTTAGACGTTAGATGGCGTTATAAGAAATAAAATGTTTATTAATTATTATTTTTTGCTGGCGAAAAATGATAGTGGTATTGTTTGCTCGATCTTATAAAATACTGTAATGTGGTACGGAACCCTACTAGTGCGAGTCCGACTTGCACTTGGCCAGTTCATTTTATAATATGTAGTGATATAAAAGTATAGTATAAGTGGGATCTTCTGACGTATCTTTTTTTTATTTAAAAAAACTGTGTGACTCCTTTGCCCAATATGTCAGTAAGTTTAAAAAAAATAAACTGGCCAAGTGCAAGTCGGACTCGCACTCGTAGGGTTCCGTAACACAGTTAAGTATTCCATAATTATGATTTTTCGCAACTAAAAAATTAACTTTGTTTTTCATAGTGTTTGTATGAAAAACAAAGATATCTTTGCGGTCGCCATATCTCTAAAACTGCTGACTGTATCTTGTTCAAACCAATTTTCGTTGTTATTGAGATCTACAGCATATATTTTTTTTAGATTTTTCACTCCCATACTTAGGGGGGGGGGACACACATTTACCACTTTAGACACGTCTATCTTTCAAATGATTGACTTTGAGAAAAAAATATTTTAGAAACCTCAATGTCATTTTTTAAGACCTATCCATAAACACCCCACACGTATAGGTTTGAAGAAATTTTTTTTTTGCTTTCAGTTCCATGTATGGGATGCCCCCCCCTTAAACTTTTATATTTTTTATTTTTGTATAAAAATCGGAAAGCGGTTCACAGAATACATCTATCTACCAAGTTTCAATTCTGTAGTCTTAACAGTTTCGGACTAAAATGGCTGTGACATACGGACGGACAGACAGACAGACAGACAGACATGACGAATTTATAAGGGATCCGTTTTTTGCCATTCGGCTACGGAACCCTAAAAAGTACCACAGAACATGAACCTGTAGACATAGCATATAATTTATGATCGTACAAAACGAGAAAACGGACTTCATATCTCCGGAGAAGATTATCAGATTTTGATAAAATTTGAATGGGACCAAACGGGAGGCATAATCTCTCAAACAACATTTCAAAAGAATTTTTCAAATCTTTCTTCGAGTTCTGAGGTAACAAACATAATAAAACCGTCCAATTGAGAACCTCCTCCTTTTTTGTGAAGTCGGTTATAAATAAGTATGAGACTAATTTGGCTCCATCAAGTCCTCATTTGCTTTGCATGGATGTAGTGCCACAGTTTCAGTGAATCTCTCATGATACTACAGGAATAGGGGTAGTAATATACTCGGGTCCCCGACTTAGATTAGTGATGGAAATACGACTCTGTATTCGTAATTTTGTATTTAAAGCCGAAAAACCTCTTCGAAGTTGAATAATACTTTGTTGAAATGTGAATTGTAACGATATATATATCATATGCAAATATCTACCTAAAAATAATTCTCCCTACAGAGTTAGGCACAATTGTGACCACTGTAGAAGAAAGAACTAATAATTAAATTCTAGCCAGATATTAGTAATATTTTTTTATGATATAAGGTAACAGCACGACGCTCGCCTGATAGTAAACGATGACGTCTACCTATTGACGATGTATCTGTATACAGATGCAAAATTCTGCCAGAATTTTGAAGAATGTCACTGCACTGGACCTGTTACCTTGAGACATAAAGATGTTGAATCTCACATGCCCTGTAATTTTACTGAAACATTTCTATTTCAAGGCTGAAAATTTATTGGCAATGTGGTGGTACCCCAGGCGGACTAGCCGAAGTCCTACTACTACAAAAATAGAATAAACCTGCATGGTTGTGCACACGCGCAATCCTTAGGTATACTAAAACACGACCAGGTCATAATTATTAATGAAATGCTTTTTAGAGATCGTTCAGGACTCAAAAAATGAGAATTGGCGCCCCAGTTATGTTGCTTAAAACCCGCTAAAATTATGCAATGACATCAGGTTGCGATGTTTTCAACATTGTGTTGGAAGTCTGTGTTAATTTCGAGGATTCCTGTAACACCTAGTTCGAAGGTACCTTTTAAGTTCAAAGCCTCTGAAATTATTTTGACGGCCATTACATTCTGCCATTCAAGCTATCTTATGAACTAACACCCTGTTTAACACTTTTGAGGGCCCGGTGGCGTAATCGGGAGAACGGTCGGCTTTGATGTCAAAGGTACAAAGTTCAATCCCCACCGTGCACTAATGGATTATTCTATCGAAAAATGTATGTGCGCTTTTCACAGTGGCCCTCCAGTGAAGGAAAAACATCATTAAGAATCCAACAACCCCCGCATCTTAGTAGGACACCATCTAGTGTCCGTCTGGCCAGCTTCCACCTAATGTGCTCCGGCAGCTATCCTTGAAAACCAGTTCCCATTCTAGGCCTAGCGTGCTTACTACTACTTCTTCGACCGCACCATCACTTACAAACAGGTGAGATAGTGGTCAAACGCTAGCCTATAAGATATAATAAAAAAACACAATTTAAATAATTTAAATATATTAAGGAAAACAATGTCATTTATAATGTCTTACCCGCACCAATTCTCCATTTTTAAAGGCAAGGGAGGTGTTTTTCTACTAGAGTTGTGTATGAGTGCACTTTCTATAGTGCAATTCAAAGCGTATTTGGGAAACTCATCACAATTGATCCCTGGTTTAACCACTACGGTTGTATTATGTTTTTTTTCTTTAAGATTCACTACTGGTTCAAATATCAAATCATCCACAGGTTGTTGAGTTGTTCTAGTTACTGTTTTTTCATTGTAGTCGTAAATAAAATCTGTAATTGAATACTATTGGTTATTTTCATTAACCTTAATTACGTAGTATTATTATCTTTTCTATGCCTTAATAGTAATGAGTACATTGGATATCGTTCAATATAACGCTGCTGAGTCCGATGTTTGGATCATTTTTAGGGTTTAGTACTTCAAAAGGAAAAAAGTACCCTCATAAGGTCACTGTGTTGTCCTTCTGTCTGTCCGTCTATCAAGACCCTTTTTCTCAGGAATGCGTAGAGGTATCACGTTATCATTTATTTTAATTAATGGAGTCTATGGTCTCTTATGGTGAATCAACGCGATCAAAAGATATGACTGTTTATGTCGCATATTTTCGTATATTTTGCGATTTCACAAAGGTTACCAAATTTCCGTTAACCTAAAATCATGAAATTTGGCAAGAAGCAAAGTCTTGAAGCACTTATAAAGAGAAAACTCGTAAATACTTAGTTTAATAACAAAAAAAGTAAATTTACTATTACAAACTTATGAATCGCAGTTGGTGCAATGCTATTTTCTATGGATCGAACTGTAAGGTTAACGTTGTCCTTTAACCTAGTTAGACAAATTTTACCGAAATTTTATTTTACGGAAGCCTCGGTGAAAATTCGCTGTTTTTTTAGGGTTCCGTACCCAAACGATAAAACGGGACCCTATTACTAAGACTCCGCTGTCCGTCTGTCTGTCTGTCTGTCTGTCTGTCTGTCCGTCTGTTACCAGGCTTTATCTCATGAACCGTGATAGTTAGACAATTGAAATGTTCACAGATGATGTATTTCTGTTTCCGCTATAACAACAAATACTAAAAACAGAATAAAGTTAAAGATAATAGAGGGTCCCCATACAAGAAACGTGTTTTTTTCGGCATTTCACGCCATCTACGTACGCTTAGTTAAGTAAACGTCCCATAGATGGCGCTATTTTGAAATGTCGATCCCTAACACCTTTGTAAGACGTTAGATGGCGTTATAAGAAATAAAATGTTTATTAATTATTATTTTTTGTTGGCGAAAAATGATAGTGGTATTTTTTGCTCATCTTATAAAATACTGTAGTGTAATACGGAACCCTACGAGTGCGAGTCCGACTTGCACTTGGTCAGTTTATTCTTTATTTCATATAAGCTAGCGTTTGACCACTATCTCACTATGTTGGTGAGTGATAATTTGGTCCAGGATGTCGTGTTAGCGGAGCTTCGGGCACTACTAGTAAATTACAAATCTATTTATATTAATAAAATCACATAGTCACTCTCTATCGCTTTTATTTCAGATTTTCTTTTTAAATCGTATAGGCTAGCGTTTGACCACTACCTCACCTGTTGGTAAGTAATGATTTGGTCCAGGATGTCGTTCTAAATTGCTAAAGAGAATCACATTCTCCAATAAGTCTCCACCTTCTCACTTGTCGAGCCATGGTCACTACTTCATAACATGTTGTCCTCAAAAGTTATGGATACAAAAGCTCACACGCAGATATATACATAAATATCTGTGGACTCACAGGTTACATAATTAAGTCCTTTTTAGACTATATTTTGATTTTTGGCTGGGAAAAGAAAGAGTCTAAGAGCAGTAGCGCACTAGCGGCCAGGTCACAGCGGCAGCGAGATACACAGATAAGTATGAAATCGCTACGAAGTACGTGAACCTGGCCGCCGCGGTTTGCTGTTGACCGCGTGCGGCCATCGACGCTGTGACCTGGCCGCTAGTGTGCTACTGCTCAAAAAGTACTTGCATTGGTTTAAAATTAAATATTTTACTCACACGAGGCATTCAAAAAATCTAAATTTATCGTTATTAGCAACAATAATAGTAGCATTTCACCGTAAAAATAAATAACATTATAATTTTTGTTGTCTCATATCTTCATAATGATTTTAAAATGTCTGCACAATTTATATATATTATATATAATTAATTATTGATAATAACCGTAATTTTACTATTTTCTTTGGCTTTTGCAAAATACGTAATTTTATACGATGGCTTGATAAAATTTCACAAAAATAATTTGACAGAGTTATAATAATACTAATTAAAGAGTAAATTTACACGATGCTAGTGTGGCTGGATCCAGTGAGAAACATGTTTTAGTTAATTATTTTGATGGTGTAAACGTGATGCCCTAACAAGTTTTGTCTACTCCGAAATTTTTCATAGTTAGTGTACATGAACTGTTTTATAAAGACCAAACCTTTTAAAAGTTTTTTGTTGTGACTTTTAAATCTGCAAATTATAGAATCACGTTTAGTATACTGCGTGTTTTTGACATAGATCAGAATATCTAGAATAGATTGTATTCTTCTAGGTTGAAAATTAGAATTGCTTGGCACGAAAAAGGGGGGGTAGAGGGGTGGAGGGGAGAGGGGAGGGTCCCCTTTCACTACCCCACCACTAATGTAATGCACAGTTTTAGAGTTATGCCTATTTTTGTAAAATCATAACCTCACTAGGTTAAAATTTTAAATCGTTTGGCACGAAAAGGGAGTGAAAGGGTCCCCCCTTCCTTTTCCAACCACTTTTATTACAAGATAATGCACAGTTTTAGAGTTATGCCTATTTTTGTAAAATCATAACCTCACTTTTTTCTAACACTTCGCTAACCAATATCACTGTTTTGTTGGATGTTTAACACACTTTTTAGCGCTTCGCCCGCAGCTACCGCGGCACGCCCGCTTCGCTCGCTCGGCTCGCGCGTTGTATTGTCGCAGTTTCAACCTAACCTAGTTTTTGTTCTGTAGGTGTGTTATTATCAATTTCAATCAGTAGTGGTAAATCATATTGATAAAATTTTTGAACAGTTATCTAGCCCTTATAACTATTATTTGGACTTTGTTTTTATGGTTTAGTATATTTTTAGGTTAGATTTTGTTTATATCGTTTTCTTGTAAAATATGTATTACCTTGTTATAAGAATGGTATTGTTACAATTAGGGACCTAACCTCTACCCATCCCCATAACATTTAATATCAAACTCAAGCAAACGATTATAAATCCAACCAAAAATCCAAAAACAAACCCAACAAAATAGGCATAACACAAAAACTATCCATTACCTTGTAATGAGAGTGGTGAGGTAGTGAAGGGGGACCCTTTTAACGTTTTTGTTAATCACAGTAACTTCAAACATTTCTCTTTTAGAAGTCAATCTTACTGACTATAAGCCACTCAGTTTTAGGTTCAACACACTCATTTAACTTTAACACGTGGTTTAAATATATATTAATCCCATTGATTATAGACATGTATATTTTCAAAGATTAATCCCGTCCACCGAGCATTAAAATTGTATCCCGTTAACTGCTCCAAATTGCCGATCAGTCTCGAAAGTCACTGGGATCCACTAACTGTCATCGTGTAAAAAAGGCTAATTGTTCAGAGTTTTGTTACCTTGACATTGACTTGACTTGGCTTATGAAGTTCAACTATAGATTATAGCTAGGATGATGGATTATAATGGATGGCGTCAAAACTTTGGCAGCATGTCCATTTTCTGTTTGTGTTAGTGTCTAGAACTGCTAGAGTGTGCGTGAGTAGGGAAGTGATCACTAGTGTAGAACATATCGATAAAAAGGTGAAAAAATTAGAAAACTAAAACTTATGTAAAAAGAAAACAATTTATGTGATAAAATACGTAGTTACTTTATTGAACTTATGGAAATTAGTTATTGTTAAAAAAATGCTACAGTACTTAACTGTACTTAGGCAACCTTAAATCTGGCGGTATATATTTCTTAGCTTTTCTATAACAGAAATCTTAAATGTTTTTGCGTTTTCAATACGTCAATTAAATATTACAAATTTTAGCTACAAAGCTATCTATACTTCTATACTAATATTATAAAGAGATAACATGTATGTTTGTATTGAGTTAGCTCAAAAACTACTGGACTACAGGACGATTATTTTTTTCTCTCGTATATAAATATATTAATGGTCTTTTAGAATGAACATAGGCAATATATTATCCTGTTTAAAAGATAGGTATATTCGTGAAGACCTATTTTGCAACTTAAGTCGCCAATAAAACGGTCGAGATAACACGTTTTTTATGAAAGATGATTAATCTGAAATAAAGTATGTATCGGAGAGTAGTACAACTTAATAAGACCTACAATAAAGTCCGCGATAACATATGTCTATCGCACAGACTCACAGTAACTATTTTAATCTTTATTTTTTAATAAAAAATGTTACAGAACTTTCAAGGTTATTTTCTTCTATACAGTATTAATCCTTATTTAAATAATTACGCTAATTATCTTGGCCCAATATCATAGATTAAAATTGACCTTTACAGTATATAATTTATATGAAAATACTAGATGTGCCCCGCGGCTTCGGTCGCGTTAAAGACTTCTTTTATTTACTTAAAACTTTTATTTTGTGAAACCTTTCTATCATAAAAGACATCAAAGAAGTAAAAGCCAAATCGGTGCATCCGTTTTCAAGTTATTGCGTGACTAAGGGAAATAGGGATTCATATTTATAAAACCCAAAAAACCATATTGACTGTCAGACTTTTTTACCAACCCCTTGCAAAAATCTTGCAACACGTATTTATTTATTTATTTATAGAAGTACTTACGTAAATCCATAAGTTTTTATATATATAATTATAAATAATAAGTAATATCCGTGGGGAATTTTTAGAAAATGCTTTCTCAGCGGAAACCTACGTCATAACAACTATCTGCATTTTAAATTTCAGCGCAATCCGAAACAATATTGATTTTCAGACTTTGTTACCCCTCTTAGGGTGGCATTTAAAAAAAGCCTGAAACTCGTATTTACTTATTTATTTACAGAAGTACGGTTTGTGTGAAATGTCGAATAAAATGACTATCCAAACTTTGAACCCCCATTTCATCCCCTTAAAGAGTGAATTTTGAAAAATCTTTTCTTAACGTATACTTATGTTAAAACAACTATCTGCGTGCCAAATTTCAGCGCAACCCGAAACAATATTGGTTTTTAGACTTTGTTACCTCATTTCACTCTTTTAGGGGTAGAATTTTGAAAAAGCCTGAAACACGTATTTACTTATTTTTTTACTGAAGCACTTGTATGAAGTTTCGAATAGAAAAGACTATCTAATCTTGTTTATCCATACAAACTTTGAACCTCCATTTCACCCCCTAACGGGGTGAATTTTGAAAAATCCTTTCTTAGTGCATCCTTGCGTACTAAGACAAATATACTCTTTAAATTTCAAGTCTCTATGACCAGCAGTTTAGGCTGTGCGTTGTCTGTCAGTCAGTCAGTATGTCTGGACAAAGATTCTTATAGTATTAGATAAATTATCATATAAAATTACGCGCATCGCAAATAATAAAAAAAATGCAGTGAAACCACAAATTAGGCCATACTTACTTTGTAAACATTAATCAGCTTTTTTATAGTAAAAGGTAACAGGACAAGCACGACTCTCACTTGATGGTAAGCGATGACGTCTACCTATTACAGATACAGCGATAAAGGAAAATTCTGGCAGTCCAGAATTTTGCATGTCACTCCACTGCGCCTGTTACCTTGAGACATAAAGATGTTAAGTTTCACATGCCCCGTAATTTCACTGGACACCTTGCCATTTCAACCAAAAAACATTCCTATGAAAATTAATTGGCAAAGTGGTGGTACCGGCCCAGGCGGACTAGCAGAAGTCCTACCACTACAGAAAAATGAGCTCATCTCTTTTGTAAATGCTAACGATATAAAGTAATTTGATGTCAATATAGTATGATCTATTGTATCATCATCATCATCATCAGCCAGTGTCAGTCCACTGCTGGACTGTAGGCCTCTCCCAAGATGCGCCACTGAGCCCGATTTTCAGGTCTTCTTTTCCAATCACTGCCCACTGCATTGCGTATGCCGTCGCTCCACCTGGTCACAGGACGTCCTACGCTACGTTTGCCGTTTCGCGATCTCCACTCTCCAAAACTCAAAATTTGAAATCACCGCGACTGATCTATGTATAATCTATAATGGAAATTAAAAATATTCCAATGAGTCTGAACACGATATCTCAGCTGTAAGTTGGCGAGGAGTTGAGTATTCAGCAGATTCCAGAAGATGTCCCAGCATCATGTCAATGCTTCAGTGTCCTTTGTCGTTGAAGAAAAGGATACCGAATTTCGAATTAATCACTATGAAAGTTGATTTCATAGCGCCATCAACTAGAAAAATGCTCATAGTTTTACAACGGCCAAACAGATTTTCATGAATCAGAGCTAATAACACTTTCGATTAAAACACTTTCAAAACCGTTTCATCATCCTTCATTGCTCGCAGAGGAAGATTATAGGAAGATTTTCTATCTTGACTCCACTAGCTTCTATTCTTTTCCGTTTCCTCGGTGTCAGTTCCAGCTAGATTGATAATCTAGTAGGTACAAAGTTGATTTTTCAAAATTGTTAGAACAAAGTCTGAAGTGTTTAGTTGGATCCTAATTTAAACGCCGTACTGCCTTTATCCACTTGATTGGATTTTTGGACATTTTGGGAACCTACAACAAAATGATATAATATATTAATGTGGTAAACTGTCACACATTCTTCATTAAAAATATTTATAATAGCATTATCATAAGTAATAATAGATTGAATACGAGTAAGTATCAGTGCTGATAATATAATTAGGTACCTAGTTACTACTAATTTTGCGCGACATTACTTTGATCACATTTTATAATATTTTAAGATCGTTCATAAAACGAAAAAACCAACTTCAAATGCCACGCTATCCATTTTCAGTATAAAGTTGGAGGTGTTTATGTCCATATCTCTGGAGATACTTATCAGATTTCAAAAAATGTACAATGGGACCAAACGGGCAGAATAATCTCTCGAAAAAAAATAATTTCCAATCCGGTTAAGAACTTACGGAGTTATGAGATAACAAACATAAAAAACTGGCCAAGTGCAAGTTGGACTCATAGGGTTCCGTAACACAGTAAAGTATTATATAACTATATTTTTTCGCAACTACAAAAATAACTTTGTTAAAAAAACAAAGTTATCTTTACGGTCGCCATATCTCAAAAACTGCCGATTGTATCTCGTTCAAACCAATTTTCGTTGTTAGTTTTTATTGAGATCATCATCTAGAGAGAACCTCATCTTTTTATTGTGAAGATGGTTAAAAATGTTCAAATTTCGTTCTAATCAAGGCCCTAAGCTAACCGTTCCATCCTTAATAAAAATCTTCATATTATAAATCATCTAGCTGGGTCCCGCGGCTTTGTCCGCGTTTAATGACAGCGGCAACATGCGCGTGGGCTGTGCGCGGTAGAAAACACTGCTTAATTTGCACATGAACCTTCCCTATTTGAATCAGATATTGTTCCCTATTTCATTAGTTTCAATTTTGATTTCGCGGAACTTTATAATAAAAGTAGCCAAGTTACTTGGTAGGTAACATTTTAACATCAGCATTCTGCTAGTGAAAGTCCCGTTAAATTGGTCCAGTCATTTCAGAGATAAACCGGAACAAACAGACAGACAGACAAACATTTAAAATTTTGTTTTTTATGTAAGTACCGTATATTTTTTCATATGCATTTAGTGAAAAGCTGTAAATTTTGAATTACAAACAGACACTTCAATTTTTTTATATGTATAGCTTTAGTGTAAAATGTATATAAACGATTTATATATTTAAATTTTGAAGTGTAATATTATAATATTACACTTAAAGGAATTTATATATTCCTTTTTATAAGGGTATCGACTATATTTATCGACAAAGTTTTGGAGGGTTCTCGTACATCACTAGCCGTTCGGCGTAAAATAATGTTTGTTAATTACATAAATTAAAGCTTTAAAATGATAACCATTTACCACCTCGCTAGTTATATGACGAAAAAGATGTATATAATGTAAGCTAAATAAATATTTTGATTCAAAAAGCGGTTATATATGAGAATAAATGCCCACAAAGACTTACGTGTGAAATGATAATTCTGGATCTTTTACGCCTCCTTTAGTTGTTCTTGATGGATAAAACACAGCACAACACGACATCATTTAACCATGTAACAGTGTTTCAGTCTTTAAAGCTATGTTTCTATTTAATTTTTAATTTATAAGTATGATGCGTCGCTATATTATGGTCTGCTAGCCGGTCAAAAATGGACACGATCACCCATGCGCGAGGTTGTCAAATTGATATTAGCTTTCTCGTTTACTCTTATCTCGCGACCCCTGTGATAGAAAGGGTAGGACAATGTGTTGATAGAATGAAAGTCGATGTGACAACGTCACATGGCTGACATGGCTCCATCCATTATAATCCATCATCCTAGGATTATAGCGTAGCATACACGGAGAATAGACTTCTGTTTATATCCGTGGTAGCATAATACGAGGTCTGTGCATTAAATTAAAATTGAATAAAATAATTACACCCTAACTAGAGGTTGCAATGCAGAACACTGCTGTGATGACAAATTAATTCACCCTAGTTTTGTTTCTATCCTACTAACACTTACTAATAATACTTATTGTGTGTAATATTCTGTCAAATATTAAAATCAATGTGAAGAAAACAGCGAGCACATGATTAGATATCATATTTTCAGTCTTCAAAAGGTAATTCTACATGCAACTTAAATTGAGTACTAATAATCTTCTTGACATCTCGGCTATGGCCAAGGGCAACGGAAACAAGATTAACGTTCACACCATGACAGTTGCTCAATCTTTGCCAAGCACAAGTCCGATCGTGTATGGAGTACTGTTCCCACCTTTGGAATGGTTCTGCCAAATACCAGCTGAAGACACTGGAAGCCATTGAGAGGAGAGCCTAAAAACTCATTGGTGACGACGTACTAGTAAGCAGGTCCAGAGTCTAGCGCATCGCCGCACAGTAGCTTGTTTATAGGATTTTTATCGGCTACAATTTGGAGAGTGTGCTATGGAACTGCATAATTTGATTCCACCTTCCCCATTTTATAATCGGATATCCAGAGACACTAAAAGGCGCCACCGATTAATAGTGGATATCACCATCTACCCGAACGAAGCGATTTGTATTTTCGTTCATCATACGAACCGCCAGTGGACTGACACCGGCTGATCATGATGATGATGATACGAACCGCCAGGGAACGGCATGCCCTGCCTGAGTCTGTTTTCGGTTAAGTACTGTTATATATCGTGTAGGTAGGAGTACAGACAAACAAGCCGGTTGAAAGCACACTGATTTATTTCACAGCTACCTACTCGCTTAATAGTGGCGCAGCCCTATAGTTAATTTTCTTCCTGTTTCGGAGAGAAGGGCCTGCTGCTCGTGTTTGTGAAACATGAGGCGTAGATGACTGCGGAGTACGAAACTCTGGTGAAACATTTGATGATGATGACTCCTGTCTCGGTGGTGTTGATTGAGGTGGTATGATTGGGGCCACACAGGCTGGGAGAATTCATTTCCACGCTCGGAACGAGTATGTCAGGTTCGCATGGATGTTGTGACGTGACGTCATCGATTTGGCGTGGCAAACTCATGTCTGATGAGTCAGAAGATCCAATAGTACTCGAAGTGGCTTCTTCTTGCGGTAGGACCACATCCCATGCCGATGTTTTGCAGTGCATCTGACTTTGGGCACCATAAATCTGATTTTTGTGCCGAATTACGTATTTGCCACTATCCGACAATTTAATTTTATACATCATCTGCCCATTCTTTTAAATATCACTCCATATATCCACGTATGTTTATTTTTATTCACAAACAGCTTCACAACTACATTTTCGCCCTCTTAAAAAAGTTTGTGTAATTTACCGCCATTGTGTCTAACCTGTGAGCACTGTTTACGACGGACACGATCAGATAATTCCGTGGATGAGGAAGATTCAACTGTCGTCAGCAAGTCTAACCTTGAACGGAGCTTGTGGCCGAATACCAGTTGAGCTGGAGACGTTTCCGTTGTTGTGTTGTTAGAATTGCGGTAATCGAACAAGAACTTAGATAGTTGATTCTGTAAATCGTCTGCTTTACACCCCGAAAAGAGAAATGTTTTAATACCCCTTTTAATAATCTTTACGAAGGACTCCGCTTGGCCATTGCTCATTGGGTGGTAAACAGGTGAAAATAAGTGCGATATTTTACAGATTTAGTTTACAGAAATTTACAAAGTCGGCGGACGTAAAGGAACACGCATTGTCACTCACTATAAAATTTGGAATGCCGAATCTAGACATAAAATCACATAGTTTAGTGATGACGGCCTTCATCGTGATGTTATTGTTCATAATGTAGCATTCGACCCATTTCGAGTACGCGTCCACTATCACTAGAAACATTTTATTGCATATCGGACCTAAAAATTCGAGATGAATCCTGTGAAAAGGGGCGGGTGGGTGCGGCCACGGCGCTAGCTGCGCGCGAGGCGGTGATGTTCGCAGCTGCGTGCATATGTGACATGCTCCCGCGAGCCTTTCTAAGGCAGCGTCTATACCGGGAAACCACACACGGGCACGGGCTTCCGCTTTCATCTTAACAATACCGAAATGTGAGCTATGCAATTCCCTCAATATTTTTTCTAGCAATTTAACCGGAATTATCACTTTATGACCTCTTAATAAAATGCCATTTTCTAAAGAAATTTCCAAACGACACATAAAGTATGGCCTTAAGTTATCATTTGAAGTTTTACGAGGCCATCCATCTAAAACGCATTTTGCCACGACTTGAAGTACTGAATCTTCAGCGGTCATGCTTTGCAGTTCTTTAATAGTGACCGGTAAGCAACCTTCAACTGCAAAATTAACATAAGCCGCCACTTCATCTCTCAAAACGCTGGCAATGCGATCCGCGCCGGCGCCGGACCCGCTTGCACATTGTGTAACCGGTATTGCGCGCGATAAGAAATCGGCCGTATTAGACGAACTCTTTATGTATTCTATGGTATAATTATACGCACCTAAAAATATAGCATAACGCTGTAAACGGTTTGCTGAAACTTCTGGGACACCACGATTTTTGCCAAAAATTACAGTCAATGGTTTATGATCAGTGCGGAGTAAAAACGGCTCGGATCTACCATACAGATATTGGTGAAACTTACGCACACCGTATATTATAGCAGTAGCTTCTTTTTGTATCTGCGAATACTTTTTCTCTGCTGGAATAAGTGAGCGTGAAGCGTAAGATACGGGCTGCTCGATGCCATCGGTGCCTACTTGCGATAGTACAGCGCCCAGCCCGACGGGTGACGCATCCACAGTTAATATAAGTTTAGCGTTATTGTCAAAATGCGCAAGTGTTGCATCCGACGCCAAGACATTCTTAACCGAAACAAAAGCATTATGTTGTTCCGATGTCCAGTGCCACTTAACATCTTTTTGTAAAAGAATGTGTAAGGGATTTAAAATTGCTGCTGCATTGGGTATAAACGTTCTATAATAATTTATAAGACCTAAAAATGATTGCAACTCTGAGACATTCTTAGGTACAGGCGCGCGTAAAATAGCTTCTACTTTTAGCGGGTTTTTCCTGATGCCGTTTTTATCGATAACGAAGCCTAAATATGACACTTCAGTCTGATGAAAGGAACATTTATCTCTACGTAGGGTTAACCCGGCGTCTTCTAGCCGGCGTAGTACTTCATGTAGCCTACTTCTATGTTGCGATAAATTTCCAGTCACCAAAATATCATCTTGGAATGTTATCACTCCCTCTATATTTCCTTCTATCGATTCAATGACGCGCTGAAATATAGCGGGGGCACTCGATAATCCGAAAATCAGACGTGTATAGTTCATAAGACCGCGAGGCGTGTTGATACAGGTAATGCCTTGAGAACTTTCATGTATGCATAATTGATTATACGCCATAGACAAATCGAGCTTACTAAATATCTCCCCGCCATGTAATTTCGAAAATAGTTCCTGAGCGGTCGGCAAAGGATATTTTTCGACCAATAGTTGCTTATTGATCAAAACAGAATAATCAGCACAAATGCGAACACTTCCATCGCGTTTCAACACTGGAACTATGGGCGATGCGTACTCGGAATGCGCAACAGGCTTTAAAATACCTAACGACACTAACCTATCGAGCTCAGCGTCGACCTTATCTCAAAGTGCAAACGGTACCGGGCGCGACTTAAAAAATACTGGCTTAGCGTCCGGTTTTAGCTGTAAGCTGATTTCATATTTATTAAAGCGTCCTAAACTATCTGCAAAAATACGTTAGGAAATAATTTAGTAAAGTCTTCCTGCACATTATCAATATAAGATTTAGACTCATCTAGCGTTGATACGAGACGTAAATTAAATGCTCGCATAAAATCTCTTCCTAACAGAGGAGGGCCGCCATTACGAATGACATACACGGGAAGCTTCACAGACTTATTCAAATACTCAACATTTAGCATCATGAAACCGTTGACTTCCATCTTAGCATTAGTGTATGTAAATAATTTTTTTGTAGGTGGTGACAATGGTATATCCTGAAAATTTGTTTTATACAAATGCTCCGAAATTACTGAGACAGGAGAACCGCTATCTATTTGACACAAAACTGGCTGACCTTCCAAGCTCACGGTATCATTAATCGGCACTTCATTTAAACTATTTATATTTAAAAATAACTCACCGTCATCCCCCTCATTATCGGAATTACCTTGCTCGACGTAATTCACTTTTTTATTCGGGCACATTCTACGCAAATGACCTTTTAAATCACAATTTTTACATTTGTAATTAGAAAAACGACACTGAGCCGTGCGGTGGCCTTTATATCCACACACCGAACACTTTTCACTGCATTCCTGTGATCCTTTGGTGCTCCTTCCTTGCTGCTTGATTTTGAACACAGCAAGTTGTGCGGCGTCGTCGGCGGCCAGAGGCGGCGCGGCGGCAGCGCCCGCTCGCACACATCGCACGCTCTCCGCCAGGTCCACAGCCTTACTCAACGTCAAATCCTTGATGTCTTGAGCGAAGAGTTTATCTCGCTCATGTCCTGGTAGCATACCCATGACGAACTTGTCCAACAGCGAATCTTCCAGATTTTTGAACCCACAATGAGCTGCGAGCCCCCATAGCCGCGCGGCCCACTGGGAGTGCGTTTCACCGCCTTGCTGCGAAGCTGCATAAAACTTATATCTTTCTGCGAACCCGCAGCGTTTCGCCGTGAAATTTTCATGCAAAATGCTTAGGATACTCTCATAATTCTTAGTATCCAAATCATCCGGTAAGGCGAGATTGCACGCTAGCTGGAAGGTGTTTTCCGTGAGTGCGCTCAATAAAACGGCTTTCCTCTTCACTCCTGCTTTGTCCGTGACTTCATCGATACCATTTGCGATAAACCACTGGCACAAACGACTTTTATAGATCTTCCAATCTTGATTTTGATGATCAAAATTGGTAATAACTCCTAATCCTGAATTTAAACCGAACATTTTAAAATGTGGGTAACTCGTCGCCACTGTTATATATCGTGTAGGTAGGAGTACAGACAAACAAGCCGGTTGAAAGCACACTGATTTATTTCACAGCAGGTAGCTGTGAAATAATCTACCTACTCGCTTAATAGTGGCGCAGCCACAATACATGCTGCTAATAGATATACACATATATATTACAAGTACAATATGGGGGTCTTCAAATCGCGTGTGAATAGGTATCTTCTGAATAAGCGCGCTCCATCATCGACCGCATCATCACTTAACATCAGGTGAGATAGCGCTACCCAGGGGGCTGATCACGAAAATCATTGAATGAACGAAATGACGGGGACGCAGCTATGTAGGCTGTATAGCTCCGTCTCCGTCATTTAGTTCATTTCGTTCATTCACTGATTTTCGTAATACGGGGGCAGTTCGATGTAAAAAAAAAACAACGGGTTGCACTCCGGGAGTGCCGGCTGAAGCGAAAACTTGAACATTAACGTTGTGCATTTGGTCTAATCTCTCGCCGTTTTACGAATTTTCGATCAGTCGCTTGTCCTGACGCTAGTTTAACATTTTTTACCCATCCTAAAAAAGTTTCTACTTTCCCTCCGTATTACGAATTTTTGATAAGGTCACGTGTCCTAACGCGATGTCCTGACGCGAGTTTAATATTTTTTACTCATCCCAAAAAAGTTCACAACGCCGCTAAAGAAGTTTTCAGTTCAAAAATATATTGTCTACAAATTGTCTAGAAAAAATTACCATGACATTGTAGCTGTAGCACTTAAACGTAGAGAGAGAAGGCAAATCTACGCACTTAAAGAACTCTTTGTAACCGAGTCTGACTCGTACTTGGGTGTCTTATTTTGATTGATGGTTCCACGAATAAAGACATGTGGTTCCTACAGGTAAGTGGATCTTATGGAAATCTTCAGAGATATAGGTACTATTACAATATGTAAAGCAGTTTGTATGAGAGCCTTCAAGGATTTATCAATGGAGATGTTAACGTTGTAATCCGCAAAAATTGTTTCTTCCAATACTTACGGGGGACGAGGTAAACATGCATTGCACACACCCAAATCACTCTCTTTAACGATCCCGCACACTAGCTTGAAACACGCACACAGTATTAATAAAACATTAAATTAAAAAATCAAAAACCCCGACTGCGCAAAAAGTGAAGTGTTAAAAAACGAACTGAAAAGAAAAAAACTGGCCAAGTGCGAGTCAGACTTTTTTCCGCACACGGAGGGTTCCAAACGCCATCTATCGAATTTCTAACGAACTTCTAACACCAACTAAGTAAACGTTAATACAAAGGTAGAATAGTATTATATAGTAGTAATAGTAATAGTCGTAATAGTAAGTGTAGTTATTAATATTATTAAATATCTGGTTGACCGAGCTTTGCTCGGTATTTTTTGCCACTTAAACCGACAAATATGACTCTTCCCGACATCTATTGACGAATAATAATACTATTTTTTTTAATTGAGAGCAAGTAACTGCTTTACTGATACAGTACTTCTACTCGCCAATAGATGTCGGGAAGAGTCATATTTTAAGTTGATTATCACTAAAGTTGATGATTGAAAACACGAATAAAACAACATTTTCTGAAAATGACTCCTAGCTAGATCGAATTATCGCCCCCGTAATCCCCTGTAGGTATACTAAATTTTATTTAATCGTTGGAGCCGCTTCCGAGATTCAGATTAAGGTACAGATGATAGCGCCATCTTAGCAACTACATAGGTGGCGCTGCGCTATCGTAAAAATCTTTTTTTTTAACTTTTCTTTAATTTTTAACTTTGTTCTGTTTTTAGTATTTGTTGTTATAGCGGCAACAGAAATACATGATCTGTAACATACATACATATATAGACTGATAAACACATTACCTCTCCTTTGCGTCGCGCAGTCGGGTAAAAATACAGCGTAGTTACACACGCTCATATGGCCAATAATGGCTATACGGCCAGCAGAGGGGTACGCCTTGCGTTAACATCTCCATTGGTAAATGCTCGAAGATGAGAGCGTGAAAATCCTATATTTAATTTTGTTACTTACCTACACGCTTTTACACTTTGAATATTGTATATCGTAATCTTAATAATTTATTGCAGAAATGTATTAGAAATAATTAAGAGAGTTTAAAAACTTAAACAACCGGCTTCCATGCCCGCGAGTCAATTTCAGTGGTAACTTTGAGACGTTTATATCTCTGGATATACTTATCAGATCTCGATGAAATTATAATGGAACCACTTCGGAAACGTACCCTGCCGATTATAAAAAGAATAATTCAAATCGGTTCACAATTGACGGATAAATCGCGTAACATACATACAAAAAAAAACATATAGACGAATTGAGAACCACCTTCTTTTTAGGAAGTCCGTTGAAAAGATGGTAAAATAAAGAAAATAAAGCTCTTACTTACATTGTACCAATTCAAATTATCGTGCAATAACAGAATACATTTACTATCTACCATTTTTAAACTCTGTAGTCCTAATAGTTTCGGAATAAAGTAGCTGTAACATACAGAAGGATAGACAGACAGACTGACATGATGAATCTCTAACGGTTCAGTTTTTGCCATTCGGCTTCAGAACCCTAAAAAGACTATCTAATCTTGTTTTTCCAAACAAACTTTGAACCCCCGTTTCATCCCCTTAAAGGGTGAATTTGGAAAAATCCTTCTTAGCGGATACCTACGTCATAATAACTATCTGCATGCCAAATTTCAGCGGAATCCTTTTGAGCTGTGAGTTGGTAGATTAGTCAGTCAGTCAGTCAATCAGTCTGTCAGTAACGTTTGCCTTTTATATAATTATATTTAATAAAGATAACAACATATGTGTACTGGTAGAACTTCTGCTAGTCCGCCTGCAGTGGTACCACCACTTTAACAATTAATTTAGCCGTGAAATAGAAATGCTTTTCGGTTGAAATAGCAAAGTATCCAGTGAAATTGCAGGGCATGTCCATCCTTATCGTCTCAAGGTAACAGGCGCAGTGCAGTGACATGCCAAATTCTAGTTGTCCGGAATACTGCATACCACTGATCTGCAATAGGTAGACGTAATCGCTTACAATTAGGCGAGCTAGTGCTTGTCTTGTTAAATGATATCATAAAAAAAAAAAAATGCTTCCCGCCGTCTGTCCCTCCCTCTGTACGCTTAGATCTTTTAAACTATGCAATGAATTTTGTAATAAACAAGCACTTTCCTCAGTGAATTAGGGATAATTTTTACTCCGGTATCCTTGGTCTCACCTGTCAGGAATGGTTAGACGAAGCTTATTTGCATTGCATAGCTCTCAGAGCTTATTCGGCAGCGTATGGCAAGTAGCTGTCTGAACGTAAGCAGGTATTATTAGATGGATAGTTTAGACACCAAATAATAGTAATTTATTTTCTCACACATAAAGGTAGTAAAAACTACGAATAAATCATAAGTCACGAAAAGTAACTGCGTTATAAAAATGACCCAACAAAAGTCGTGTCCAAGCAGGCGGGGTTGAAAGTCGTGTCCAGCGCATCATTAGTTGGGCATTTGTCTGGTTTGACTCTACTGTCATAACAGAAATTGCAGCACACGCGCGAACCAATCCCTGCTTTCGTTCCAAATTTAAATCAATCTCCAAGCCAATCGTTTGTAACTTCGAAAATGATTCTTATTTTGAATCTACGTCGTTTTGGTTTGAACGAGGTCACTTTTTTTGTATAATTTGTTCTTAATTCCTGACTTATGATTTATTCGTAGAGTAAAAATAATACTTAAACAAAAAATGTCAAACTATCCCTCAACTGATCTATGTATATTGTAACTTAATTTAAACCATTCTAATGAGCCTAAATACGACATCTCTGCTGCTATATTTTGTTGGTGGGAAGTATTCTGCAGATTCCAGGAGATGCACCATCATGAAGTAAAGATTACCATGTTCTTGCAATATCATTAAAGTAACAGCATACCAAATTTCGAATTGATTCAGAACTATGAAAGTTGCTCTTATAGTCTCATCAACTAGAAATGAGATCATCATCTTCTAACGGCTGAAAGGATGTGTGTGAACGCTGTGCGAGTCAGTTTCTGTAGCTTGAAAAGTTAATAGCTTTATCTCTAGAGATATATTTATCAGATATACTTATCTTACATAATAAATTGTTTAATGGAACCACCGTAAAGATATGCCCTAACCATAAAAAAGAATCATTCGAATCGGTTCACAATAAGCGAAGTAATTGCCTAACAAGCTATATTTTGGATTAATAAGAATTAAGAAGGTATATTAATCAAAATATCTCTTCAGATATCACATAATATGAATCGTTAGTGAGAGTATGTCTTAGTAAGATAAACATATGTAAACCAAGATCATTACTTGTAGCAATATTTGATCGGCACGTTAAATAGTACAAAGTAGGTCACTAAGATCGAGTTCAGTGGCGTGCCATAGTTGAGGCCTATGTCCAGCAGTGAACAGATATAGACTGATGATAATAGTGACGATGATGAGGTCAAGACTTAATAACACGATGTGATATTTATAGCTAGATACTAAATATAAGTACAAGTTATTAGAATTGAGCGTTGATAAGTAGCTTCAGTGCTCAGCGGCGCATCTTGGGAGAGGTCCAGCAGTGGACTAACACCGGCTGATGATGATGATGATGAAGTAGCTTCATCTGCAATTCAAAATCTCATTCTAAATGGATATTGATATCCTACAATATCGTATGTTTGACGGTTTGTAAAAATATATTTTAAAAAAATTCGCTGCGTCGTTCTGCCGTTTCTTAACATGCTCTACTTCTTATTTTGAGGGCCCGGTGGCGTAATCGAGAGAACGGTCGGCTTTGATGCCAGAGGTACCGAGTTCAATCCCCGCCGCGCACCAATGAATTTTTCGAAAAATGTATGTGCGCTTTTCACAGTGGCCCTCCGGTGAAGGAAAAACATCGTTAAGAAACCAACAACCCCCACAGCATGGTGGTAGAACACTATTTATTGTCCGCCGAACCAGCTACCACCTTCAAGTTAGAAAATATGTCGCTAAACATCTAATGTTTTCGGCAGCTATCCTTGAGAGCCAGTTCCCATTCTAGGCCTAACGTGCTTAACATCTTCGATCATCATTTACCAACAGGTGAGATAATGGTCAAACGCTAGCCTATAAGATATATATAAAAAAATACTACCTTAGACCACTACTTCACTAACTTCCAGTGTGATGGTCTAGAGGTAGCTACTGTCTCTAATAAAGAAAAAAAAAAGAGGGTGCGTAGAAAGCTACGCGTTAGAATTGAAACTTCCAAGTTCATTCGATTTATTTCTCAACATCACTAATTTTTTTGTTTATATCTCCATCTGTTGAAGTTTAGCGAATACGTCTTCGTAGTTATACCGTTCTACAATAGAAGGCGGTTATATACAGTGTGGAAATTAAACTCAGGCCCTGGAGGGAAACTACTTTAAATCCTTAAGCTAGCTCATTTTACTTGGAGGAGACATTCCTTTATTTTTGAAAAGAAACAAATCTGCATTAAAAGATTTTTTTAAACTCGCTTGCTTCGCCCGGGACTCGAAACAACTAAAATTAAAAAAAATAAACACTCTTTATTTTAATATACTAATCGGTAGTATTAATATTCAGGATAAAGTTTCTCTAACAAACATTAGGTCTTAAAAATAAAAATAATCGTTAAATCTAACATCAACTTTATTTTACTATCAATTTTGTAACACTTAAATTATTTAACTGATAAATTGTTACTCGCGATACCACTGTAAATAAAAAATCTGCTAAATCGTAGCTCTTGTTGCAAACAAAGTAAGCTTCTAATAACTCGAATTGTTCTTGATACGCCATTATGAGATAATTTAATTACGTAAGGAAAGCAACACTACTTAAATAAAATCTGTTGATAAAAATCGTTCGAATTTTAAAATTATTGTGCCCCATTGCAAACAAAGTCAAACGTTCCATTTTTAAACTTATCCACTGAACGCCTCGGATCATGTAAGAAGGAAATGTGCATAGAGGTATTACCACCATTGAACAATTTTCTTATCGAAGATTTCAACAAGGTACTTAACGATAAATTAGCAAGCGTGTACTTCATACGAAGTCTTTGAGTATTGGAGAGATAACAGAACTGTTATGTGTCTTTTACTTGTTAAAAGTGAACAGTAACCAAACATTTTTTAGAGAAACTTTATCCTGAATATTAATACTACCGATTAGTATAATAAAATAAAGAGTGTTTATTTTTTTTAATTTTAGTTGGTTCGAGTCCCGGGCGAAGCAAGCGAGTTTAAAAAAATCTTTTAATGCAGATTTGTTTCTTTTCAAATATAAAGGAATGTCTCCTTTAAGTAAAATGAGCTAGCTTAAGGATTTAAAGTAGTTTCCCTCCAGGGCCTGAGTTTAATTTCCACACTGTATATAAAATATAACATGACGCTTACGTCACTTCCGCTGCTTCGGACCGTGACGCTACGTCACATCCGTCAAATTTTACTCCAGTGAGTCTAAAGAAGTTTCACATAAAAAAAAAAACAATTTTACTTGTGTTCCTTAAAAATAATCTTAAGAAAACGATTAAAAGAAAAAGTGGCAGTATCTTACGCCATTCCAGCGACCCAGGTGGCCTCAAGCGATTTTGTCAGAGCTTTTATAAATGAATATCCTAGAATCCACTCCAGAATCTTCTTGTCATACATATTCATTGTTTGCTACTTAAATATTTGTTAACATTAAATTACAAAGCAGAATATTGCTATACAATGAACAAAATTTACAGAATACGTGCGACTTCCAGGACCAGCCGCTGATAATTTCAAATATATGATGAAGATGATGCTTTGACTTTTGATAGTTATTCGGCAGATAACGCATATATTTTTTTTAATTATGGTTACTGCTAAATACTCACGTGAAATGTTCAACTGTCTGTTAGACGTCCGACCGGTTTCAAGACAATCGATGCCTCATCTTCGTGGATCAGCTAGGCTATTCTGTAAGCTATCTCGACAGCGGAATCCGCGGTGAGATTCGAATTTCGTACTACGAAATTAAATCGTATCACGATCGTAATACGGTTGAATTTCGTAATACAACATTCAAATCTCACGGCGGATTCCGCTGTCGAGATAGCTTACAGAATAATAGCCATACAGTGCGCGTGATCTCGGCGAGCGTCGCTCCTGCACTGAAATTGTAGGCCGTAACGCCAGAGGTACCAAGTTCAAAACTCCGCCGTGTACGAATAGATTTTACTATTTAATAAATTATCGGTGCTTTTCACAGTGGCCCTCTGGTGTAGGAAAAACATCGTTAGGGAACCCTCAACCCCGGCATGGCGATAGACACTATCTATCCGCCTGGCCAGCTACCACCCCCAATCTAGAAAATCTATCGCTAATTATCTAATGTGCTCCGGCAGCTATCCTTGATAGTCAGTTCCCATTCTAGGCCTAGCGTGCTACCGTCCTCGACCGCATCATCACTTACCAATAGGTGAGATAGTGGTCAATTGCTGGTCTATATTACGAGTATGATATAAAAAAAGAAACACCGGCACACACATTTTGTAGTTTATTTAACAGATAAGTTCCTATAGGCTATCATGGAGTCTATCAGGCAACGGTGAACCTAGCTTGTAGTCTAGATATCTTTTAGGTACAGATAAAGTTGGATACAGTCCGCATAATATAACTAAGCAACTACTCAATGGCTCAACCGATTTTGATAACAGATACGTCATTAGAATCGTCTTAATTGCTGTACATAAAATGCGGACATTTTTTCTCGAGATTTACAAGTCAATATAAAGGGCATTACGGATAAATTGCGAATATACGAATATATGTATAGTCTACTTACACTCTACTTATAGGGTTGAAAACAGACAAATTATTTTAAAAAATTACGCACTAGGTTTTTTTCTGTAATTTCCATGTCCATGTCCTATTTACCCACTATTCACGTTATGAAAAAACCTTACGAAATAACCGGCCAAGTGCGTGTCGGGCCACGCGCGGCGTAGGGTTCCGTAGTAGCCTGTTATTTAATGCAAGTCTTTACCCGTTATAAACAAGCAACTAGGTACTCCGTCTTTGTCACTTTTAAGGATCTATTCTTAGGATTTTGTATTTGGTACAAAATTATCCAACACCCAAGTTCAACGACTATTACTGCTAAACTAATAAAGTTATCTTAACCGCTATAAATTTCCTTTAAAGTTCATGAAATGCGCTATTATCACGAATTTTTGCAGATTTTTCAAGCCAGCAGTTTAGCTTTTAGAGGGGGGGGACGCCCTACTGGAACAAAAATTTGCACTTTAAAGTTTAATATTTCGTAAATGGAGCATTCAATCGAAAAATGGTATTAGCAACCCTGTAGTCATTTTAAAAGACCGATTCAACTATACGCCACAGGATCGGGTAGACGATAAAAAAAAAATCATCCCCACTTCTCATATAGGGGATCTACCCTAAAAAAAATATTTTTCAAAATTTTATTCCAGCACTTTGTTGGCGTAATTTATATACATACTCCCACAAAATTACAGCTTTCTATTATTAACGGTCTCTTAGCAAAACCTCGGACAGACAGACAGACAGACAGACGGACATGACGAAACTATAAGGGTTCCTTGACAGGACTACGGAACCCTAATAAAAGTACGTCAGTATTGATAATACATTGTTATTTACTGATTCTTTGATAATACTCACAAAAATTGTTTCAAATTGTATCTCAATTCCAGCGTCTCTACCAGTACCTAATAGGTTTCAAAAATATAAATATTATTCCAGCTTATTTCAAGTGATATAGCAAAGCTTCAAAAAACGCTTGAGATGTTTGACACCTCGGTTATTTTGATATCTTTACTGTAAGCTCAAATTCTAGATTATTCAGAACACGATCTCAGCAGTTTCAGTTGCATTTAGAGATGGGGTATTGGACTGATTTAAAAAAGTTGCCGTAAGAAAGATTTATTTCATGATTTAAATACACAATGTCAAACATAGCATCATATCAGTACCGAGCCAAATCGATGCTACAGAAAAGACATTCTAGATATTTTATTATAGATTATGACGACAAATGTTTTAAAAAAAATGTTACATTATGTCAGTTCAGCGTCACCATTTGGTATGCGATTTTAGCAGAAATTGGACCGATTTGGAAACTTCTTTTTAGGGTTCCGTAGCCAAATGGCAAAAAACGGAACCCTTATAGATTCGTCATGTCTGTCCGTCCGTATGTCACAGCCATTTTATTCCGAAACTGTTAAGACTACAGAATTGAAACTTCGTAGTTAGATGTATTCTGTGAACCGCTTTCTGATTTTTATACAAAAATAAAAAATATAACAGTTTAAGGGGGGGCATCCCATACATAGAACTGAAACAAAAAAAAAAAAATTTCTTCAAACCTATACGTCTATGGATAGGTTTTCAAAAATAACATTGAGGTTTCTAAAATCATTTTTCACAAAGTCAATCATTTGAAAGATAGGCGCGTCTAAAGTGGTAAAATGTGTGTCCCCCCCTCCTCTAACTTTTAAAGTATGGGAGTGAAAAATCTAAAAAAAATATATGCTGTAGATCTCAATGAAAACTAACAACGAAAATTGGTTTGAACGAGATACAGTCAGCAGTTTTAGAGAGATGGCGACCGCAAAGATATCTTTGTTTTTCATACAATTACTATGAAAAACAAAGTTAATTTTGTAGTTGCGTAAAATCATAGATATGGAATACTTTACTCTGTTACGGAACCCTATGAGTGCGAGTCCGACTTGCACTTGGCCAGTTCATTTTTTTTTGAAAAGGTTTTTCCATGTGGTCGCATATAAGTTTGATTGAGATATTTTCAGTATCTCCAGGCATATGGAGATATACAACTCAAACGAAGCACTGAAAAAAACTAACGCGGCCTTGACTTTGTCTGTCCATCTGTATTTCCGTCTGTCCGTCTGTCTGTATGTTTGTCTGTTCATCTATCCGTATGTTAAGACCCTTTTTCAGGAATGCGTAGAGATATCAAATTGATATTATATCATACAAAATATTCGGGTCTGTGGTATCTTATAGATGTGCAAAAATTAAACTTATAGCGATCATAAGATATGACGGTTAATTTCACATATTTTGCGATTTCACATTTCTTATTGTTACTCAAAGAACGCGGCATTTGAAGTCGGTTCTTTCAGTTTTTTAAACGATCCGAATGTTTTTGATAAGTAGAAATGTATCAAAAACAACATCACACGGATTTAAAATCTCGTTTTAAGCTTAAATCTCGCGCTTTTTAAAATAAATCCAAAATATACAAATTTCTGTTTTATATATTCTGCAAAAATTATATCAAATATTTTGCAAGGCATCTAAAAATCAAACCGAACACAATTAGTAGAAAGTTTGGATATCCGCCTATCCGGCTAAATCTTTCCCAGAGCATCTCTAAACACTAGACTAAACTTGGTATTCCAGATAAGGACTAGAGCCAGTTTGAAAGCCTAGCTTTACGTATCATTTCTGTAAACTTAACAAATGGAACCAATCGTGACTGCCATGTTTATAAGAGCTGAATAAGATGTCTCAGTGAACACACCTCAACCCCTAGTAGGGGATTACCAAGAGTATCTTTATAGGGTTCCGTACCTCAAAATGAAAAAAACACCCTTATAGGATCACTTTGTTATCCGTCTGTCTGTCTGTATGTCCATCTGTCCGTCTGTCCGTCTGTCCGTCTGTCCGTCTGTCCGTCTGTCCGTCTGTCCTTCTGTCCGTCTGTCCGTCTGTCCATCTGTCCATCTGTCCATCTGTATTTCCGTCTGTCCGTCTGTGTGTATGTTCGTCTGTTCATCTATCCGTCTGTTAAGACCCTTTTTCAGGAATGCGTAGGGATATCAAATTGATATTATATCATACCAAATATTCGGGTCTGCGGTATCTTTTAGATGTGCAAAAATTAAACTTGTAGCGATCATAAGATATGACGGTAAATTTCACATATTTTGCGATTTCACATTTCTTATTGTTATTTATTTTACACAATAGCAACAGGTTTTATAAAGTTATACAAAATTTTTAAGTTTCTGTTTACCTTTAATTCTTATAACATCCTATTCAACCTCAAACTGTGCCACAATGGCCATTGTAATCCTGAAATGTGAATTCATATTTCGGAACGCTCAACAATTAATTTATTATTAAGCTTAAAATTTGCCGCACACTAGATATTTTTGTCAATTTTAGTTGTGACTATTAGTCGCTAAGATCACGAGGATTCTTGCATATTGCTGCAGGTAATGCTATTATTTTTTTATGTGATTTGATGATTTTTACAAGCTTTTATTTAACTTGCAATGTATGTATGTATGTATGTATATATGTAGGTATGTATGTATGTATGTATGTATGTAACTATGTATGTTCGGGTGGAATCTTGGAAGCTAAATTAGACCCACTTCCCGGTGTCCGATTGGACTCAAATTTGGTGTACTCATGTATCTTAATTTGCCCTCTCCATAGTATTTTTTAGGGTTCCGTACCCAAACGGTAAAACGGGACCCTATTACTAAGACTCTGCTGTCCGTCTGTCTGTCTGTCTGTCTGTCTGTCTGTCCGTCTGTCACCAGGCTGTATCTCATGAACTGTGATAGTTAGACAGTTGACATTTTCACAGATGATGTATTTCTATTGCCGCTATAACAACAAATACTAAAAACAGAATAAAGTTAAAAATAATAGAGGGTCCCCATACAAGAAACGTGTTTTCTTCGGCATTTCACGCCATCTATGAACGCTTAGTTAGGTTAGTTCTTTAGTCCCATAGATGGCGTTATATTAAAATGTCGATCCCTTACTCCTTTGTTAGACGTTAGATGGCGTTATAAGAAATAAAATGTTTATTAATTATTATTTTTTGCTGGCGAAAAATGATAGTGGTATTTTTTGTTCGATCTTATAAAATACTGTAGTGTGGTACGGAACCCTACTAGTGCGAGTCCGACTTGCACTTGGCCAGTTTATTTGTTTCTTGTACCTATTTTACTTATTTGTTGTTTTGTTCAATTGATATTTCATTTTTGTATGAAACGTACCAAGTGTGCGCTCAATCTTATTTCCCTTGTTTGCTCTCCCTTGATTGTCATAAGAACGAAGCACGACACTGTTTGATTTCTAGGCCACGGAAATGATAAATGTCTTGCTCGGATGAATTATAATTTCTTGTACTGTGTGCTTTCAAATTGACATTGGAGGTACGTGGATTGGAGGTTTTCCGTTGATTTATTACAATATTGTTTTTCAGTTCATAGGAACTTATTTTTGTGTTGCTTTTGTTCGGATTTTAAAAGCAAAATGGCCAGTAAAATTACGGGCACCTGTTATACTTGGGATCCTTAGGGCCACTTTCACCGGTTCCTGATAATGCGTCAGTTATCTGTCTGGCGCAAGACGCCATATAAAAGCTGTCAATAATCTGTAAGATTTCTTCATGTTAGCGCTATCAGGAACCGGTGAAACTGGACCTTAATATGGGTCGAGTCATGGTTAATTTAAATGCACAGATGTTAGTTTTATTACATAACTGATAGGTACTTAAATTCAAAATTTAAAATCAGCCCCGATTGATCTATTTATAATCTGTTAATTGAAACTGCCAATACGCCAATACAGAACGATTCTGCTGTAAGTTAAGGAGGAGTAGAGTATTCTGCAGATTCTAAGAGATGCCCCATGCATAAGGTCATTGCTGCCATATTCTTAGAATATCATTGAAGTAAGAGGATAACGAATTTTGATTTGATCAGACCAATGAAATGTTCGTGAAACAAAGCTAAAAACTCTCAGTTTTAAACACCTATAAAAAAATCTAAATCAATATTGGTTCATCCGTTCAGCCACTACGATGCCACAGACAGAAACACACATACACAGAAACACACGTCACACTTATAACACCCCTTCTTTTTGTATCGGGGTTCAAAAATACGATCGCAGTCAACTGTATAGCCATTAAAAACGTTTCCCCGAACTTAAGTCATATTATCAAAAAGCCAGTTTCTTTTAAGAATATTATTATTAATCACATTATTTATTCATTTTTCTTAAGTTTAGGATTTTTACAATATTTCATATAAAAAAAAATAAAGAAAACAAATATAAAAACAAAACATTATAAAAAACCTAAACCTAGAGTGCCGCCACAGGTGCCGCCGGTAGCGGGGCAGGGCCCAAGCTACCGGTGGTTAGGACTGCAGAGAGAGGAACCTTCTGACGATGCGTGCCGTGTCAAGAAGTACCGCCTTCTGTATCTGGCCCTTGATCCAGCCGTCTAACGAGTCTTTTGAGATGTTGGTCGAGACTCTTCGCTATTAGGCCGTTTGCTGACACGACTATCGGGACAATACTAGTCGAGTCAACATCCCACATGGCGGTAACCTCGTAAGACAAGTCAAGGTACTTGCTAAGCTTGTCCTTTTCAGCCTTCACGAGGTTCTCGTCATGCGGGATGGTGATGTCGACTAACACTGCCGCTGAGACCGGTCGACTATCACGATATCAGGTTTATTGGCGACAATAGTCCTGTCCGTGATAATAGATGGGTCCCAATAGAGCAAAGCACGACCATTTTCGAGAACTGGCGCAGGTGCGTACTTATAGTACGGTACCTCGGACTCGACAAGGCCTAATTGAAGAGCAAGTTGCTGGTGGATGATCCTGGCTACGAGGTTATTTCTGTGCAAGTACTCGCCGTTAGCAAGATGAGAACAACCGGAAATAATATGCCTGAGTGACTCTCCGGGACGGCGGCATGCCCGACAAATGTCGACCGTACCGTCCTTCATGATATATTTCCGGTAGTTGTTCGTCTTGATAACTTCGTCAGCAATTGCACTAACAAAACCTTCGGTTTCCCCAAAGAGGTCCCCGAATCGTAGCCAGTTCACCGATGCGAGCAAATTCACATCGGGCCCTGTTAAGGCCTTGCTCTTCCATACGTCCTTGCGGTCTTCGGTGCTCAGCACCTGAGGTTTGCGCCAGTTCTCTTTGCCTAAGGAGAGAGGCGTTAAGGTCCTGTCAACTGCTACCACATCGCGATGCATCCCACACTCGTTGCTTAGGAAATATTCCCGGAGTCTGCATACTTCACGGTTATGGAGAGTCTTGGCTCTCCATAACCGTGAAGTATGCAGTCTCATAACAGACGAGCGTGGGTGGAGCATGCGATGTGACGTCAGTTGTTGTCGAACCTTTCTGTCCAGGGCGTCTAACTCGGTCTGAGTCCACCTTAGTATGCCAAAGGTGTATGTAAGTAGGGGCATAACCCAGCCATTGAAGGCACGCACCTTGTTGCCTCCTGACAAAATACTGTTAAGTACCTTTGTCAGGCGACCAAAAAAACGCTCCTTCACCGACTGCTTTATCCCCCCACTCTCGATACCTAATGACTCTGACATACCAAGGTATTTATAGGTGTCGGCTTCGGAGAGAGATCTGAAAGTCATTGTATCAGAAAGTTGTAAATTCATTGAATTCACAACATTCCCCCGCTACACGTGCATGACCGCGCACTTATCTACACCGAACTCCATGTTGATGGCGTTGCTGAAAGTCTCAGTAACTTTCAGTAATTCCATCAAATCATGGCGCTGCGGTGCAAAAAGTTTAAGGTCATCCATGTACAGCAAGTGTGAAATGACTTCACCCTCTCTCCTAAGTCGATAGCCCAGCCCTGAATCTTCTAATAATGTGCTTAGAGGATTTAGGGCTAGACAGAACCACAACTGACCACAACGGACTCAGGCTATCTCCCTGGAAGATGCCTCGCTCAATCCTTATAAAGTTCTGCGGATCAGAGGGGCTGTCTCCATCACCCGGTTGACGAAGGACTGTGGTCCACTGCCTCTTATAAGAACCTAGAAAAGATCTCAGAGTTGTATCAATTTTATACAACTCTAAGATCCTCTCCAGCCAGATATGAGGCACTGAATCATAGGCCCTCTTGTAGTCAATCCAGGCGGTGGAGAAAGCCCCTCTGTTCCGCCGGACTTGTTGGCAAATGGTCGTGTCGATGAGGAGGAGCTCCTTAGTACCACGTGACCCAACCTTACATCCATTCTGAGAGGGGGCCAAAATATTGTGTGCAACAATGTGCGAATTAATTTTAAACCTCAGAATAGATGTAAGAAGCTTGTACAGCGTTGGTAAGCATGTAATGGGTATATAGTTCTTCGGTTCCGTGGTACTACCGGACTTGTGGAGCAGGAAGGTGACACCGATTGTCATGAATGTTGGCAAGGAACCAACCTCGAGGGCTTGTTGGAATTGCGCCGCTAAGCAGTCGTGTGAGCATCGAATCCACTTTATCCAAAAGTTGTGTAATCCGTCCGGTCCTGGACTTTTCCAGTTCTGGGCCGTACGGAACGCACAACTAACGTCTTCGGGGCTAATAGTGATAGCCCCCATGGATTCGATAGGTTCACACGCGCGCTCAACGACGCTCATCCAATCACCCTCCGTGTGTTCGACGGGCACCGACCAGATACTACGCCAGAAGTTATTCATGGCAGTAGCATCCGGACACTGCTCCTCATTCACACGTTTATTGGTTCCTTCCCAACCTCGGTATACCTTCCTTTGGTCACTTTGGAAGAGGCGATTTTGATAATAGCGATCTACACGCGCTCATAACATACATGCTTCAGAAAGTCAATGCGTTCCGTGACACAAGTCATGTAGTCCCGGGGTCTAATCCCAGTCCCAGCAACGGCCTGGTTCACGAAACGCATGACTCGGGGGCGATTATTACCCCCTCTGAAGCAGATCAACTTCGCAATAAGAGTCCTAAACATATTGATGCGACACTCGATTCGTTCTTGCCACGCAGGGATAGCGGGGCGTCGCGGTACTCGGTCAGTATCCGGAAACTTGACGCGAACAACGCGACACGCCGCTATAGCCGCGCAGTAAAGATTCGAGTGTGTATCAACTAATGTTTCGATAGTCTGCATATATGGGACTAGCAAAACGTTTAGGGCTCCCATTAACGCCAGGTTACGTTTATTCATTGGCAAACGTGGTAGTCGCGGCCTAGAGTCAGGAGTAGTGCGATACTCCAAAATCGCGTCTTCCAAAGCCCTCCTCAAATGCTCATTAGTCTGGGTACTTACGTTAGTATTCGTACAATCGTCTGCGTCTAGCGCGGCATCCGCCGGGGCAGACGTCGAAACCGAGCCTGTCGGCCCCTGCGTCGACGACACACTGGGCGGGTCCCGCGCTAAAGCAGAAGTAGTATGAATAATAGGTAACGCCTCCAGACGCAGCCGATCAAGCGCAGAGTCGTCCAACAGCTTGAGCCGCTGGATGGCCCGCACCTGATCCGATAGTCGTTGTGCGGTAACGGTGACGGCTGGTTCAAGGACCTGAAACAGAGGTAGTATCCTATCGCGGTACGCGGTCAGGTTAGTTCCTCCCTCTGTAGCCCCGTAGTAGGCGCGCATGCAGTTCTCATTTAAAGACTGGGTCCATCGCATGCGACGCGCTACACCACCGGTAGCGAGGGCCGGGCGCGGAGCAGAATGCCCCACAGGCCCCAAGCGTGCCGGTAGCGGTGGTCGTCCTCGTCGTCGCGCAGGTGGTGGTGGTGGTGGCGGCGGCGGCGGCGTAGGCCCGTCGTCATCACTCGACGAGCTGCCCTCCGGGGGAGTGACAAAGTCGTCCCTCGACGATGTGCTCGGCGATGACGCGACGGGCGGAGGTGGTTGGTGCGCGCTGCTGGTATCCGCTAAACGTTTCTGGGATCTTGTGATCATTTTTTATTACTTTTACAACAATTCTGTATTTGCCTTGTACATATTTTATTATTATTATTTCTTTGTTTTTGGCTGATTTTGATGACATAACTGTATGTCAGATCCGGAAAATCGTATGTAGATTAAATATATATTACTCGAAGTACTTTTTTTTTTGATGAAATAGTATAAACACATTTATTATACTTCCTGCTTTTATTGTATGGTTGTTGTGTTGTAATTATGAAAGCAAAATTGTTTAATAAAAGTAATATCAAAATAAAATTTTCCAAAAGACGTCTTTTCTAAATATTATTACAACAAGAGGTTATCTCAAACCGCAAAACGCCTTCAAACTTTTACCACCATCGAATTCCATTTTAGAATGTCGATTGGACCAATCAATGGAATATTATTTCAGGAAATGCCTATTGCCCTCGTTCGCCAATTTCAATTGAATCAATAAAAAACCCATTAAATTGAACCAAACTGACGACTTCAGGCATGTGAGCGATCCATGGAATGTGGTTTGGCGCAAATGTTCGCGGAATCTGTATTTTTTTTTTTGTGTGTGTATGTTCGTGTGTGTGTATGTGTGTGTGTGTGTGTGTGTGTGTGTGTGGCATCAAGGCGCCCAAAAGAATAAAACATTTTTTTTGTTTTGTTTCATTTGTGAGTGTTCTTAGCTTTGATTTATGAAAATTCGTTCAGCTGCTTTAGCGTTTTAAGACCACGAGCTCTTTTCTATATGATTTTTTTTTTTAAATCTGAGTAGCCTCTGTTTTCAGAGTTTATAAGTCACCTGAAGAACACTAGCATGGCCTAACACCCCCGACTGATCTATGACATTTATACCTATCCATTACAATTAGCCTAAACATGACATCTCTGATGTAAGTTTGTGAAAAGTCGAGTAATCTTCAGATTCCAGGAGATATTTTTTTTTGCCTGATCGCCTGCCTGCTTGTTAAAAACCTCCAAAATTGGGTATTTTTCCAAAAGTTGCTAATTTCCAAATATCTCGCAAACCATTAATTTTCGGCCATACATTAAGGGGGCTAAATATGTCGCATTTTAGCCCCTCTATCTGCTCCTGCCGGGAATACGTCAAATTTCCAGTAACCCTGTATATTTACTAGCGACCCGCCCCGGCTTCGCACGGTTGCAATACTGAGTCATCATTATCAGCCGGTATCAGTCCACTGCTGGACGTAGGCCTCCCCCAAGACACGCCACTGAGCCCGGTCTTCGGCTTTTTGTTTCCAGTCACTGCCCACTGCTTTGCGATTTTCGAAATTATCAGTGTTTCTCTACTATACTATGCATGTACTATACATATAAAAAAAATACAAACTATGGTGGATGTAAGGGAGCATAAATACCACCTCAGTGCTCCCAGCCAACTTCACCGTGGTGCATCCTGCTGACTAACAAACGAGGCTCTGGCGAACGACAAATGGCGGTATAACTACTTTTAAATTATGGCGTAGCTAAATACTACAGGCCGGTGATGGGCAGCAGCTTCACTATAATCAGACTACTCTGTAAAAAGTTATGCGTTGTCATACATACAAAAAAAATAATATACGCGTCGACTTGATAACCTCCGCCGTTTTTTTTTCGTCGGTTAAAAAATAGGAATAATAAGGTATTATTCCTATTTTTGTGATACATACATATATACATACTTACTTAGATAAATACATAAACTCGAAAAACATAACCCTCCTTCTTTCGCAGTCGGGTAAAAACAGCCATCCAATCCGCTATACACTTTGACGCTAGCTCAACAACTTCATCATATATCTTCGAAATTGTCTCACAATCAACCTTGAGGTTAATGTATGAAGAAAGAGACAAATTACATCGTATTTCTTTCGAAACAGATGGAGAACGTCTAGGGCGTACATTGAAATTATTATCCGAGCTAAGGAACGGACACAGCGCAGCGTTCTGCGTGCACGATCTAGGCGGCGATCAGATAGCGCAGTAATATTTGTACCGACTAGTTAACACCAAACGCGAACAGAAAAAAATTGAAAAGTACCGAGATTGCGCCCGCAGATCGCGGGACGCTGCGGTGTGGCCGTACCATTAGGTGTTTAGACATTATCTGTAATGGGCTGTGGGGTGGGCTAATAACAGTCCTCATTTGTATAGCTTCGATAATTTTAACAAGCTTTTTTTGTGTCGTATAGGTATGTACTATTCATTATTCTGTTGTATAGGCTAGCGTTTGACCTCACTTGTGTAGGCAGTTGTATAGTAGCACGCGGGCGCGACGCAACTGAACTTTGTGCGTGTGGGTTACTTGTGTAGATACTCACTGTTGCGCAGACTACGACGTTTGCTACGATGCGTCGATGGGCTTCGTCCGGAGCAATCCAATACCTTTGCGAGACTTCTTCTCCCGTAATGCTGTCCTATTATTCACAACGAATTAAATTGCTCAAAAAACATTATTTAAATATTAAATTCTAAATATAATTCTAAATCTTGGAAATATATTAAGATTTATTATTATTATGATAAACTGACAATATTTTGTGTACATCTACTCAGTGCTGAGGCACAGAATATATAATAGTTAAGTACGTAAGCTGAGGCACTGAAGGGGAATAAAATATACCAAACTTCTCCACTAGATGGCGTTGTCAACCGATAAAACACACTATCGTTTCATTTTGGAGTTGGGTGCTTTTATTAAGTCACTTAACTAAACTATAAATTCACTTTTCGGACTTCTTCTATTTTTAGTTTTTGTTTTTGGAACACGTTAAATCTGTGAATTTCAACAGTTAACGTCCGAATTTATATATAGTATTCCAATAAAAGGGTTACTGTTAGGTTACCCAACTTAGGTAATTTGACGTTTCTCTTTCTTAAATGCGTCTTCTAAAGTCTTCTTTCTCAAATCGGTTCAAAATTAACGGAGTAATCGCGTAACATACACATACGAATTGAGAACCTCTTTCTTTTTGGGAAGTCGGTTGAAAAATAAGTTTTTTGTATGGAAATTCCTTTTGATTTTTAATGAAATGTCGTTTTTATTATTATTTTATGTCACAGCAAGTCTATTTATTACAGTTTGTAAGATCGAGGATAAAACGCCTGAAAAAACACGTTTTTTGTATGAAGACCACCTTTTATTTTTAACTTTATTCTGTTTTTATTATTTGTTGTTGAATGCCCGATAGTAATACAATTTCATGTATCTACCTATACCTATAATTTAAAATAATAATATATTGTATTCATTTATTGAAATATATATTTATGTATATATTTATATACCTGTTACAGGTATAGTGTAAATAATGTATAAGTATGTGTCCGTATAATATAATATATATTTTACTATGGTATTTGTATGTATGTACCTGCATATATAATGTATATAGTAAGTATTATACTTATAAGTAATATTTTTATTCCAGTGTCCTGTAACTTTAATCGCCATAGCCAAACTCCCTTTGTTTTTGTTACTACTCCACACTTGGTTGTCTGGAAGAGATCGTTTTATGCGATAAGACCGCCGATTGTATCACCGATTAAATAAATGTTAATATGTCTAGACTTAAGTTTCTTTCTTGGTATACAATAAAGAGTTTATCTATCTATCTACCTATTAGGTACGGTTAAGGCAATACAGCCCTGTAAATTGCGGACGGACGGACAGCGAAGTCTCAGTAATAGGGTTCCTTTGGTACCCTTTGGATTTGAAACCCAAAAAACCCCGACTATCTTTCGACAGGCTTACACCGTTTTGCCTCTAACTAGACTGGCTGAAAGAACAGGGGCCTTATTCAGTATGACCAATGAGATAACGCGTCCCTTAACGCGCCACGTTACGTTATTGAAAAATTGTATTGTGTATGCCACACTATAGGTAAATTATACAAAACGCGCGCGTTACACGTCCTCATATGTCACGATATTTTGACAGCTCGAAACGCGCTCATAACCTTACCCTACCGCGTTACGGAACTTGAAATTGGCATAGAGAATACCATAACGCGGAGATAACGTAACACGGCACGGTAAGACTTTAAAATGGTCATACTGAATAAGACCCCAGACTGCAAACTTTTATTTCTTAAAGAAGTCAAGGATTTCAATACAATCTCACCAGATTAAGTGATAATAACAAGTAACACATATTCTTGCTTGTCTGAAAATGAAAGATGGCGAATGGCGAGAGAAGGCACTCACTTCACAGGTAGGTGATGATGCGGTCGAAGATGCTAGCACGCTAGGCTTATACTGAGAAATGACTCTCAAGGACAGCTTCCGAAACCACTGGGGAGGGCCACTGTGAAATGTGAACATACATATTTCGATAAAAAATTCCATCCCGCATGGCGGGGATTGAACCCACTACCTCTGGCGGTAAAGCCGATCATTCTTCCACTGAGCCACTGGGCCCTACTTGTTTTAAGGGTTCCGTACCCAAAGGGTAAAACGGGACCCTATTACTAAGACTCCACTGTCTGTCTGTCTGTCTGTCTGTCTGTCTGTCCGTCTGTCACCAGCCTGTATCTCTTGAACCGTGATAGTTAGACAGTTGAAATTTTCACAGATGATGTATTTCTGTTGCCGATACAACAACAAATACTAATAATATCGTTTAAAAACTAAAAAAGAACCGACTTCAATGCCGCGCTATTCATTTTCAGTACCAATTTTGAGATGTTTATCTCAATATCTCTGGAGATACCTATCAAACCTCGATAAAATTACCATGGTACTACACTTGGGATATCTCCTTTCGAACAAAAAAATAATAATCAAAATCGGTTCATAAACGACGAAGTTATCTTCGAACAAACATAAAAAAAAAAAAAAATAATATACGGTCGAATTGAGAAACCTCCTCCTTTTTTTGAAGTCGCTTAAAAACAGAATAAAGTTAAAAATAATAGAGGGTCCCCATACAAGAAACGTGTTTTTTTCGGCATTTCACGCCATCTATGAACGCTTAGTTAGGTAAACGTCCCATAGATGGCGTTATATTGAATTGTTGATCCCTAACACCTTTGTTAGACGTTAGATGGCGTTATATGAAACAAAATGTTTATTAATTACTATTTTTTGCGTAAAATGATAGTGGTATTTTTTGCTCGATCTTATAAAATACTGTAGTGTGGTACGGAACCCTACTAGTGCGAGTCCGACTTGGACTTGGCCAGTTTATTTTCAAACTATCTAAATTATTTGAAATCTGAAATGCATTGTAACTGCGTTAATAAAACAACTAAATGCAGTAATAGCATTGTTGCGGGTAATTGCACAGAAATAACACCAAATTGGGGCGTTGAGGCGTTTATAATATGTAAATTAGTACCCACCGGCTGGTGTACCAATTTATGGTGCAAAATACCAACTAGAATTTGTATTGATCTAAAACTGATCTGATTTTCTCTTTAATTCTATTAATAAAAAAATATTATAGAACTGACTTTCGAAAAAGGAGGAGGTTATATTAAACTCATCAAACTTTGAACTACACTAGTCTATATGCTGGCAGTTTATTTTTAGAATAAGGCATAGTCTTCAATAATTAATACTGATATTAATTTAATACATTTTTTTTCCTGTTCGTAACCAAATTGACTTTTTTTCAACAAATATACAAACAGTACTGAAATTCTAATCAGTTTTCAAATTCTAAATCGTATTTTGTAAATAGTAAAAACCGTACTTAAGCTTGTATAAAGCCTAACTATTATTTTAACCGAATTAACAAAAGGAGGAGGTGCTCAATTCGCCTATAATATATTTGTTACCTCAGAATTCAGTCATTTTTCAATCTATTTAGTTTTTTTTTTGTTTGAGAGAGTATGCTATACATATATCCCATTATAATTATACTGAGATTTGAAAAATATCTCTAGAGATATGGAGATAAACACCTCAAACTTTTATCTTTTCTTTTTTAAAGATCTTAAATTATATTAACCCCCGCATGGTGGTAACACTATCTAGTGTCCGCCTGGCCAGCTACCACCCACAAGTTAGAAAATCTGTCACCAAACATCTAATGTGTTCCGGCAGCCATCCTTGAGAGCCAGTTCCCATTCTAGGCCTAGCGTGCTTACCATCTTCGGCCGCATCATCACTTACCAACAGGTGAGATAGTGGTCAAACGCTAGCCTATAATGTATTTAAAAAAAAAGATTATATTAAATAACAGTTTAACAATAAAACTGTGATTATGTAATGTTGATTGCCGCCTCGATCTAAAAATGCCGGACATTTTGTTAGGCGCTAATTATTTAAATAATTTAATTGATATGCTAAGCACAGACTTGTTTTGATAATAAAATATTTGTTTGATGACAGAAGCTTATTTCAAAGCCCAGATTTTAATGTGGGATTATAATATAGTGCTCGAATTCAATTTGAACAATTTACTTGTTATAAAAGTTTTAGGAGAGTTTATAATTTAGTTAGGAATAGATTTTATTTAATGTTGTTGATGTTTTTTTTGTGTGGCAGTGGGCGGGATGCCATTATATATGCCGCAGAACCGATTACCGTTGGAGTAAGCGTGTTCCAGCGTGGAGACCACGACACGGCAAACGCAGTGTAGGATGCCATCCGGCTAGGTGGAGTGACGATAATTGCAGGGTAGCTGGTAGCTGTTGAAAAGCTGAAGATCTAGCTCAGTGGCGTGCCATAGGAGAGGCCTATGTCCAGCAGTAGACTAATACGGGCTGATAATGATGTTGATGTTTTTAGGGTTCCGTACCTCAAAAGCTTAAAAAAGGAACCCTTATAAGATCACTTTCTTGTATGTCTGTCTGTCTGTCTGTCCGTCTGTCCATCTGTCTGTCTGTCCGTGTGTCACCACCGATTTTCTCAGGAACGGGTGGACCCAGCAAGTTGAAATTTATACCAGATGCTGAGGTCTATAGTCCCTATTAGGTGTATAATAATCAAGGTCCTGAGTCAATACGATAAAAAGATATGGGCATATTTAAATTTTCGCGAAAACTTGTAAGTACCAAAATTTGCCTTCATTTCCATCTTTTTTTATTTTTCCGATTTTTTCCTTTGCTTGTGCTGTAAGACCTTGCTTATGACCAAAATTGACAATTCTAGGTCAACTGGAAGTACCCTATAGGTTTTGGGTCGAAAACCTAAAGGGTACTTCCCGTTGATCTAGAATCATAAAATTTGGCATAAAGCGTGGTCTTACAACACAAATAAAGGAAAAATTCCAAAAAATAAAAAAAAGTTGTATATTAAAGGGTGTCCCCATACATACATAGAACCGCCAATTAAGATAGGCCTCTGAGTTATATGAGCGCTTATACAATTTAGAGGTCTAACTTTATTGGTACCAACCAACGTTGTACGGAAGCCTCGGTGGGGGAGTCAAACTCGACTAAGCCGGTTTTATTTTAAGATGTTTAATAATTAATAAGTACCAAAATAAAAAAATTATCATAGAATAAGAAAATGGCCTTGTGTCAATAACTAAATAATACTGAGATATTTCAGTTCTAGGGAAATAAAATACTGAACAGTATTTATTTTTCACTTATAATTTATTAACGGAATGTAAAATTAATCTAGTGATTTCCCCCATTAAATTTATTAAAATAACTAAAACTTATGTGTGGGAACAGAATACAAATAATTGTTATTGCACAATACACGTTTTAAAGTATTGTAATATATAGCTATAAATAATATGTCTACACATTTTTATGAACGCAAGTAAAACCAATATTAAATGTTTGTGCATATGACAAAATATAATTAAGATCGTTTAAAAAACTATAAATGATCGACTTCAAATGCCGCTCTAGTCATTTTCAACCGACTTCGAAAAAGGAGAGGTTCTCAATTCATCTGTATGTTTTTTGAAGTGAAAACTTCTTTAGCGGCGTTGTGAATCTTTTGGGATGGGTAAAAAATATTAAACTCGCGTCAGGACCTCGCTAACCCGATCGAAAAATCGTAAGACGGAGAGAGAGTAGAAACGTTTTTTGGGATGGATAAAAATGTTAAACTCGCGTCAGTACACGTGACCTGATCGAACATTCGTAAGACGGAGGGAGAGTAGACCAAATGCATAATGTTTATGTTCAAGTTTTCCCTTCTGCCGGCACTCCCGGAGTGCAACCCGTTGTTTTTTTTGCTTATTTTTTGTATGTATGTTACGCGATTACTCCGTTAATTGTAAACCGACTCAAATGATCCTTTTTTTATTCGGTAGGGTCACAGATTATATAATAGTTACTACGTAACAGATATTTCACTCCCCTACAAAAACACAATACCAACGTTTATTTCAGACAATACAAGCAAAAATGTGTAAGGCGCTCGACCTAGCGTTATTATTACTTCGTTCAGCGCGATGTACCGGCGCGCGCACGATACAGTAAATGGTTGACACAAAAAAAATTACGAATTATTTTTATTTACCTCACAAAACAACATAAAAATTCCTATCAGCACTTACCAACAGGTGAGATAGTGGTCAAACGCTAGCCAGAAAAAAAAATTACGCCGTCTTGTCATTTTAGTATCGTTAGAATAAAAAAATGAAAAATATTATGCTTGTTTTTTGTCAAACCCGCAAAATGACTACGAAAAACTTAAATCGTTTCTAATATAGAATACGAATGCGCAGTTATCCCGTCATTTGAATAATAATATACGTTGCCCGCGCGTGAGCAGTGACAACCGACTGGCAGATAGTACCGCCGGCGTTGACGAAAGTTTAGGTATATAGCGCAGTAGCTATGGGCATAGATGAATATGCTATGGGCGAGTGAGGCAGGCCTGGTAGGGTACATTTTTGAAGTGGTCCCATTGTAATTTCATCGATATCTGATAAGTATCTCTAAAAATATGACGATAAACGTCTCAAACTTGCTACTGAAACTGTCTCGCGGGGCATGGAAGTCGGTTGTTATAATTTATAAACTATTTTAATTATCAGGATCAAGTTTGAGGTGTTTATCTCCATATGTCTGGAGATACTCATCAGATCCAATGTTAAAGACGAAATAAACTTCTTTCAATAAAAAAAAATATTGCAAATCCGTTTATATAATACTAACCGCGCCCCGCGGGTTTGCCCGCGTTGAACCTGGATATAAACCTAACTCTTGAATCACTTTATCCATTGATGAAAACTGCATTAAAATCCCTTGCGTAGTTTAAAAGATATAAGCGTATAGATAGATAGATTATATCCTTTATTATCTTAGTTTTAAATATGTATTATGAATATCATACGCTAGGTGGAGCGATGATATACGCAAGCTGGCTGGCAGCGGTTGGAAACGAATGGCTGAAGATCGAGCTCAGTGGCCTGCCATGGGAGAGGCCTATGTCCAGCAGTGGACGGAAATTGGCTGATAATTATGATGATGATGAATATCTTACGTATTTCATAAGAATTAAGAGTCTTCATTCATTATCTTTTCAAACTCTATACATATATAATATTCCTAGCTTAATTTACCCTTAAACTATAGTGCAACTAGGCATACATGTTTTGGAATACAATTAAGAACATTACAATACTTACTCATTAATATTGTACTAATTATATTGAATTGTAATCTGTTTTGTATACTATGAATAAATAAATAAATAAATAGATAGGGTAGTGACTTTGTTTCATACTATGTAAAGATTAAGATAACGATGTTATGCCTGAACATGTATAAACAAATGTAAACATTCGAAATGAGATACATTCCTTATTTGGAGACGGTTAAAAATTCATTATAATTCATAGGTAGGTAACCCATATTCTTCTTATTACCTGGACCTTTACAATTCCGTCCAGTTCTTGCTAAAAGGGTCCCAACAAGAAGAATATAATAAACAAACCCCGTCATGGGCCGTGAACGTGAAAGTTTACGTTAAGTTTTCACGGAACACAAACTGCTCAGTCCAGGGCTACGGTGTACAAAATAACTTACAAAATAATACTTTTAGTATAGAGAAGCAGAATGTAGAGGGTATCTGTGAACAGGCTAAAGAGGCGAGTCGGACTCGCTTACGTAGGTTCCGTGTAATACAATACAAATACTTGACTTTCTTTCTTTATTGACACCAATTCCAAAAATAGCTTAATTTAGGCCTTAACTAACTAAAATAAATGTACAATATACATATACATACATTATATAATACAATAGGCAATATTATCGCCAAAAGCGTCAAAAAAATCTTCCAAACAACCTTTGGATGGACATAACATTATAAAATCAACATTAGCCAGTGGTGTATATTAACTCTTAGTAAATAATGCTTATAGACTACATAGTCGGTTACATATTTATAATATGTTTATATTGTGGCATACATATGCTACAATATTAACATACATCGTTCTGTTCCGTATCACAGTGCAATAAATAAAATTTACCGAAAAAACACGTACAAGTGTTTTTTCGGCATATTTTCCACCACCAACCATGAAACTGCCTTTTTATAGCAGTAGCGATTATTTTTGTACTATTTATTTAACGTTGTGTTAAGCTAGATGTTAGATGAGAAGATTGGCTAAAGAGTTGAAAATAGGTTTGGTGAATTATATCAATGCTCAACCTGACTTGCTACTAAAAAAGTAGTTTACAATAAATACTAAAAACAAATTAAATTAACATTAAAAAGGAAACAAGAAACGTGTTTTATCTGAAAATTTTACGGAACCCTACGTGTACGAGTCTGACTCGCACTAATTTAGCCAGTTAATTTTAAATTGGTTAGGTACAATTTTCATGAACACTAGTAACTTGGAAGAAATATAAAATTCTAATTTAATTAATATAATTTTTCCACCGACTTCTAAAACAAAGAGGTTCTCAATTCGTCTGTATGTTTGTTTTTTTTTTTTTTGGTGTGTATGTTACGCGATTACTCCGTCAATTCTGAACCGATTCGAATGATTCTTTATGTTAGTTATCGGTAGGGTACGTTTTCGAAATGGTCCCATTGTAATTTCATAGAGATCTGATAAGTATCTCCAGAGATATGACGATAAACGTCTCAAACTTGCTACTGAAATTGATTCGCGGGGCATTGAAGTCGGTTGTTTAAGTTTTTAAACAATCTTAATAGGGAATATGCATGAAGCTCAGATTTATTGGAATTTTTTTTTTTCTATTCTTTGCTGTCCTGGAGTTATACGTAAAACCTTTTTTTATATTTAATTCCATTTTATTTGCTTAAAATAATAAAATAAAAATGCAATTTAAGCGACGGAAATTTAAGTTTTTAAAACAGATCACCATTGGTCGAATCGAAAGTTGACGTCATTATGCATTGAGCGCGGGAACATAAAAATAAATGTATGGTGTGGTCTTATTGTATTTATTTCCAAATATTGTGTTTGCCGCGAATTATTGTGCAGAAATGTATATTACTAACCATTTAATATAGATAATAAACTGGCCAAGTGCAAGTCGGACTCGCACTAGTAGGGTTCCGTACCACACTACAGTATTTGATAAGATCGAGCAAAAAATACTACTATCATTTTTCGCCAGTAAAAAATAATAATTAATAAACATTTTATTTCTTATAACGCAATCTAACGTCTAACAAAGGTGTTAGGGATTGCCATTTCAATATTACGCCATCTATGGGACGTTTACCCAACTAAGCGTTCCTAGATGGCGTGAAATGCCGAAAAAAACACGTTTCTTGTATGGGGACCCTCTATTATTTTTAACTTTATTCTGTTTTTAGTATTTGTTGTTATAGCGGCAACAGAAATACATCATCTGTGAAAATTTCAACTATTCCCTGGTGACAGACGGACAGACAGACAGACAGACAGACAGACAGACAGACAGACAGACAGACAGACAGACAGACAGACAGACAGACAGACAGACAGACAGCGGAGTCTTAGTAATAGGGTCCCGTTTTACCCTTTGGGTACGGAACCCTAAAAATGAGTACGAGATTAGAGAAACTGTATAATTTAATAAAAACATGCCATTGGCTAAATACAATAATCGCGCGGAGTCTTAGTTAAAGAAAAAAAAGCTAGTTTGCTTCAAGCGGCGTGTGTCTGACGTAAGTGCGTGACGTCACAATGTATTACCAAAGAGTCCGGGAAATGATGGCGTTTAAACTGCTCAAATTTATTTGTATATTCAAATGTTTATTTAAAAAATAATTAGACTAATTCCAGCAGTATTTTATTTTTTTATTATGTTATATGGATGTAATGAGTGAAATAAAAATATAAAAAAAAAACATGCATATTCCCTATTATCTAAAAACCAAATTAAGTTCCTGCAATGTGGTCTTTATCAAAAACTGCAGCATGCTATACTTAACTTTGCGCGGCACTGCACAACTTCCGATATCTTGATAGATTTTAGACGTTGAACCTCACATTATTTAGATATTTTTTAAATATTATAAAACTATAACCGGCCGGCCGGTGGTGGGAATCGAAAAAGCTAAGACCTCTAAGCTCCAGGGTGGAAGTGTTAATGGCATAAAGCCGCTAGTAGCGTTTAGTGAAAGTGCAGCACACAATATCTCGACACCATAATCTTATTTTTTTTTTTTTAATAAAGATTACTCGCAATGTGGTTTGCACATTACTAGTATTCTTGTTAACCCCTCCAACTAAGCTAAATATGCTTGTGTCTGGAGTGGGTTCACATCAATAGTGCAATGGGTGGGGTGGAGACCGAACTCACGACCTCTCGATCGCTAGTCCGACACCTTATCCATTGGGCTATTGCCGCCTTAATCTATACACGCCATTGTTGCCCCTCGGCCCAACATAACGGTCTACCTTTATGGGGAGCCCATTTGAGTATAGCAAGTCACCACCCGCCTTAACATTTTTTAATTAGGCATATTTGGCGGGTGCCGTTCCTCATCCCATAGACCAGGCATCAGACATCAAGCAGGGCCCTTATTCAGTAAGACCAATGAGATAACTTGCCAAAAACGTGTGATTTTGTAACGTGCTCTAAACGTAAACGTGTTCCTTAAACGCGCCACGGCACATTATTGAAAATGGTATTCTGTATGCCAAACAATATGTTTTCCATGTTCAGTTTTCGATTCCACGCCATTCATTTATAAACCTTACTTCCGGTTCCATCGGTAATTTTGCGGTTCTATACATTTCTTTATTTTTCTGTCTTTTCTTTACATTAGGTCGATTTACCAGCAATAAAACTTCAATAGCAATCCTGTAGGCTAATTTAAAAACTAAAAAACATTAAATAAATTATAAATATTTTTTTATTGAAAACAATCAATGGATCCTCTTATAAATGCACTAGTTTTGGAACGACAATAAAAATTTCATTCTCAAAATGCGAATTATTGTCAATCATTGCATTGTCATTTTATCAATAACTACATGCGCCCCACAACTTCACCTGCGTTAATAAAAAATGTATCATGTATCGGGATAAAAAGTATCCAATGAGTTATACACTATAGTATTGTATATAAACTATCTATTTACCAAACTTTACCCAAATACGTTCAGCTTTTTTTGCGTAAATATTAATAAGACAACGTTATCGGTTCGCAACAGACTGCCATTTTTTTCTTTGAGAAGTTTACAGTAGGTGGCGCCACTAGGCTCTTATTATCTATATTTTGATAAATTATACAGAGTATAAAACTAACACCCCCACTTATCAAAATAAACTTTATACTGTAGACAGGAGTATCTTTGTACCTACACATGTATTTACAATTCAACATTACAAAGAAACAATGCCAAGTAGATTCATAAACTTGTAATGTTTTATGTGACATAGACCTTTAGTCAATATATCAGCAGGCATTTCCTCACTTGGAATATATTTAACTTTTATATATTTGAACTTTACAACATCTCGAATATAATGACATCGAACATCGATGTGTTTTGATCTATTGTGACTGTGATTATTTAAAGCTATCTTTGCGGCACTTTGATTATCACAATACAAATCTATGACATAAAGTGTATCAGTAATTTCATGCATTAAATTTCTCAAATAGACAGCTTCTCTGGAAGCTTCAGAGAGAGCAGTGTATTCTGCCTCCGTACTAGATAATGATACTGTTTTCTGCTTTTTACTTTGCCACGACACAGCTGATCCGGACAGCATAAAACAGAAACCAGTATAAGACTTCCTATCTAGGGTGTCACTTGCCCAATCACTGTCAACAAAACCTTGTATATCACTAGGATTATTACTATATTTTAAACAATAATTCTTAGTACACTGCAAGTATCTCAATATACGTTTAGCATAGTTCCAATGTATATGACTATAACAGCTATTGAATTGGCTGAGATAGCTTACAGAGTAAGCTATGTCCGGTCTCGTTAATACTGCCAAGTACATTAGGCTGCCAATTAATTTCTGATATGGAACATTAGGTAAACATTCATCAGATGACTTATCTAAATTCAATTTAGGTTCAATTGGAGTACTTTGTGTCTTACAATCAGTCATCTGAAACTTAGAAACCAACTGTTCAATATATTGCTGTTGATCAACAGTTATAACATTTTTATTTTTATTTACATTTACTCTCATGCCTAAATATTGTCTGACAGGCCCTAAGTCTTTTAACTTAAATTCAGAACCTAAAACATTTTTTAATTTATTAGTTTCAGTGTCATCGTTTGAAAAGATTAGAAAATCATCAACGTACAATGCAACTACAATCTTAATTTTCCCGTTGGTTTTTGTAAACAAACATGGCTCATGATGACTGTTTTTAAAATCTAAATAATTTAAAACCTCTTTTACTCTCTCGTACCATGCCAAGGAAGATTGTTTTAATCCATATATAGCCTTTTTTAATTTTAATACTTTTCCCCCACTTTTGTTTACAAAACCTTCAGGTATTGACATATATATATCTTCTTTTAACAAGCCGTTCAAAAAAGCAGTGGTTATATCTAAATGAGTAATACTCATTTGCAACTTAACACTAAGGGCAAACAGTAGCCTTAGGGTAGAATGCCGCACTACTGGGGAAAAGGTATTAGTATAGTCAACACCGTGTTTTTGTGAAAAACCTTTTGCTACGAGCCGAGCTCGAAACCGCACATTATTGTCAACATCAAATTTTTTTATTTAGCACCCACCTGCACTTCACTATAGTCACATCACCTGGATTGTCAACAAGTTCCCATGCTTCACTGTCCTCAAATGACTGCAACTCATCGGCCAATGCTCGCTTCCACTGCTCCCTCTCTGGCCCCTCGAGAGCCTCTGAGAATGAAATCTCTTCAGATGCTGGAACAGTACTGGAAACACACATATTAGAAAGACCATACCGCTCAGGTTGCTTTCTTTGTCGCTTGCGATCCACCTCTGTTATTTGCTCGGGTGTTGACTTTGACTGGACTGCATGTACTGGAACATCTGGTGTAGGAATTTCATCAGTCAATGTTTCATTGCCATCAATATACACTGAAGAATCTGAAGAGCAATCAAGAGAATCCTCAGTTTCTTGAATATTCTGGGATTTTTCCCCCACTGAATCTCTTCTCTCTTCCTCCAGACTGTCTGCTGGTTCTTCATTAGGAATCCAGATGGCTGACTCTTGGCTGGTATTCTCGACCTCTGTCTCCTCTTCCATTACTATAACATCTCTGCTGAAGATAACAGTGTTATTGGTAGGATTATAGACGCGATATCCTTTTACATCCTCACCATATCCAACCAAAATGTGTTGTGTGGCTTTCTTGTCCCATTTCAAACGTTTCTGTTTAGGAATATGTACCATGACTTTGCTGCCAAACAAACGCAGGTGACTTAAATTTGGTTTAGTACCGTACCACAATTCATATGGGGTTTTATCCAAACCCGATGCAATAGACCGATTTTTTAAATACACAGCTGTATTGGCGGCCTCAGCCCAAAATTTTTTGTCTATCTTTGCATCATACAATAAACATTTTGCTTTCTCAACCACTGTACGGTTAGCCCTTTCACAAAGTCCATTTTGTTCCGGAGTATAATAATTTGATTTTTGATGTATTATACCCGCCTGTTTCAAGTAACTCTGAAAGTTCTCATTGCAGAATTCTAGTCCATTGTCTGACCTCAATATCTTGATTTTCTTACTTAGTTGGTTTTCAACAACTGATTTAAATTCTTTAAATTTGCTGAAAGCTTCACTCTTATACTTCAGAAAATATATGAAAGTCATTCGACTATAATCGTCAATAAATAACAGGAAATATCGAGCACCATTTAAAGATTTTGTTTCCATCGGGCCACAAATGTCTGTGTGAATTCTGTGTAGCGTTTCTGTACTTCGCTCACCTTTATGAGAAAAGGGCAATCTCATTTGTTTTCCCTCACAACAAGTGGCACATTGAGACTTAGTTATGTCATAAGTGCTATCATATGACAAACCATCCACAATACCGTTTTTCATTTTGTGCATATCTTGACTGTTTAAGTGTGCTAGCCTTCTGTGCCATAATATTTCACTATTTGCTGAAGTAGCCAATAAACAACTTTGTGATTGTAATCTCAACTTATACACACCTTCAGATAAGTCTGCAGTCGCAACCAATATATTGTTCTTGTCTCGGATATAACAATGGTTACGTTTAAAATCACATTATTTCCATTTTTAATTAGCCCACTTACTGATAATAAGTTGGTTGTTAAGCTAGGCACACATAGCACATTTTTAACTGTTATGTGACATTCTAATTCTGAAACAATGTCTACGTCTCCGGAACAAAGTACTGGCACTTTAGATTCATTTGCGACAGCAATTTCTGGTAAACACGGCGTTTCATTCATGTTCTTAACCCATGCCTGATTCGCAGTCATATGTGCACTTGCACCGGAGTCCACATACCATTCATTCTTGTTAAACTTTCCATTCAGGAAAACAACATTAAATAAAAAAATGTTACTTGCATTTTTTTTTATCAATGGGCACTGATTTCGATAATGTCCTTCCTCTTTGCACTTATAGCATGTGATAGATTTTGTTGCTGTGTTATTAGTCACTGTCTTTTTGTTCGACGTTGACGATGACGCCGATGACGGACCGCCATATTTCTTTCCAGAGGAATATTTATTTTTCGCTGCGAATGCTGCGCCACGTGCCTCAAAATCACTGGTAACTTCCATGTCGAGCAATTTTGACTTGATGACATCCGCAGTTATCGAAATACCCGAATGTTCAATTGCCATTATCATGGGCGAATAGCGATCAGACAAACCTGCTAATAGTAATGAGCCGACCCCGTTTAACCGTTGAGCTGTTTCGACCATTTGTGTGACATAGGTAGCCATCGAGTCACAATTTTCAAGTCTTATAGATATCAAATGTCGAAGTAAGGTTATTTTTCTTGAGAAACCAGAATCATCAAACATGGTTTTTAGCTTATTCCATAATTCTGCAGAGCTCTTGGTATTCTTAATATGCACGTACAAAGCTGGATCTATCGTTAATATTAACTTTGCCTTCGTTTTGGCGTCGTCCACTGGCTTTATTTCAAAATCTGCTGTTGGTTTGAGGTACTTGTCCATACCTTCAAGTACCAACAAGTTTTCCGCCGCGAAGCACCACTCATCATAATTCTCCCTGCCTTTTAGTTTTGGCACACTGGCAATATAGTTTGTAGTCATGTTTCCGCGAAAAAACGTTTTCAATTTATCTATTTTACACTAAATAACTGATAAAATATGGAAAAAGCCCATAACCTAATAAGACAACGTTATCGGTTCGCAACAGACTGCCATTTTTTTCTTTGAGAAGTTTACAGTAGGTGGCGCCACTAGGCTCTTATTATCTATATTTTGATAAATTATACAGAGTATAAAACTAACAAATATTAGTAAGATTGTTAATAAAGTTATACATACATACAATCACTCCTTTTTCCTGTTGGGGTAGGCAGAGAAGAAAAGGAAAGAAGTGCCTAGGTACTTCTTTACTTTTTTTACTATTTAATGTGAATTTTACCTACTCGCATAATATAGGCTATTTTTGTAAATAGTTAAACCTACCCTTAGTCCATCTTATTGCAAATGTAATGTTGGTCATCCTTTTATAACTTGTTCAACAAACAGACGCCAATAATGAAACTTGTAAATGTTTTTATGTATATATCATGATGCACCGCGCATGCGTAGTTTTACGCGCGCTTTTTGGTTAAATTCCACTATGTCATTTACTGTCAATTTTACTTCAAACAATCAAGACGCGCGCGTTACACGCCATCTTACCTCACGACTTGATATTGGCATAGAGAATACCTTTGATGCGAATAACGTGGAGAAATTGTAACGCGGCACGTTAAGACTTTAAAATGGTCATGCTGAATTAGGCCCCAGCACAAATTCAAAGCCATGATAAAAAATTTACAATCTTTTTATAGTTTTTCATCTTTCCATCCACAATCCATATTTAAGCAAAAATTGTAAAGGGCCTCTTGACGTTGGCTTCGACTTCGTCAATGCCTAATAAAGGACCGGGCATTTATGACCTGAGAATGTATGTTTGAATAAAAGATTAATTAAATTAATATCACCCCAGGCTAACTAGTAGAAGTGCAACAATTAAATAGCAGTTCTTTTCTTTCATTCAATTTGGACAGCGAAACGCTAGGAGCTATATGTCCTGTGAAATATAACCCAATGTGATGTGTGTATAGAATAATTACTTACAATCAAATTTCTAAAGCATCCCCGACTGATCTATGTTTTTTTTAAATATCTTATTGGCCAGCGTTTGACCACTATCTCGCTTGTTGGTAAGTGATTATGCGGTCGAAGATGGTAAGCACGCTAGACCTAGAATGGGAACTGGCTCTCAAGGATAGCTGCCGGAACACATAGATGTTTTGGTGATAGATTTTTTAATTTGAGGGTGGTAGCTGGCCAGGCGCACACTAGATAGTGTCCTGCCACCATGCGGGGGTTGTTGGTTTTTCCTTCACCGTGGGGCAACTGTGAGAAGCGCACATACATTTTTCGATACAAAAATCCATTGGTGAACGGCAGGGTTTGAACTCGGTTCCATGGCATCAAAGCCACCTCAAAGTGACCTGTTTATTGAGACAATTCCAATTCAATGAGCCCAAACATGACATGACAGGCTGTAAGTTGGTGAGGAGTAGAGTATTCTGCAGATTTCAGGAGATGCCCTAGCATGCCCTACCATGCTTCCATATTCTTACAATATCATTGAAGGAAGAGGATACCGAATTTCGAATTGATCAGACCTATGAAAGTTGATATCATAGCGTAATCAGCTAGAAAAAGCTCAGTCATGGATTTTGATGAATCCAATACTATTTCAACTAGCCAATGTTTTATATATTTTGACCTAGATATAACGCACACGATATTTTTATTGTTTCCTAAAATGTGCAAAAATATCAAACATTTAACTTCTACCCTCAACTTTGCACTTAATTGTGATAAATCGGTTACAGACTAACAAATCATAAGCACCACAGGTACGAAACTACTTTCTCGAAATACGTTTAAAAATGACCCGTAACTCTATATTTACGTAACGGGAAAAGTAAGCTAAGAATCCTTTAGAACGGCGATTTAGAATCGCGACTTTATATCAACTCTGTGGTCCGGACATTTGGTTCTAAAGACGGTCCGGTCAGAGCTACTTGGGTTTCAATTATAATGTGACCCTTTTTTATTAAAGCGTCGATTATTTTTACCGATTTACAAAAAAGAGGAGGTGCTCTATTAAACTGTTTTTTTTTATGTTTGTTACTTCAACTTCGTAATTTTTTTAACTGATTTGAATTTTTTTTTTTGAGAAAGTTTGCTTTCTGTGTGTTCCCATTGTAATTTTATCAAGATCTGATAAGTATCTCCAAATTTATGAAGATAAACACCTCAAATTTAGAACTGAAATTAAATGACAAATTTAAACGAAATGGCTAGTGAAATAAAAAAAAAACAGCATAGAAAAACAGCAGATTGCCCTAACTATCAGGCAAGTTTCTTTTTAATCTGGTACTACCCCCAAATATGAGAAAGAAATAGCACGACAAAAAGTCGCGCTACAAAAAGTCGCAAAGAGACCCCCCGGCACGATAAGCTAAATGTGTGCGACCCGGATAAAATATGACGGTAGTCGTAAATTTCTTCTCGAATTGTTGAGTTTGAATTACCCTCCGCTTGTTAAACTGAGGATTTTTGCAATAAAGCCACTTATAACGGTCTTTTAAAAGCGACTGTGCGAACGTAAGAGGATTATTATTAAAATATTGCTAAAATATTTGAAATTGAAAGAAAATAGCATAACAAATAACAATGTTACTTTAATAACGTCGATATAAACACGGTAATATAATATGTTATTTGCGTGATATAAAACTCCTACCACTATGCCAGACTATAGTATATACATCACTAATATCATCAATTACCACATTTGGTCACAAGTGGGAGTACAAGCAAGCGGCGAATCGGTAGTAGGACCACACGGATTGGGAAGCAGAAATCATAGGGGGCAAATGCTCGTCAACGTCCTAGAAAAAGAGGGGCTTTTTCTGATGAAATCCTTCTTTCAGAAAGACCCCCAGCGGAAGTGGACGTGGCAAAGCCCCGACGCTATGACCAAAAATGAGATCGACTTCATTATGACGGACAAAAAGCGCATATTTAGATGTCTCAGTGATCACTAGGTTTTAAACTGGCAGTGATCACCGACTAGTCCGAGGCTCTCTAGATATCGACTGTAAGCTTGAACGTGTTCGTCTAATGAAGTCCACGCTCCGACCCAACATGCTACAATCCGTGGCCGCGTCCAAAACATTTCAGCTGAAACTGGAGAACCGATTTGCTGCACTGGAAACCAGAGGAATCTCTACAGCTAATGCAGAAGCGACGTGAAAACCCCGCAGTCACTTCATCAGATCAACGGACTCTCAACAAAAAGATTTTTAAATTTGTACGACGTGACCTCCGGAACTCCAACACATGCACAATTAAAGAAGCGATAGAGCAAAACCGGGGGTCAAAAGTATTTATCCAACAGCTGGGCCGAAGCCATCTGACGAAGTTGACCACTTCTAACGGGAGTGTCGTCGCTTCTAGGCCGGAGATTCTTAAGGATGTAAAAGAATTCTACAGCCAATTATACACCTCACAAGCGTTCCTTCCCCAATCTGGTATTGAGGATCCTAGAGCCACTCTAACCCGCCACTATACCGAAGATCTGCCAGAAATCAGCCTAGATAAACAGCTTAAAAACGGAAAAGACCCCGGAGAGGATGGAATTACAACGGAGCTCTTAAAAACCGGTGGAAGCCTTACGCTACTACAGCTTCAGCGAAATTTTTATTCCGTCCTCTTGTCGGCCTTGTCTGGATCTTAAAGCTTTTTTCGAGAGTCATCACAAATCGTCTCGCGCGCAGTCTCGACGAATTTCAGCCTCCCGAGCAGGCTGGGTTTCGAGGAGGATACGGCACCATAGACCACATTCACACAGTGCGGCAGGTTATACAGAAGACCGAAGAGTATAACCAGCCCTTGTGTTTAGCGTTTGTGGACTATGAGAAAGCCTCCATTGAAACCTGGTCTGTTCTGGAGTCTCTGCAACGGTGCCAAGTGGATTGGCGATACGTGCAAGTGTTGAGAGTTCTGTATGACGCAGCGACTATGACCGTCCAAGTACAAAATCAGCAGACGGTCCATATCCATTTACATCGAGGTGTGAGACAAGGGGACGTTATTTCCTCCAAATTGTTCACAAACGCTCTGGAGGATATGTTCAATACACTGAACTGGACGGGGCATAAATGTCAATGGCAATTACCACTCACACTTGAGATTTGCAGATGATATCGTCATCATGGCTGAAACCGTGCAGGACTTGCAACACATGCTGACCACCCTTGCTGATTCTTCTGTACGCATCGGTCTCCGGATGAACTTGGATAAGACGAAGATCATGTTCAACGAACACGTTGTTCCGGAACCAATTGCCCTAAACGGAGTTCCTCTCGAAGTTGTTTATGAATACGTCTACCTTGAGCAAATCTTGTAATTGGGTAGAAACAACTTCGAGAAGGAAGCTCGCAGAAGAATACAGTTGGGATGGGCAGCATTCGGAAAACTTCGTCGAGTCTTTTTAACCGACTTCAAAAAAGGAGGAGGTTTCTCAATTCGACCGTATATATATATATATATATATATATATATATATTTTTTTTTTTTTTTTTTTTTTTTATGTTTGTTCGCGGATAACTTCGTCGTTTATGAACCGATTTCGATTATTCTTTTTTGTTCGAAAGGAGATATCCCAAGTGTGGTACCATGGTAATTTTATCGAGGTATGATAAGTATCTCCAGAGATATTGAGATAAACATCTCAAAATTGGTACTGAAAATTAATAGCGCGGCATTGAAGTCGGTTGTTTTTTAGTTTTTATTAAACGATATTATCTTATCATTGCCCATACCACAAAGCCTAGCCAATTTCACTGTATATGAGTATGTTTATGTAATATATGTATATATATTTTATATAATTTATATGTATTTGTATGTATGTCCATATATGTATATTTAGTATTTTACTTATAATAATAAATAAATATTTTATTGCAGTTTCCAGTTAACATAAATAATCGCCATCGCCAAACTCCCTTTGTTTTTTGTTACTACTCCACACTTGGTTGTCTGGAAGAGATCGCTCTATGCGATAAGACCGCCTATTGTATCACCGAATTAGGTTGTTATGTCTAGATATTAAGGTTCTTTCTGGTATACAATAAAGAGATTATCTATCTATCTAAAGCCTAAAGACGAAAGTCTTTAACCTACCTGGAGTGCGTCCTACCTGTTATTACTTACGGAGCCGAGACGTGGACACTGACGGTGCGACTAGTTCACCAATTCAAAGTCGCTCAGCGAGCTATGGAGAGGGCTATGCTCGGAGTTTCTCTGAAGGATCGAATTCGAAACGAAGTCATCCGTCAGAGAACCAAAGTTATCGAAATAGCTCAAAGGATTAGCAAGCTGAAATAGCAGTGGGCTGGTCACATCTGTCGTAGAACCGATAACCGTTGGGGTAGGCGTGTTCTAGAGTGAAGACCACGGCTCGGCAAACGTAGTGTAGAGCGCCCTCCAGCTAGGTGGAGCGATGATATACGCAAGCTGGCTAGCAGCGGTTGGAAACGAATAGCTGAAGATCGAGCTCAGTGGCGTGCCATGGGAGAGGCCTATGTCCAGCAGTAGACGGAAATTGGCTGATGATGATGATGATGATATCATCTATTTAATTCAATATTATTTAATTTTTAATTTAATAAAATTTAATGATACGCCATCACACAGGCTATCCTAGTTTAGGTATCAATGACTAACTAGTCTAGATAATAATATGTATTATACTGGAACATAATTTTATGTGTTAAACAAGTTTGTGATACAAATAAATGAATAATTCATTCAGTCATTTATTGTTATTTGACGTGTGTAAGTGCAGATTTTTAATTTGCCCATATACTGAATAAATGCTTTGACTTTTGACTTGACCTTTTGACTAACAGTCAGCGATCAACTATGCACTAATATATGTATTTCTTTTATTCCCACCGAATCTATATTATTGTACATTTCTTGAGCAAGGAAATAGTCTATAGTTGGTCGCTTTCTCGTTGGCAGTGGGACAAGTGCTCAAAGGTTATTAAACTTTAAATTTAATGTTTATATAAATAGGTACACAAAGTCAAGAGTTTTAGATAATAACGGAATAAATCTGTTTATACAACAATAGATATTTAAAGAGCATTGTATCAAGTAGGCATTGTTTTAATACAAACAATGTCAAAAATAACAAATTGTTTGAAATAGAGACACTTGAACGTTCCAATTATAAGGTTTGAATGCGAAGTCCTCAGGATAGTCGAATGGTCTCTTGTCGAACTACGCTTATGCCAAATGCTCGTTTACTTGCGTTCAGTTGCTGGTCCAAGTAATAACACAAAAAAAAAACAAATGTACCATAACAAACTTATTATTTGCGATCGGTGCATGAACAGTTTCTAGGCATCGGCCTAGTTTCATCCCTATGAAACTTTGTACTTTAATTGATACGGAAGTATCGGTGCGCGTGGCCAACTCTCACAATGCCCATTTTTTTTTACGCCGTTAATTTAGTTTTAAGAACGATCTTAAGCATTAAATTTGCACTGTCATGCATCTGTGAACTTTGCAACAAAATGTATTTTTGCGTGTAAAACAACTGGATCAATGCAAACGCTACGTTAATTAAACATAACATGTAATTTGTAGACGACACGCTCTTATCGCTACACTATGACTTCGGTAACGGTAGTGAGATAAAGACTGAACTGGACAGTACAATTTTATTTTATAGCATTTTTATTTATATTATTTTTTTGCAAGTGTGCCTGGTCAGTACCTTAATAAGAACTTTAATTTTTTTTATGATCTGTAATTTTAATATTATAATACTTTGTACAATTTATTGTGTACAGTTACATAATACATATAGGTTAGGTATATCATTCCTGAACGCCCAGTAGTACCAAAACTCTTCCCACTCAATCCGCTAAAATGTTGAATGAACAAAACTTTAAGCAGAAACTCTGACCAAAATTTAATATTTGTCTCTAAATATTGTAATTAAAAGTTACTCTATTACGCGTAATTTCACTCTAATTTAGAGCTTTTAGGGACTCGCATAAAATATTTCTGCGGCATACCATAAGGAAAGTTTGTTAAGCAATTTGGGAGTTTTGAACTAAACAAATTTGTTCCCCTTGTCCGCGTCACATTTGACGTGTGCAGTGACAGGACATTAAAGTTTTTTAAACATACGGGATTAGGCAAAAGCGAACCGTATGTTGTTTATATACTAAAAACAAGCAGCGCTCCACGGCTTCACTCGCGTCAATAAGTATCCTATGTGTTAATCCAGGTTATAAAGTATCTAAATACCAAATTTCATCCAAATCTGTTTAGCCGTTTTTGCGTGAAAGAGAAATCCATCAATCAATATAATCTCACTAACCAACTTAACAATACTTAACATAAATGCATCTAGATGGCGCTAGAGTAGGTTGCACAGTTCTTCCGACGTGAAGGGCACCTCCGAGTGACCCTCTGATATTTAGCAGAGAGCACAGCGTGACGGGGCAGGGCGGGCTCGGTGGTAGGAGCCGCCTGGTGGTGGGTCTGAGCATAATACTCGGACTTAGTGGCGGGGCCGGTATCGGCTGCAAGAGGGCTGCTCGCATGGTCTTTTCATGCGAGCCGGACGGTGGACGGTTTGCGAGTAGGGGTAGTTGCCCTTCGCACACCTGTCATATTATGAGGGATAGATGGTGTGGTGAGTTTGAGGAGAAGACGAGCCAAACTCCTCTTAGGCTATGGGTCCGACATACTCGGGCCGAGTGGTGGGGCCGGCGACGGTCGAAAAGTGGGGTCTCGCATGCCAATGTCTCTGGCATGCGAGTCGAACAGCGGACGGTGTGTGAGTAGGGGTATTTGCTCTTCGCACACCTGTCGTCAAAGGGACGTAGGGTGTGGTTAGTTTGATGAGAAGACGAGCCACAGGAGTGTGGCTCCTCTGTCATTGTGGGGTAACGGTTGGAGAGTCGGGGACTCTCCGACGGCTTGCACTCCCCACATGACGGTTGAGGATTGACTTGGTGATTAAGGTAAGCCCTCAGCAGCAGCAGGGGCCCATTTGGGTCTGCCACCACGGCAAGTTGGTGAATGCTACCGCAACCCCATCTTGCCCCACCACGGTGGATGACGGCTCACCCCAGGTTTTTAGTGCGGTATCCTGCCTTTCAGGCAGCAAGTCCCACATAATAATTTCGCTCCCCCGGGCGAGTGGTATCCATAAACGATTTTCCTAAGTCAAAAAGAAATAAAAAGGTTGCACAGTTCATAATAATCATAATAATCAATTATTTTTTTGTCAAACACATATTATATTACATTAATAATTAATTCCGGATCTTATGAAATATTTTATCAATGTGTTCGGCCTGCACGCAGACGTACAAATATTTATATTTATTCTCTATGCTTAGGTATATAGGTATTAACATTATAATTTTTATTTTGATTTATTGTCTACATATTATTTTATGCTATAAAAACATTTGTCCAGCAGCCATTCATTTATCTTAGTCTTAAAAACGTTACCACTAAGTGTCTTTATCTCATCTGGCAGTTTATTATAAACTGTGATGCACATATTATACGAGTACATGTGTCGCTTGTAGATAGATATCTTTATGACAATTAGGTTGAAATAATAAATGTGTGTACTGCGCTCTTTTTAGGGTTCCGTAGCCGAATGGCAAAAAACGGAACCCTTATAGATTCGTCATGTCTGTCTGTCTGTCTGTCCGTCCGTATATCACAGCCATTTTATTCCGAAACTGTTAGGACTACAGAATTGAAACTTGATAGGTAGATGTATTCTGTGAACCACTTTCCGATTTTTATACAAAAATAAAAAATATAATTGTTTAACGGGGGGCAATACATAGGATTGAAACAAAAAAAAAAATTTCTTCAAACCTATACGTTTGAGGTGTCTATGGATAGGTCTTTAAAAATGATATTGAGGTTTCTATAATCATTTTTTCTCAAAGTCAATCATTTGAAAGATAGGCGCGCCTAAAGTGGTAAAATGTGTGTCCCCCCCCCCCCCCCCCCCCCCCTCTAACTTTTAAAGTATGGGAGTGAAAAATCTAAAAAAAATATATGCTGTAGATCTCAATAAAAACTATCAACTAAAATTGGTTTGAACGAGATACAGTCAGCAGTTTTAGAGATATGGCGACCGCAAAGATAACTTTGTTTTTCATACAAACACTATGAAAAACAAAGTTAATTTTGTAGTTGCGAAAAATCAAAGTTATAGAATACTCTACTGTGTTACGGAACCCTACGAGTGCGAGTCCGACTTGCACTTGGCCAGTTTATTTTTTGTCGTGTCATTACCTCACTGCGTTTTTGGAAATAACTTGGATTTCTTCTCACGAAACAACACAATTCCCTGACGTACATAACGTACATACAAGGCAAGGGGAGGATTTTATATTTCCTAAAAATTGGTTTGCAGCTATCTAAATACCATGCGTTATCTACTCGTATCACTCTGATACACTTTTTCTGGATTTAAGAGTTCAAACTAGTAAATCATAATTACCCCAATGTATGAGTTCTGCATCGCGCAATGTTAAAACCAGATGCACTTGCTTCAACATTCCGTATGATTATATACTAGCATCTGCCCGCGGCTTGGCTCGCGCCTACAGTAAACAACTGACTTTGTTTCCTGTAAGCGCGAGCGACGATCGACTGACTGACCGACTGACTGACCGACTCACTGATTGACTCACTGATCGACTGACTGATCGACTGACTGATCGACCGACTGATCGACTGACTGACCGACTAATTGACCGACTGACTGATCGACTCCCTAATTGACCGACTGATCGCCCGACTGATCGACCGACTGATCGACGTACTGATCGACTGACTGATTGACCGACTGATCGACCGACTGATTGACCGACAGATCGGCGGACTGATCGACCGACTAATCGACCGACTGATCGACTGACTGATCGACCGACTGATCGACCGACTTATCGAACAACTGATCGACTGAGTGATCGACGGACTGATCGACCAACTGATCGACTGACTGATCGACTGACCGGACTAACAGATCGACCGACTGATCGACCGACCAATTGACTGACTGACTAACTTATCGACTCACTGATCAACCTACTGATCAACGGATTGATCGACCGACTCATCGACTGACTGATCGACCGATTGATCGATGGAATGATCGACCGACTGATCGACTGACTGATCGACCGACTGATCGACCGCCTGATCGACCGACTTATCGACCGACTGATCGACCGACTGATCACCCGATTGATCGACTGACAGATTGACTGACTGAACGCCTGACTGATCGACCGACTAATCGACTGAATGATCGACCAATGACCGACTATTCAACTGAATGTTCGACCGACTGATCGATTGACTGATCGACCAACTGATCGACGGACTGATCGACCGACTAATCGACTGACTGATCGCCCGACTGATCGACCAACTGATCGACCGACAGATCGACTGACTGATCGACCGACTGATCGCCTAACTGATCGTGAGGAGTACTTACGCTAAACTAAGCGAGATGTAGATTCAGCACTGGCTTTTTATTTGAACGTAGAACTAGTTCGCGACACGTCATCTGGTACGTAGTACATATACATCGATGCAAAGAACACTCCCGATAAAGTCATTTTTCAGACAAAAACGTAATCCAAATCGGTTAATTTATTTAAGAGCTACGATGCTACAGACACAGACTTTTAAAACTTACTAGCGACCCGCCCCAGCTTCGCACGGGTAAAGCATATATTATTATGCCTATATTTTTTGCATCAGCTTGTTGCGTCAACTATGATTCAAAATCTTTAATAATCATCGTTATATTTCAACGAATTTACACAAAACCTCAACAAATTATGCACCTAAACCTTTCTCATGAATCACTCTGTCTTATTGGTGAAAACCGCATTAACATTCGTTCAGTAGTTTTTGAGTCTATAGCGAAAAGACAGACAGATATACGCGGCGGGGGACTTTGTTACAAAATGTTTATTTAGTTTCATACTGTCCCGATCACAGAACACGGATATAATATTCTGTGGAGTCCCGATGTTTGCTATCAAATCTTGAAAATTTTATTTGACCCACTTGCCGGTGTCTGATTGAGCTGAAATTTTGTATACATATGGAGGTTGGATGACAATGAAATGTTATGGTATCATTTAGCTGATCCGATGATGGAGAAGGTTGGTGGCCATAGAAACTCCTAAACTACACATGTTATACCCGTCGTGTTTGGGTTCGTTGGATTTGTATTGACTTACTCCGGGTCCTAGGTTATGTAAACGCTGTTGTTTAAAAAGGTTTTTTTTTTAAATATTACTTGTTTTATAATATGTATTGATAACACTCCGTTTTGCGTCAGGGGTTTAAAAAGGAAGTTATCCTAGACAGTTAAGGTACGACCACACCGTGGCGACATACGTGCGCGATCTACGCGGCGATCAGATAGCATAGTAGTATTTGTATCGACTGGTAGACACCAAACAGATCGCAAGCGCGCACGTGGACGCAGGAACGCCGCGGTGTGGTCGTACCTTTAGAAAACATCGTTTTACAATCCATAAAACCGTGTTTAGAAAGTTGAAAATTCCTTGTAAAGCTTCACGTCTTGGATACATAACACCTTTTGAACACCCCATAGTTTCCGCCTTAGAAACAACCCTTACCCATGACCGCCTTCCTATTACCGATACCTCACTCAACGTTTCTGTATCCAATTATAAGCTTAATTTTATTAGCAGTAAGATTTATATTAGATCTACTGATTGGAGATCCTTTTATCTAACTTGAAAGGTTGGAGACCCTTAAAGTTCTTTAAGTGTAACGTTTCAATAGGCAAGCGTTGAAGTAGTCGCTAATGTTTACAAAACTACGTTGTGTCAATATTGAAGCTATTGATATTGATCAAACACTTATTTTAAAAATTGATTCCATTTTTACTTTTACCTACTTATGTGTGTAATACGAGAACTCTGTAAACTATGACTGTAAATTGGTTGCAATAAAAAAAAAAAAAAAAAAAAAAAAAAAAAAAACATGTTATCGTCATTTATCATCATCATCAATATCATTGAACTGAACTGAAAGAATTCTTCAGAAGACTGATTGCGATAGTTTCAATAAGCCAGTTGTCTAGCTTTTCTTCTCACTGTCGTCTTTTACGACCTGGAAATGACTATATACCACAGGTGGTTACAACATTTACAGGTGGTAAGACCATCCATCCAGGTGGAAGAAAAATTATATCAATGTTCCGCCTGACTCACTACCAAATAGTAGCTTACATCTTATCTTATACTATCCTAGCTTATCTTATACTATCCTAGCTTATCAAGCAGAAAATCTGCCACCATAACTTTGCGGTGATCTGCCAGCACAGCCCTTGAAAGTCAAACCAGTCTAGACCTAACGTGTTCATCATCTTTGACCACATCATTGCTTACCACTAGGCGAGATAGTGGTCAAACCTATCATATGTTAAAAAACAATCACCTGAAACGCGTGCGTTCGTGGACTTCCTATATGCGATCCCTAAACGGTGCTATATGAATCTACTACTGGGTATTGTATCTACATAACCTTGTCCACTGTCCTTCAAACTCTGTGGCACTGAAAATCAAGCTGAAACTCAGCAAGCTAATTGTAGTTTACCTTGCATACAGGCGTCTTACACTACGCATGCCTACGAGGTCGTTACTCAATAACTCTTTTCATCAGCCAATCTGTATCACATAATTAGGAAACAAATAAAAAGTTTGCTAAAAGAAAATTGATTTATTCTTCAAACAAAGCCTTTTACAGATACCAAAGAAATTCCCTAACTTATATCATTACTTAAATGTATATCTATACGAATAAATACCTTTTAAATCTTTCATCTATATCAATTATATGGTGTGCGAAGTTTCCCAATTAAGAACTTCAGTTTGACTGATGAAATCGCCGAAATTTAATGTAGCAAGTTCCGAGAATAATTCTGGAGACGAATCCTTGTTTCGTTTCAGTTTAGAGTTTATCTGTACAAAGTATATTGTGTTGGATTCTTTCTTATAGATCATCATTTTGTAGGTAACCTATACATTTTTATTTAAGGAGGACTTTGTTTTAATCGTTGTTCTATTGTTTGTTATTTGATTGTACTCAGAGCACAGAACAAATAATAATACTACGTACTCTGAGGAAGCATTCACGGAGAATAGACCAAAGAGTAACATATACTGACTGAATAGACTCTACTTCTGCCATTATCCGTATAAGTATTCCTATCGTGTGAATGATGTTTATATAATACTATATCAAAGAATTTAATCAGTGTAAAAAGCCTAAAAAAATGTGGACCTAATAAATAGCTTAGTTACAAATATAAATAAAGAAATTTGTGCACCTACAAAACTAATAATTGACAACTCAAACACGATAGAAGATCCAAATAAAATTTGTGAACATTTTAATTTATTCTTTTCTACTGTAGGTACACAGTTAGCTAATGATATACCAAAAACATATCAACATAATATTTTTTACACTATGACATACAGAAGCATGAACTAAACCAAACACACAAATAAATGAGTTGCGTCCTTGTTCGAGTGATGAAGTAAGCAAAATTATAAAAAATCTAGATTCAAACACTAGCACTGGTCTCGACGGCATAACTACGAAAGCTGTGAAATGTGTATCTGACATTATTGTTCCAGAACTGACCCATTGTATAAACACATGTATTAGTAAGGGGATTTTCCCGGACAGCTTAAAAATAGCTAAAGTTACCCCAATATTTAAATCAGGCTCTAAAACTGATCCGGGAAATTACAGACCCATATCGGTATTACCCGTTATATCGAAAATTTTCAAGAAGGTCCTATATAATAGGCTTGAATATCATCTATCGACACTAAATTATTTATTTGAACACCAGTATGGGTTTCGGCCTAAGTCAAACACACTATCTGCCACAATTGACTTAATAACCAAAATAAAAAATAATTTTGATGAAAAATGTTATTGTTTAGGTATATTTATCGACTTAAAAAAAGCTTTTGACACAGTCAGTCATAAAATCCTAATTGACAAGCTCGAGGACCTAGATATAACGGGCACAGCCCTCCAGATTTTCATTTCCTACCTATCTAATAGATATCAAGTGGTAAAGATAGGAAACCACGAAAGTGACCGCCAAAAAATCGTTTGTGGGATACCCCAAGGATCGGTTATAGGACCTTTCATGTTTTTAACGTATGTCAATAACGTCAGTAGGATAGGATTGACCGGACATATAACTTTGTATGCCGACGACACTTGCCTCTTCTACTTCGGACGTAACCTACCTGATCTTATTAGCCAAGCGCAGTGCGATCTTCATAAATTTAACATCTGGTGTCAAAGCAACTTACTCACTATAAATACCACAAAAACATCTTACATGATATTTAAAGCTAAAAATAAAAAAATGCCGCCTTATACACCACTTACTATTAATGGTACTATAATCCATCGATCACATCAAGAAAAATATCTCGGTCTGAAACTGGACGATAAACTTGACTGGCGAGCTCATATAGATCACGTGAGGTCGAAGGTCACATCTGTGACAGGAGCCGTGCGACGTGCAGTCGGATGTATACCGCGGAAAGTCCGAATGACAATATATAACTCGCTTGTCAAGTCACATTTGGAGTATCTGATTGAGGTGTGGGGAAGTGCGGCAAACACCAACCTTAAAAGTCTCCAGATCGCTCAAAACAAATCCATAAAAACACTTTTTAACTACGAATATTTGACGAACACCTCTACTATCTATAATGAAACCAAACTATTCAATTTAGAACAACTATATATATATACAACTTGTCTTTTAATAAATAAAATACACACACAAATCACATTTACTAAAAGAACATTTAAACACAGCCTTAGAAATACCAACAAAATAACTTTACGGTCTGCAAGGACGCAATACGGCAGAAAAAATATTACGTTTGAGGGTGTACAACTTTATAATAAACTACCTAACGACCTTAAAGAAAATGAAAGTATTATGATATTTAAAACTAAATTAAAACAATGGATATATACAAACATCAAAATCTAACTCCGGAACTTTCAATATTAAATATAGCTAGTTATAGAAATTAGTTATAAATAAGTATGTAAGCTCATTATAAGCGAATTGTTCAATTCTTTATGAGTAAATAATAATTCTTATTAAATTAATAATAATTTCTTTGAACCTTAATAATATGATGACTATGATGTGATTCTTCAGAATTTCCTTTTATTCCTTAGATAGGGTTGACTCTTGTTTTCTGTGTACTCAGAGGAAGTATTCATTTTGTGTGAATGATGTTTTTATATGATGTGATTCCCCAGAACTCTGTTGACCGTTTTGGATAGGCATTTCTCTTGTTTTTAACCGACTTCACAAAAAGGAGGAGGTTCTCTCTCTTTTTTTTGAAGTGAAAACTTCTTTAGCGGCGTTGTGCTATTTTCTTGGTATGGGTAAATAATCATAAATTCGCGTCAGGATCGTGAGACGAAAATTCGTAAGACGGAGCACAGGACGCTTGCGCTATGTGTCATTCCAAAATATTTAATACACTGGCCAAGTGCAAGTCGGAGTCGCACTCGTAGATAGAGTAGGGTTCCGTAACACAGTTAAGTATTCCATAACTATGATTTTTCGCAACTACAAAATTAACTTTGTTTTTCATAGTGTTTGTATGAAAAACAATGTTATCTTTGCGGTCGCCATATCTCTAAAACTGCTAACTGTATCTCGTTCAAACTAATTTTCGTTGTTAGTTTTTATTGCGATCTACAGCATATATTTTTTTTAGATTTTTCACTCCCATACTTTAAAAGTTAGAGGGGGGGGGACACACATTTTACCACTTTAGACGCGCCTATCTTTCAAATGATTGACTTTGAGAAAAATAATTTTAGGAACCTTAATGTTATTTTTGAAGACCTATCCATAGACACCCCACCCCACACGTACAGGTTTGAAGAAAAAATTTTTTTTTTGTTTCAGTTTCATGTATGGGATGCCCCCTTTTTTAAAAACTAACAAATTTTTATATTTTATATTTTTGTATAAAAATCGGAAAGCGGTTTACAGAATACATCTACCTACCAAGTTTCAATTCTGTAGTCCTAACAGTTTCGGAATAAAATGGCTGTGACATACGGACGGACAGACAGACAGACAGACATGACGAATCTATAAGGGTTTCGTTTTTTGCCATTCGGCTACGGAACCCTAAAAATGGCGTGTTCAAGTTTTCACTTCTGCCGGCACTCTCGGAGTGCGACCCATTTTTAGGGTTCCGTAGCCGTGGCATCCCATACATGGAACTGAAACCAAAAAAAAAAAATTCTTCAAACCTATACGTGTGGGGAGTGTATGGATAGGTCTTAAAAAATGACATTGAGGTTCCTACAATAATTTTTTCTCAAAATCAATCATTTGAATGATAGGCGTGTCTAAAGTGGTAAAATGTGTGTCCCTCCCCCCCCCCCCATCTAACTTTTAAAGTATGTCAGTGAAAAATCTAAAAAAAATATATGCTGTAGATCTCAATAAAAACTAACAAAGAAAATTGGTTTGAACGAGATACAGTCAGCAGTTTTAGAGATATGGCGACCGCAAAGATAACTTTGTTTTTCATACAAACACTATGAAAAACAAAGTTAATTTTGTAGTTGCGAAAAATCATAATTATGGAATACTTAACTGTGTTACGGAACCCTACGAGTGCGAGTCCGACTTGCACTTGGCCAGTTTTTTTTTTATATTTGTAACCTCAGAACTCCGTCAAATCTCAAAAAAACTTAAAGCAAAAAAATATTTTTTGTTTAAGAGATTATGTTTCCCGTTTGGTTCCATTCAAATTTTATTGAGATCCAATAATCATCTCCGGAGATATAGAGATAAACAATAATCAAAAAAATTGTATACCTTGATGAAATGATACTGGCTACTGGCTACTTTGACTATCGCGGCATGTGAAGTCGGTTTGTTCGTTTTGTACGATCATAAATTATTTGTTTACTCAGAGGAAGTATTCATTTTGTGATTCCTCAGAACTCTGTTGACCGTTTCGAATAGGTGTTACATTTTAGGGTTCCGTAGCTGAATGGCAAAAAACGGAACCCATATAGATTCGTCATGTCTGTCTGTCTGTCTGTCTGTCTGTGTGTCCGTCTGTATGTCACAGCCATTTTATTCCAAAACTGTTAGGACTACAGAATTGAAACTTGATAGGTATTCTGTGAACCGCTTTCCGATTTTTATACTAAAATAAAAAATATAAAAGTTTAAGGGGGGGCATCCCATACATGGAACTGAAACAAAAAAAAAAATTTTCTTCAAACCTATACGTGTGGGGTGTTTATGGATAGGTCTTCAAAAATGACATTGAGGTTTCTAAAATTATTTTTTCTCAAAGTCAATCATTTGAAAGATAGGCCCGTCTAAAGTGGTAAAATGTGTGTCCCCCCCCCTCCCCCCTCTAACTTTTAAAGTATGGGAGTGAAAAATCTAAAAAAAATATATGCTGTAGATCTTAATAAAAACTAACAACGAAAATTGGTTTGAACGAGATACAGTCAGCAGTTTTAGAGATATGGCGACCGCAAAGATAACTTTTGTTTTTCATACAAACACTATGAAAAACAAAGTTAATTTTGTAGTTGTGAATAATCATAGTTATGGAATACTTAACTGTGTTACGGAACCCTACTAGTGCGAGTCCGACTTGCACTTGGCCAGTTTTATTTTTATTCGATAGCACATGGCCTGAGACCTCACCCTGCCCGTACGGGCAGAGCATGTCACATCAAACTAGCTATGATCGTAGGGATAGGGAGGAATATGCGCGGGGAAGTCTAATATACATTTTATCGATATCCTATGGCAATATTAGATAGTATATCTATGTATCAGTACTAGCAAGGCCCTTACCCGATGGTAAGTGATGACGTCATTGTATACTACGGAACGGAAACCTTTTTCATTTTTTTTAGGGTTCCGTACCCAAAAGGTAAAACGGGACCCTATTACTAAGACTCCGCTGTCCGTCTGTCTGTCTGTCTGTCTGTCTGTCCGTCTGTCACCAGGCTGTATCTCATGAACCGTGATAGTTAGACAGTTGAAATTTTCACAGATGATGTATTTCTGTTGCCGCTATAACAACAAATACTAAAAACAAAATAAAGTTAAAAATAACCTTTTGTTAGACGTTAGATGGCGTTATAAGAAATAAAATGTTTATTAATTATTATTTTTTGCTGGCGAAAAATGATAGTGGTATTTTTTGCTCGATCTTATAAAATACTGTAGTGTGGTACGGAACCCTACGAGTGCGAGCCCGACTTGCACTTGGCAAGTTTATTTCTATTTATTCAATTTTATTCTATTTATTCGATTCGTAGAGCCAAAGTTGTCGCTGATTATTTAAAACATAAAGAGGAGTATGAGTTAGAAGCACTGAAAGCACAAGCGGAGAGCTGGAAGGGGTTCTGCGAGAAACAGGACAGGGAAGGGGTATGGGCAGGTATATATAGGGTCATAGGCAGGACCAGGAAAAGGGATGAGGATGTCCTACTGGAGGAAGGGGGTAAGGTGTTAGACGCAAAAGGTTCCGTTAGGTTATTAACAGACACCTTCTATCCGGAAGACCTCATAAACAGCGATAACGCCGAACATAGCCACATTAGGGAGCTAGCGGAGACTGTTAATGCAGGGTCACAAGATGGTCCTTGTGACCCACCATTTACGCATCCCGAAATGCTCATGGCGCTAAACTCCTTCAGTTACAAAAAAGTACCCGGTTCCGACGGGTTTACTGCAGATATATGCAGCCGCGCCATCAACAGTGACCCTGAACTGTTCCTGGCCCTCATCAACAAATGTCTGGCTTACCACCATTTCCCGGGGATCTGGAAGGAAGCTACAGTCCTAAGTACGACACTTAGGAAGCCAGGCAAAGCAAAGTACACCCTTCCCAAATCGTATAGACCAATAGGTTTACTTCCGGTTTCGGGTAAGGTGTATGAAAAAATGATCATGGCCCGTATCAAGCACTACCTGATACCACGATTGAGCGCACGCCAGTACGGGTTCATGCCACAAAGGAGCACTGAGGACTCCCTCTATATCCTCATACAACATATTCGAAAGAAACTGGACCAAAAAAGAATAGTAACACTAGTGTCATTGGATATAGAGGGAGCCTTCGATAGCGCCTGGTGGCCTGCCATCAGAGTCCGTCTGGCCGAGGAGAGTTGCCCAATAAACCTCAGGAAGGTAGTTGACAGTTACCTGAATGATCGGAGAGTTACTGTTAGATACGCCGGGGAACAGTACACAAAGGAAACAAACCAGGGTTGCGTGCAAGGTTCAATAGGGGGCCCAATATTTTGTAACCTTATTCTGGACCCGTTATTAAAGGGCCTAGACGATAGGGGTGATTACAATCAAGCCTTTGCGGATGATGTCATTTTGGTATTCGATGGGGAGACGGCATCTGAAATCCAGGAACGCGCCAATGCTGCTCTTGAGTATGTTCAGACGTGGGGAGTCAGAAATAAACTCAAATTCGCGCCGCACAAGACTAGTGCGATGGTCATTACGCGTAAACTAAAATATGACACCCCACGTCTGAGCATGGGCGGGGTCAGCATTGACATGTCTAGGGAAATAAAGGTGTTAGGTCTGACCATAGATGACAAATTGATGTTCAACTCACATGCTGCAAATGTCTGTCGTAAAGCCCTTAACTTTTATAAGCAGTTGTCAAGGGTTGCTAAAATAAAATGGGGTCTACAGCCCATGGTCATTCGGACCATTTACACAGCCGTCGTCGAACCGACAATTATGTATGCAGCAGCTGCCTGGGCTCCCGCGACCACAAAACTGGGAATAAGGAAGACTCTAGATGCAGTTCAGCGTGGCTTTGTCCAAAAACTCGTCAAGGCCTACCGCACTGTCTCTCTTAACTCGGCGCTGTTACTCGCTGGGATACTTCCTTTAGATATACGCATACGTGAAGCAGCCATACTCTTCGAAGTCAAGAAAGGCCACTCCCAGCGGATAACAGGAGACCGAGAGATTGAGCGGCCGGTGGAATTTGAGGAGTTAGTACATCTGGCAGAACACGTACAAACGTTTTACACATGCCTGGCAGACGATGCGGCACTGCAGCTATACAACAATGACAGTCTTAAAATATTCACCGACGGAAGTAAGCTGGAGGGAAAAGTCGGCGCGGCACTATCTATATGGGATGGTGCCGCTGAGATCAGTACGCGAAAGCTTAAACTCGAGCAGTACTGCACCGTCTACCAGGCCGAGCTGTTAGCCCTCTCCGAAGCTACGAACCAAGCGCTTCGTAGTGCCTTCGATAGCTGCAATATATATTGCGACTCGCGATCAGCACTCGAAACCCTCGTGAATAACGCTTCCCTCCACCCCCTAGCCATAAAAAGTAGGGCAAATATTAGAGAGATTAAAAAGCGAGGAAAGACCCTAAATCTCTTCTGGATTAAGGCCCATGCGGGGTTGGAGGGAAACGAGCGCGCTGACGAACTTGCCAAAATTGCTGCTCTTCGGCTTAAAACGAAGTCGGTCTACGACAGATGCCCGGTTTCATTCGTCAAGTGACAAATCCGCTTAGAGTCGCTTGACGAATGGAAACAGCGCTACAAAAGTGGAGAAACAGCATCAATAACTAAAATTTTCTTCCCTGACGCTATTAGAGCCCTTCCCTCTAATAAGAAAAATAAGCCCTGACTAATGGGGTCAGGGCTTATTTTTCGTAACCCAATTGATGACAGGACATGGCGGATTTTCAGCATACCTGCATCGTTTTAAATGTAAAGACAGCCCGGCATGTCCTTGTGACCCACAGGTCGAAGAAACCGCCTTACACGTCATAGCAGAATGTCCAATATACGCAAAAGATAGATTTAATGTAGAAAATGAAATAAATGTGGATGTCAAAATAGAAAATTTAAGTGATATAATAGCAAATAAGGAAATTAGAAATAAGTTTATTGAATATTGTAAAAGTATAGTAAGAAAAGTAATTGTAAAAATAAATAGTAAAAATAGTTATACTAACACATATTTGAATATGTCTGTTATGTACACTTAGCATAAGTAAGCAAGAAAAATTAGAAGCATAAGTAGCATAAGTTTGTAATAAAATTGTAAACAAAGAGGACTGGAATGGACGAGTCGTGAAAAAAGGCTCCCATATCGTGGGAGGTACGGCTTAAACATTAAAAAAAAACCCTTAAATTTGGGCTCATATGAGTTTTTTCACTAATTCTATAAATTGGACTTGGTTACGAGGGTTTGATAATGGAGCCAGAAGTCTACTTTTAAGTTCAAATGTTTTTTCTAAGGTTTTTGTTCAAAGGTTTTAATAGTTTTTAAAAACGATAGCTTGTTTTAAATAGGTTTTAATGTTATTTTATAACTGGATTTTGATATCAATTAAATTATAATTTTACCCACTGTAATTATACAACAAACTAAAACACACCCAATGCCAAATTAATTAGCAATATTATGCAATGGTCATAATATAAAATGAAATTATAAATATAAATTAAATTACTTTTTATGTTATGATAAATTACCATAAAAGTGACTGAAAATAACGAATTAACATCCGTTCCCACATTTGTATTATATTTTAATTGTAATATATGAATCGTCATCTAAAATACACGTTTTTAAGTATAAAAAAACTTGCTTGCTTCAAGTATTTTGAAAGAGGTTAGCTTGAGAGAGTTGTTAGTATTTTATTATATAATGGTTGCAATGCTCGTGTTGTGCTAAAGAAATGAAAAAGTTTGTGTGGCTTATTTTGACAACTGTGCTTATAAGCAGTCTAACTGCCAGAATACTAGCGGTATACCCCGGCCCATATTTGAGCCTCCAGACTGTATTTAGATCAGTTACTAAAGAACTAGCAAGAAGGGGACATGAAGTGGTTGTGATAACTCCCAACCCACTAAATGAAACCAACAGCAACATCACAAAAATCAATGTACACAATGTAACATACGCATTTAAAAATAATGTATCTTTAAATATGACGGGGAAGTGGAAATAAGAGCACAGGTGCAGAATCTATACGATTTGTTCGTCAATGTTTTTGAAGTTCAACTCAATACTGACGAAGTACAAATGCTTATAAACGATAAAAGCCAAAAATTTGATTTGATCATCGCTGAAACGCTCTTTCCGGCAGTATTGATATTTTTTTCAATTTATAAAGCCCCTGCAATATCCTTTAGTTCTGTTGGATCTATTGATGTGAACTTTAGAGATTTGGGAGCACCAACGCATCCAATATTTTACCCGTGCATAAAAATGAAAAATAATGTAAATTTGAGCGTATTTGAAACATAGTAGAGTTAATCAGCTATTATGTTGTTGAGAATATTTTAATAGAGAGTGAGGAAAAAGGAAATAATTTACTGAAAAGACATTTCGGTCCAGGTGCACCGCTGATAAAAGATTTGAAGAAGAATATTGCAGTGCACCTTATAAAAACTGTCGACCTGTCTCCTAATATTGTATACTTAGGAGGTTTACACATGGCTTTGATCTGAACACAATCTGAACAGGCTTTACCTGAGGTATGTAGGTATAAAAATGATAAGAAATACAAACTTTGTAATAACCCTAAGAAATTAATTTGAATAATTTTTTTTTTTTGTGTTATTAAGATGCATTGGTGTACAATTTCTATGTCCTTAGGGCTTAGACTTGTGCCTTAGCCTGAGCCTTACTTTGTTCGTTGCCATTTAAGATAGTTATTACAAGCTGTTATTTAATTTTACGTGTTAGTATGTAAGTTTGTGTGAATCAAATCTATAGTGGTCATATTATGTTACTTTGCAAAATTAGAACTACTTTTTGACGTTCAATTGGAATTAAATTTGGTATATTTACCTGATGATGGAGCTGATAGCTGCAAGGACTAGAACTTAGTAATGGCAAATGATATTACAGTTAAAGTTAAACTAACATGTATTGTTAACATAAATACGTTTCATTACACATGATCACGTCTTTATAAAAAGCTTGTTTTCAAAAAGTTTTTAACTTTTGAACATTTTCATTATAAAGAGAAGGATAATTTTATCATTTTATAAGGAGCAAGAACATTTTCACAGTACAAAAAACGCAATCAAGTCAGTTACCTATGTTAATGGTCAAAGACATCAAAGACATATAGACATAATGGTCACACACATAAAGACAAGTCGTGACTTAACATAAGGTTCATTGAGCTCTGGCATGATGTGTAAAGCAACTCGTCTTACTGTTGTCCTTAGTTTCCTGTCAATCACAGTTACATCTGAACGAATGGTCACTTACTACGTAAAATAGTGGCCAAACTTTTGTCTGACCTATTTCGTTCAGTAAAAGTTTATTTTATTTCTTCTACAGTATATTAAGAAATATCTTGATATTTCTAAAAAAGTTGTTTGTTGTCTACGTAAGTTTCGGATCACATTTGCATGTATCAGATCTGACTCCAAGAATACTCAACACTAAATTGCGAAATCGGTCCAGCCGTTCACGCGTGATGCCGTGACCAAGGGCAATTGGGATTCATATTTATATATAACGAATTATTAATATTTTGGAATTTGCTATCAGTGTATCATCATTTACTTTATTATGGGAACCATTGTATTTGTTAATTTTGTGTATTGAGGAAATGGTTGGCCAACCATTTTAAATATTAATTATCAAAAATGTGTACTTACAGTTTGTTTTTCTCTAAAACCAATGACGGAGTTCCTTTTAATATACTTCTATCTCTTATATTTACAGAGTTTCCTATAGCTTTAACCATTTACTGCCTCCTACCAATTCCAGATAAGAAAAATACCACATATACCACGCATTTTTACTCGTTAAATTACACTGTGTAATATAAAATTATATCTAGCCTATCTATAAGGTTATCTGTCTTTTATCGAATATTTTTCGGCGAGGTTGCCTTCCAATTGTAAGAATGAATTCCGCAATCCCGTTGCCTCCTTCCCCTTACTACCAGAATTGTAGTGCTGATATGAATATCGTTACATGGTTACATAGAATAATAACATATAATCTCAGCGTTTTGCATGAACCTGTGATTTCTTATATGTGCCGTTCATCAAATTGTGGGTAAACATGTATTTTTTAGCAAACGTACATTGTCAATCACATCGTCACGTAACATGTAGGACAATGTCAAACGCTTGATTAGCGTATATAAAATATGTTTATCTAAATACCTGTACAATAAAAAAGATTATATTTTTACAATATTTTATTTAGTTTCACCTGTGCCGATGTTTGTCATCAAATCTTGCAAATTAAATTTGATCCACTTTCCGGTTACTGATTGAGCTGACATTTTGCATATATGTGTAAATCGCGTGACAATGCAATATTGTAATGACACGGTGCTGATCTGATGATAGAACTGGAACCAAAGGAACTCCTAAACTTCACATGTTATACCCGTCGTGTTTGGGCTCGTTGGATTTGTCTTGACTTACTCTGGTCCTAGGTTATGTGAAAGCTAAAAAGTTTTTTTTTTTTTATATTACTTGTTTTTATTACTACTCGTAGGTAGATGCTCGTAGTTTAGATTTGTTTTCCTCTTATATGTTACTACAGAACATCCAAAAATAAAGCTGTTCATCACTCAAGCTGGCGTGCAGTCTACGGACGAGGCAATAGCCGCTGGAGTACCTGTACTTGGCATACCAATAATTGGAGACCAAGCCTTCAATGCTGAACAGTTTATCAAGTTTAAAATTGGAGAAAGACTGGACTTCCCGGCTTTATCTGAGGAGAGTTTGTTCAAAGCTGCAAAGACTGTTATAGAAGATCGCAGGTCAGTGAGAGTTATTATGTTCTTTAGCTTATAACCTACGTAATCCTTGGATGCTGCATGTATTTATAATGTGAGATTTCTGTTTGTCCGCTTGATGTGGTAACACGCTACTGCTATGGCATTTATTTATCCCGGAATATTCACTTTGAATGAATCAAAAAACCGTTCAGGGTTTCGACCGGTTTCGAAAAGTATAGCGTATTTATCAAGGGGTGTGACGTGCAGTCCTGACGATGCCGCTCGCCGTATATACGAAGTATTCTATGCATGCGCTTACTGGAGGTACGCATTTTGTCTGTACAACGCTTCTCTCCTCTGCGCCTCGATGACTCGAGATAACTGTGGTTTGGGAGGCAGTGCTGAATATATACGGACACACTCACACACTGATACACTATCCATTGCTTCATTGTCGCTCATAGATGTTAAGTTGCCTAAACGCACCACACTGACTGTGTCACGTAGTAGAAGTTAATCAAAAGTCAAAAGTCAAAGAATTTATTCAGTATATGGGCATTAAAAATTTGCACTTACACACGTCAAATTACATTAAATAGATCATATCCGATAACAAATATTATAGATATAACAGAAACACAACTTATTGTTTTGAATTCACAAAAAAAAACAAAGGTATTAAGCCATTCAGTTTTCATCTAGACGTCGAACGTCACACTTAAAACACATGTTTGATTCCCCTGATTAATGTAGGGTTGCCAAACGTACTATTACGTACATCCGCAACCCAGTGCGTGTTTCAGTACTTCAGACAATTTTTATTCAAAAATTTGTGAATAATTTAATTTTTAATTTTAATCGTGATTCCCTTGAGTGATTCCAAATGGGTGATCAATGGTATTGGTATGCTTCAGGCGAGGCCCATATTACACAAAGACAAATTGCCAATCAGTTAGCGGAGTTCTGGCATGATTTTCGATGTGGGCAGTTGCAGTCTTCTAGGCAAGCTTTCTTCATCGTCGATCTCATCTATAAACGAGAAAAATAAGAGAGTAAGTTTAGAAGACGGTTTGAAACAATGGGATATGTTGATCGCCTAGCGCCTTGTCTTCACCAATTGCAATCAAAAGCACGATCATTTATCGCATCCTTAAGGTACGGCCACACCGCGGCGTCCTGCAATCTGCGGGCGCGATCTCAGTACTTTTTAATTGTTTTCTGATCGCGTTTGGGTTTGAAACAGTCGGTACAAATACTATTGCGCTATCTGATCGCCGCCTAGATCGCGCACGCAGGACGCTGCGATGTGTCCGTACCTATAATGAGATTGTCTTTTCTGTTAGCATCTTATATAATTGTAATCAAGTTTTCATGTAACAATTTTACTTATGCCGCAGCTACCGTGACAACATCCTCAAGCTCCGCGCCATCATCAACGACCTGCCTCAGTCATCACTGGAACGCGCCATCTACTGGATAGAACATGTACTTCGTCACGGAGGGTCCCACCTTCGTTCTCCAGTTGCTGATGCGACTTGGACAGAGTACTTGATACTAGATGTCGTTATAGTAGTGGTGTTAGTAGTGGTTTTAGTATTGTTATTAGGAAGCTTAATGGTGTATATTTTGTGTAAAATGTTTTTTGATAAAGTGAAGAGAGATTAAATGGTGATTTATAGGTCATTGAGCAGTTAGAATGATTAAAGGCATAGTTTGTTAAGTAGGTATTAAAAAAATTGTTACAGATCTACCTTGTATATAGATTTAGGGAGTTAAAACTATATTCACATCATCCAGTAAAATTACAGGTTCATGTGAGAGTCAACATTCACATCTCTCAAGAGTCTCAAGGTAACGGGCGTAGTTTAGCGACGCGCAAAAATTTTTTTTTAAATTTTAAATTTTTGGCAAAAAATGATAGTGGTATTTTTTGCTCGATCTTATAAAATACTGTAGTGTGGTACGGAACCCTACGAGTGCGAGCCCGACTTGCACTTGGCAAGTTTATTTCTATTTATTCAATTTTAAAAACATTTTAGACATTGCGCGTCGCTAAACTACGCCCGTTACCTTGAGACTCTTGAGAGATGTGAATGTTGACTCTCACATGAACCTGTAATTTTACTGGATGATGTGAATATAGTTTTAACTCCCTAAATCTATATACAAGGTAGGTATCTGTAACAATTTTTTTAATACCTACTTAACAAACTATGCCTTTAATCATTCTAACTGCTCAATGACCTATAAATCACCATTTAATCTCTCTTCACTTTATCAAAAAACATTTTACACAAAATATACACCATTAAGCTTCCTAATAACAATACTAAAACCACTACTAACACCACTACTATAACGACATCTAGTATCAAGTACTCTGTCCAAGTCGCATCAGCAACTGGAGAACGAAGGTGGGACCCTCCGTGACGAAGTACATGTTCTATCCAGTAGATGGCGCGTTCCAGTGATGACTGAGGCAGGTCGTTGATGATGGCGCGGAGCTTGAGGATGTTGTCACGGTAGCTGCGGCATAAGTAAAATTGTTACATGAAAACTTGATTACAATTATATAAGATGCTAACAGAAAAGACAATCTCATTATAGGTACGGACACATCGCAGCGTCCTGCGTGCGCGATCTAGGCGGCGATCAGATAGCGCAATAGTATTTGTACCGACTGTTTCAAACCCAAACGCGATCAGAAAACAATTAAAAAGTACTGAGATCGCGCCCGCAGATTGCAGGACGCCGCGGTGTGGCCGTACCTTAAGGATGCGATAAATGATCGTGCTTTTGATTGCAATTGGTGAAGACAAGGCGCTAGGCGATCAACATATCCCATTGTTTCAAACCGTCTTCTAAACTTACTCTCTTATTTTTCTCGTTTATAGATGAGATCGACGATGAAGAAAGCTTGCCTAGAAGACTGCAACTGCCCACATCGAAAATCATGCCAGAACTCCGCTAACTGATTGGCAATTTGTCTTTGTGTAATATGGGCCTCGCCTGAAGCATACCAATACCATTGATCACCCATTTGGAATCACTCAAGGGAATCACGATTAAAATTAAAAATTAAATTATTCACAAATTTTTGAATAAAAATTGTCTGAAGTACTGAAACACGCACTGGGTTGCGGATGTACGTAATAGTACGTTTGGCAACCCTACATTAATCAGGGGAATCAAACATGTGTTTTAAGTGTGACGTTCGACGTCTAGATGAAAACTGAATGGCTTAATACCTTTGTTTTTTTTGTGAATTCAAAACAATAAGTTGTGTTTCTGTTATATCTATAATATTTGTTATCGGATATGATCTATTTAATGTAATTTGACGTGTGTACGTGCAAATTTTTAATGCCCATATACTGAATAAATTCTTTGACTTTTGACTTTTGATTAACTTCTACTACGTGACACAGTCAGTGTGGTGCGTTTAGGCAACTTAACATCTATGAGCGACAAATGACGCAATGGATAGTGTATCAGTGTGTGAGTGTGTCCGTATATATTCAGCACTGCCTCCCAAACCACAGTTATCTCGAGTCATCGAGGCGCAGAGGAGAGAAGCGTTGTACAGACAAAATGCGTACCTCCAGTAAGCGCATGCATAGAATACTTCGTATATACGGCGAGCGGCATCGTCAGGACTGCACGTCACACCCCTTGATAAATACGCTATACTCTTCGAAACCGGTCGAAACCCTGAACGGTTTTTGATTCATTCAAAGTGAATATTCCGGGATAAATAAATGCCATAGCAGTAGCGTGTTACCACATCAAGCGCACAAACAGAAATCTCACATTATAAATACATGCAGCATCCAAGGATTACGTAGGTTATAAGCTAAAGAACATAATAACTCTCACTGACCTGCGATCTTCTATAACAGTCTTTGCAGCTTTGAACAAACTCTCCTCAGATAAAGCCGGGAAGTCCAGTCTTTCTCCAATTTTAAACTTGATAAACTGTTCAGCATTGAAGGCTTGGTCTCCAATTATTGGTATGCCAAGTACAGGTACTCCAGCGGCTATTGCCTCGTCCGTAGACTGCACGCCAGCTTGAGTGATGAACAGCTTTATTTTTGGATGTTCTGTAGTAACATATAAGAGGAAAACAAATCTAAACTACGAGCATCTACCTACGAGTAGTAATAAAAACAAGTAATATAAAAAAAAAAAACTTTTTAGCTTTCACATAACCTAGGACCAGAGTAAGTCAAGACAAATCCAACGAGCCCAAACACGACGGGTATAACATGTGAAGTTTAGGAGTTCCTTTGGTTCCAGTTCTATCATCAGATCAGCACCGTGTCATTACAATATTGCATTGTCACGCGATTTACACATATGTGCAAAATGTCAGCTCAATCAGTAACCGGAAAGTGGATCAAATTTAATTTGCAAGATTTGATGACAAACATCGGCACAGGTGAAACTAAATAAAATATTGTAAAAATATAATCTTTTTTATTGTACAGGTATTTAGATAAACATATTTTATATACGCTAATCAAGCGTTTGACATTGTCCTACATGTTACGTGACGATGTGATTGACAATGTACGTTTGCTAAAAAATACATGTTTACCCACAATTTGATGAACGGCACATATAAGAAATCACAGGTTCATGCAAAACGCTGAGATTATATGTTATTATTCTATGTAACCATGTAACGATATTCATATCAGCACTACAATTCTGGTAGTAAGGGGAAGGAGGCAACGGGATTGCGGAATTCATTCTTACAATTGGAAGGCAACCTCGCCGAAAAATATTCGATAAAAGACAGATAACCTTATAGATAGGCTAGATATAATTTTATATTACACAGTGTAATTTAACGAGTAAAAATGCGTGGTATATGTGGTATTTTTCTTATCTGGAATTGGTAGGAGGCAGTAAATGGTTAAAGCTATAGGAAACTCTGTAAATATAAGAGATAGAAGTATATTAAAAGGAACTCCGTCATTGGTTTTAGAGAAAAACAAACTGTAAGTACACATTTTTGATAATTAATATTTAAAATGGTTGGCCAACCATTTCCTCAATACACAAAATTAACAAATACAATGGTTCCCATAATAAAGTAAATGATGATACACTGATAGCAAATTCCAAAATATTAATAATTCGTTATATATAAATATGAATCCCAATTGCCCTTGGTCACGGCATCACGCGTGAACGGCTGGACCGATTTCGCAATTTAGTGTTGAGTATTCTTGGAGTCAGATCTGATACATGCAAATGTGATCCGAAACTTACGTAGACAACAAACAACTTTTTTAGAAATATCAAGATATTTCTTAATATACTGTAGAAGAAATAAAATAAACTTTTACTGAACGAAATAGGTCAGACAAAAGTTTGGCCACTATTTTACGTAGTAAGTGACCATTCGTTCAGATGTAACTGTGATTGACAGGAAACTAAGGACAACAGTAAGACGAGTTGCTTTACACATCATGCCAGAGCTCAATGAACCTTATGTTAAGTCACGACTTGTCTTTATGTGTGTGACCATTATGTCTATATGTCTTTGATGTCTTTGACCATTAACATAGGTAACTGACTTGATTGCGTTTTTTGTACTGTGAAAATGTTCTTGCTCCTTATAAAATGATAAAATTATCCTTCTCTTTATAATGAAAATGTTCAAAAGTTAAAAACTTTTTGAAAACAAGCTTTTTATAAAGACGTGATCATGTGTAATGAAACGTATTTATGTTAACAATACATGTTAGTTTAACTTTAACTGTAATATCATTTGCCATTACTAAGTTCTAGTCCTTGCAGCTATCAGCTCCATCATCAGGTAAATATACCAAATTTAATTCCAATTGAACGTCAAAAAGTAGTTCTAATTTTGCAAAGTAACATAATATGACCACTATAGATTTGATTCACACAAACTTACATACTAACACGTAAAATTAAATAACAGCTTGTAATAACTATCTTAAATGGCAACGAACAAAGTAAGGCTCAGGCTAAGGCACAAGTCTAAGCCCTAAGGACATAGAAATTGTACACCAATGCATCTTAATAACACAAAAAAAAAAAATTATTCAAATTAATTTCTTAGGGTTATTACAAAGTTTGTATTTCTTATCATTTTTATACCTACATACCTCAGGTAAAGCCTGTTCAGATTGTGTTCAGATCAAAGCCATGTGTAAACCTCCTAAGTATACAATATTAGGAGACAGGTCGACAGTTTTTATAAGGTGCACTGCAATATTCTTCTTCAAATCTTTTATCAGCGGTGCACCTGGACCGAAATGTCTTTTCAGTAAATTATTTCCTTTTTCCTCACTCTCTATTAAAATATTCTCAACAACATAATAGCTGATTAACTCTACTATGTTTCAAATACGCTCAAATTTACATTATTTTTCATTTCTATGCACGGGTAAAATATTGGATGCGTTGGTGCTCCCAAATCTCTAAAGTTCACATCAATAGATCCAACAGAACTAAAGGATATTGCAGGGGCTTTATAAATTGAAAAAAATATCAATACTGCCGGAAAGAGCGTTTCAGCGATGATCAAATCAAATTTTTGGCTTTTATCGTTTATAAGCATTTGTACTTCGTCAGTATTGAGTTGAACTTCAAAAACATTGACGAACAAATCGTATAGATTCTGCACCTGTGCTCTTATTTCCACTTCCCCGTCATATTTAAAGATACATTATTTTTAAATGCGTATGTTACATTGTGTACATTGATTTTTGTGATGTTGCTGTTGGTTTCATTTAGTGGGTTGGGAGTTATCACAACCACTTCATGTCCCCTTCTTGCTAGTTCTTTAGTAACTGATCTAAATACAGTCTGGAGGCTCAAATATGGGCCGGGGTATACCGCTAGTATTCTGGCAGTTAGACTGCTTATAAGCACAGTTGTCAAAATAAGCCACACAAACTTTTTCATTTCTTTAGCACAACACGAGCATTGCAACCATTATATAATAAAATACTAACAACTCTCTCAAGCTAACCTCTTTCAAAATACTTGAAGCAAGCAAGTTTTTTTATACTTAAAAACGTGTATTTTAGATGACGATTCATATATTACAATTAAAATATAATACAAATGTGGGAACGGATGTTAATTCGTTATTTTCAGTCACTTTTATGGTAATTTATCATAACATAAAAAGTAATTTAATTTATATTTATAATTTCATTTTATATTATGACCATTGCATAATATTGCTAATTAATTTGGCATTGGGTGTGTTTTAGTTTGTTGTATAATTACAGTGGGTAAAATTATAATTTAATTAATATCAAAATCCAGTTATAAAATAACATTAAAACCTATTAAAAACAAGCTATCGTTTTTAAAAACTATTAAAACCTTTGAACAAAAACCTTAGAAAAAAACATTTGAACTTAAAAGTAGACTTCTGGCTCCATTATCAAACCCTCGTAACCAAGTCCAATTTATAGAATTAGTGAAAAAACTCATATGAGCCCAAATTTAAGGGTTTTTTTTTTAATGTTTAAGCCGTACCTCCCACGATATGGGAGCCTTTTTTCACGACTCGTCCATTCCAGTCCTCTTTGTTTACAATTTTATTACAAACTTATGCTACTTATGCTTCTAATTTTTCTTGCTTACTTATGCTAAGTGTACATAACAGACATATTCAAATATGTGTTAGTATAACTATTTTTACTATTTATTTTTACAATTACTTTTCTTACTATACTTTTACAATATTCAATAAACTTATTTCTAATTTCCTTATTTGCTATTATATCACTTAAATTTTCTATTTTGACATCCACATTTATTTCATTTTCTACATTAAATCTATCTTTTGCGTATATTGGACATTCTGCTATGACGTGTAAGGCGGTTTCTTCGACCTGTGGGTCACAAGGACATGCCGGGCTGTCTTTACATTTAAAACGATGCAGGTATGCTGAAAATCCGCCATGTCCTGTCATCAATTGGGTTACGAAAAATAAGCCCTGACCCCATTAGTCAGGGCTTATTTTTCTTATTAGAGGGAAGGGCTCTAATAGCGTCAGGGAAGAAAATTTTAGTTATTGATGCTGTTTCTCCACTTTTGTAGCGCTGTTTCCATTCGTCAAGCGACTCTAAGCGGATTTGTCACTTGACGAATGAAACCGGGCATCTGTCGTAGACCGACTTCGTTTTAAGCCGAAGAGCAGCAATTTTGGCAAGTTCGTCAGCGCGCTCGTTTCCCTCCAACCCCGCATGGGCCTTAATCCAGAAGAGATTTAGGGTCTTTCCTCGCTTTTTAATCTCTCTAATATTTGCCCTACTTTTTATGGCTAGGGGGTGGAGGGAAGCGTTATTCACGAGGGTTTCGAGTGCTGATCGCGAGTCGCAATATATATTGCAGCTATCGAAGGCACTACGAAGCGCTTGGTTCGTAGCTTCGGAGAGGGCTAACAGCTCGGCCTGGTAGACGGTGCAGTACTGCTCGAGTTTAAGCTTTCGCGTACTGATCTCAGCGGCACCATCCCATATAGATAGTGCCGCGCCGACTTTTCCCTCCAGCTTACTTCCGTCGGTGAATATTTTAAGACTGTCATTGTTGTATAGCTGCAGTGCCGCATCGTCTGCCAGGCATGTGTAAAACGTTTGTACGTGTTCTGCCAGATGTACTAACTCCTCAAATTCCACCGGCCGCTCAATCTCTCGGTCTCCTGTTATCCGCTGGGAGTGGCCTTTCTTGACTTCGAAGAGTATGGCTGCTTCACGTATGCGTATATCTAAAGGAAGTATCCCAGCGAGTAACAGCGCCGAGTTAAGAGAGACAGTGCGGTAGGCCTTGACGAGTTTTTGGACAAAGCCACGCTGAACTGCATCTAGAGTCTTCCTTATTCCCAGTTTTGTGGTCGCGGGAGCCCAGGCAGCTGCTGCATACATAATTGTCGGTTCGACGACGGCTGTGTAAATGGTCCGAATGACCATGGGCTGTAGACCCCATTTTATTTTAGCAACCCTTGACAACTGCTTATAAAAGTTAAGGGCTTTACGACAGACATTTGCAGCATGTGAGTTGAACATCAATTTGTCATCTATGGTCAGACCTAACACCTTTATTTCCCTAGACATGTCAATGCTGACCCCGCCCATGCTCAGACGTGGGGTGTCATATTTTAGTTTACGCGTAATGACCATCGCACTAGTCTTGTGCGGCGCGAATTTGAGTTTATTTCTGACTCCCCACGTCTGAACATACTCAAGAGCAGCATTGGCGCGTTCCTGGATTTCAGATGCCGTCTCCCCATCGAATACCAAAATGACATCATCCGCAAAGGCTTGATTGTAATCACCCCTATCGTCTAGGCCCTTTAATAACGGGTCCAGAATAAGGTTACAAAATATTGGGCCCCCTATTGAACCTTGCACGCAACCCTGGTTTGTTTCCTTTGTGTACTGTTCCCCGGCGTATCTAACAGTAACTCTCCGATCATTCAGGTAACTGTCAACTACCTTCCTGAGGTTTATTGGGCAACTCTCCTCGGCCAGACGGACTCTGATGGCAGGCCACCAGGCGCTATCGAAGGCTCCCTCTATATCCAATGACACTAGTGTTACTATTCTTTTTTGGTCCAGTTTCTTTCGAATATGTTGTATGAGGATATAGAGGGAGTCCTCAGTGCTCCTTTGTGGCATGAACCCGTACTGGCGTGCGCTCAATCGTGGTATCAGGTAGTGCTTGATACGGGCCATGATCATTTTTTCATACACCTTACCCGAAACCGGAAGTAAACCTATTGGTCTATACGATTTGGGAAGGGTGTACTTTGCTTTGCCTGGCTTCCTAAGTGTCGTACTTAGGACTGTAGCTTCCTTCCAGATCCCCGGGAAATGGTGGTAAGCCAGACATTTGTTGATGAGGGCCAGGAACAGTTCAGGGTCACTGTTGATGGCGCGGCTGCATATATCTGCAGTAAACCCGTCGGAACCGGGTACTTTTTTGTAACTGAAGGAGTTTAGCGCCATGAGCATTTCGGGATGCGTAAATGGTGGGTCACAAGGACCATCTTGTGACCCTGCATTAACAGTCTCCGCTAGCTCCCTAATGTGGCTATGTTCGGCGTTATCGCTGTTTATGAGGTCTTCCGGATAGAAGGTGTCTGTTAATAACCTAACGGAACCTTTTGCGTCTAACACCTTACCCCCTTCCTCCAGTAGGACATCCTCATCCCTTTTCCTGGTCCTGCCTATGACCCTATATATACCTGCCCATACCCCTTCCCTGTCCTGTTTCTCGCAGAACCCCTTCCAGCTCTCCGCTTGTGCTTTCAGTGCTTCTAACTCATACTCCTCTTTATGTTTTAAATAATCGGCGACAACTTTGGCTCTACGAATCGGCGCAGCGCATCGGATTCTATGGATCCTGGTGGTGACGCTCTTTTTCATCTCTTCGAGTTTCTTGGACCACCACGGGATGGTAAGTATTTCAGTGTTCTTCTTTTCAGGTATCGAGTGACTGCATGATTCTGTCTTCGCTTTTGTATAATTGTTAATTGCTAAATTTATTTGTTCTTTACAATTTATTTGTCTGGTGTCTTCTAAATTTAATTTATAATTTTGCTTCAATTGGTTTAGTTTCTTATGAAACTCTTTCCAATTAGCTTTCTTAGTATTTAATTTCCTAGTTGTTCTTGTAATGTGGATTCCTTTAGATTTTTGAAGCCGAACACTGAAAATCATCCCGTTGTGGTCTGAACTCGTGAGATTCTCTTCTACTGTCCAATCCTCCACTAGGTCTAGCATATCACCCGAACAGGCTGTTATATCGATGAAACTGTGAAACCGTTGGCTACCCCTGATTGTATCGAAAGTAGGAGTATCGCCAGTATTAAGCACATGAAGATCCAAGTCGTTGAGAACTCCCGCCATGTATTCGCCTCTATGGTCCATCTTATCACTCCCCCACCAAGTGCTCTTAGCATTTGAGTCCCCCCCTATAACTAGTCTCCTGCATCCAGTATCATTAGCTACTTTTGAGAGGTGTTCCAAATAAGGCCCCATATCTTTCTCAGGTTCGAAGTAGAAAGATCCGAGCGTGATCTTCCAGGCACTGGTTTAGATCCCCACCACCGCGATGTTGTTGGTGGTGAGTTTTGGGTACTGGATAATGTCAAGGCTGGAATCGAAGATGAATTTAAGGGGTTTACTAGTACCCGCCTCCTGACTCCATTATCAGATCAGCTCCAAGATACCTATTTATAGTATTTTCATACGAACTATATATAGGCGAACTGACTGGTATCATACAGATAAGCGTGCTATATCGTAGATTGCATCGTAAGTAAAAATTTACTTCCAAGTTTTAATTAAACTGTTTGTTAATTCTTAGTTACAAGTGAAGCTAAGAAAAACTTGTCAAAATTAATGTCGAAATTACTGAACAATTTAAACCTTCGGTATAGATATTAAAAGAGTCAGTCAGTCTCGCTCATCGCCGCAAAGCCGCTTGTTAAGAGGAAACGTGGGGTACACATTTCCATACAAATGTATTGCCCCGTTTCCTCCCTGGAAAATGCTTCTAGAGCAAATTTGTTCCTACATAAAAATCAAAGTCTGCTGTAGCTATAACGCCTCTATAATTTGCTTATTTTTGACCAACCAATTGCGAAAAGAAATAAAAGCATTCTAATCTCCTTCTTAAGATTTTTGCAGGCTCATATTTCAATTTGCAAATGTTAGACAAAAAAAAAATGATAGCTATAGCAGACCTTAATTTTTTTGTAGAAACAAATTTTCTCTAGAAGTATTTTCTAGGGAGGAAACGGGGTAATATATTTGTATGGAAAATTGCACCCCGCGTTCCCTCTTAATCGATAATTGCAACCGACTTCCAAATAGAATGAGAAAAAAAAAGAATCATTCTAATCTTTTTTTTTTAAATATCTTATAGGCTAGCATTTGACCACTATCTCACCTGTTGGTAAGTGATGATGCGGTCTAAGTTGGTAAGCACGCTAGGCCTAGAATAGGAACTGGGTCTCAAGGACAGCTGCCGGAACACATTAGATGTTTGGCGACAGATTTTCTAACTTGAGGGTGGTAGCTGGCCAGGCGGATACTAGATAGTGTCCTACCACCATGCGGGGGTTGTTGGTTTCTTAACGATGTTTTCCTTCACCGGAGAGCCACTGCAGTGAGAAGCGCACATAAATCGGTTTACAATTGACGAAGTAATCGCGTTAAAACATACAGACCAATTGAGATCCTCCGAAAATACATACTCGTACAAGGCGGAAATTTCAACAACTAGAAAAAGCAGTTTTTAATTTCGTCAAATTTCTTCGATATTTTGCATCTGAAAAACTTATGTTTATGTTGATGTATTAAACGGTAATTTGTATCATATTCCATGATATAAAGTATCTTTTAGAATAAAAATTGGAGTTATTTCGTATTGCAATACCTATTTCTTGAGCTGCTGACTTGCCGTCAAGCGAATTTCCTGTCAAACAGGTTGACTCCGATGAGATTTACAAAGCTTTCCAGAGCATATTATTATTTTTGAATTTTAAAAACTATCCTTGAAAACATTTTTGGTTAAAGAAAGTTAGAATTATCATTCGTAGTCTCACAGTCATAATAATATAATACTTAAACTTAATATTTACAACTTCCGATTGATCATTAGGGCTTATTCTGTAAGCTAGTTTACACATCTCGGAAGCGGAATCCGCGGTGAGATTTGAGCTTACAGAATAGCCCTACTGTGTACAATCTTTTCATTGAGACCATTCCACACATAATCCGCTGTTTGAGAAGTTGAGTTTTCTACAGATTCCAAGAGATACCCAGCGTCAGATCTTGATTACCACGTTCTTGTATTATATATATATCATTGAAGTAATAGTATACACCATTTGGAGTTTATCAGACTTATGAATGTTGCTGTCAAAATGTTATAAATAAGATCATCTCAACACATTCGCACTGTAATTCTTGTTCACAATAAATCTCTCACGAAGATTTATCCGAAAGGGTACGTTTAAGGATATCTGATATGTTGCCGTATTATGTTTACCAACGTGTTATGGAATAAATTTGCAATAAATCTTCAATATATCAGGATATAATAGGATTTTAGTTAATTTTAGTGCAGATCTCGCAAATGTAGCATGATGTTTGTGGTATCATTAGACCAGGAGGTTGCATTATGGTAGGAGATTTATGTCAAGGCAGTTTTTTCACAAGTATTTTTTTTACGCAACTACGAAAGGGTTATTTATGTCTCCTTCTTTGCATCGCACAGTCAGATAAAAACAAAAGAGGTGAGGTGAGGTGAGATGAGGTCATGTGAGGCTTATCAAATTTATCCAGACGATATTGTCAAATCGTTACGTTAAATTTGGAAGCCATCTCTTGAGTCTCCAAGAACTATTTTTTTTAAACGTCTTTCTGACTATTTAAATTTAAAACAAGCATCAGCTGAAGCTTTACCACCATTTAGGACCATCCAGAGGTCACGTGTAAAATCAAGGACTATAATAGCCTACGTGAGTAAGAGAAAATAAATGTTGTATGCAAATCTTTTGTAAAACTTTTGAAGTGGTAGGAATTTTGCTAGTCCGCCTAGGGCGATACCATCACTTTGCTAATTAATTTAGCCATAAAATAGGATTGTTTTTCTATTTGAATGGCAATGTGCCCAGAGGAATTATAGGGCATGTGAGACTTAACATCTTGATGTCTCGGAGCATCTCGAGATAACATGTACAGTGCAGTGACATGCAAAATTCTTGCTATCCATAATTTTACATGCCGCTAAGTATATCTGTAATAGGTAGATGTCATCGCTTACCATTAGGTGAACTTAGTTATTGTCTTGATACCTTTTATCATAAAAAAAATAGTAACCATGATAATAATGATAATTAAATCTTCTAAAAAGATAACATATTTTTGTATAAACTCGGTTTAAGAATAGATGTACATTTCGCAGAAGTCACCTGTGCCTCGCATTTTAATATGGCCACTCGTGACTTCAAGATGTCGATAAAATCCAAAATACTAGGACTTGGTACGAACTTCCGGCTTCTTTAATAAATATTCAGGAAGTCACAGGTGCGGGTGGAGTGTGGGATCTGCTGAATGTATCTTAAATTCTGGGTTAGAGCAAAGAATAATGAATAGTTAATGTTTAACCTCATTCACACATATTCGTAGATATATCTAGATCTAATTAATTCACATAATTTTTGGGTACTTTACCAGCTGAACGGTACCTAAATTACGTTTATATTAACCGACTTCAAAAAAAGATGTTTCTCACCGTATATATATATATATATATGTGTATAATGTTTGTTCGTAGATAACTTCGTCATTTATAAAACGAGTTTTATGATTATTTTTTTGTTGGAAAGGAGATATCCCTAGAATGGTACCATAATAATTTCATTGAGATCTGATACGTATCTCCAGAGATATGGAGATAAAAACCTCAAACTTGGTACTGAAAATTAATAGCGCGGCACTTGAAGTCGGTTCTTTTATTTAGTTTTTCAAACGATCTTATTTTAATTTTTGGTCAGTATTTTAATTTTTATCATACTAGTCTAATATTTTACTTTTTTTGTGTTCAGCTAGGCTATTCTGTACGTTATCTCGACAGCGGAATCCGCGGTGAGTTTTGAATTTCGTACTACGAAATTCAACCGTATTACGAACGTGATACGATTGAATTTCGTAGTACGAAATTCGAATCTCACCGCGGATTCCGCTGTCGTGATAGCTTACAGAATAGCCTAGCAGTAGGTTTATTAGCCGACTTCAAAAAAAAGGAGGAGGTTTCTCAATTCGACCGTATATATATTTTTTTTGCATGTTTGTTCGCGGATAACTTCGTCGTTTATGAACCGATTTTGATTATTCTTTTTTTGTTGGAAAGGAGATATCCCAAGTGTGGTATCATGGTAATTTTATCGAGGTCTGATAAGTATCTCCAGAGATATTGGGATAAACACCTCTAAATTGGTACTGAAAATGAATAGCGCGACATTGAAGTCGGTTCTTTTTTAGTTTTTAAACGATATTATTTAGTTTTTAAACGATATTATATGTAATGTAGTCAATTTCTATCGACTATCTCGCCTGGTGGTAAGCGATGATGTGGTCAAAGACGGTGAACACGCTAGACCTAGAATAGTCTGACTCTCAAGAAATGTGTGCTGCAGGAATACCGCAAGGTTATGGCAGGGCAAATTTTCTCCTTGATAGTAAGCTACTTTTTGGTAGCAAGTCAGGCAAAACGCCTTGCGTTAGTTTAATTTTACCTGATCTTACCTTATCTGTTGTACCATTTTCACCATTTCACCGACTTCACAAAAAAAAGAAGGTTCTCAATTCGCCGGAACTTGTTTTTTTTTAATGTATTTTCACCGATTACTCGAAGATTCCTGAAGCGATTTGGAAAATTCTTTTTTTGTTTCAATGGGTACCTTTTCCAGGTAGTCCAATTTAAATTTTAACGTAATCGGCCGAGCCGTTTTTCATATATCAACATTTGTATTACGACGCATTTACTTATCTCGACGAATTACTACTAACTACTGGCACAGATTATGGAATTACTTCCCACAATTTTTAGCCCAGTGCGTCTAAAGAAGTTTCATTTTAAAAACTGGGTAGCCCTTTAAGTGTTCTACCTATTATGGTTAGAGATACATCCCTTTGACAGGCGGACGGACAACGAAGCGGAGGTTCTCAATTCGCCGGAACTTGTTTTTAGGGTTCCGAACCCAAAGGGTACCAACGGAACCCTATTACTGAGACTCCGCTGTCCGTCTGTCTGTCTGTCTGTCTGTCTGTCTCTCTGTCTGTCTGTCTGTCTGTCCGTCTGTCACCAGGCTGTATCTCATGAACCGTGATAGTTAGACGGATGAAATTTTCACAGATGATGTATTTCTGTTGCCGCTATAACAACAAATACTAAGAACAGAACAAAGTTAAAAATTAAAGGGTTTTTAAAACAAAAAACGTGTTGTTTACAATACGATACGATACGAAATTAATTCACCTCGACGCAACTAGATGGCAGCACAGGAAAAATTAGCACGCGCAAGCGTTTCATTTGTCAAATTTGTGGGCCTCGGTCGATTTGTTTATTTTATATGTGTACTTATGTGTATTTTATGTGTACAGTATTGAATAATATATCTTCAATTTTAGTATAAAAAGAGCTTTGACAATTAGCTAGAATCAGTAGAAAGTAGCCATGGGTAACTCAACAAATATGATTGAACCGCAGATCAGATCACAGCTCACGCACTGGAACCGGAGCTGCGAGCCAGCTCACAGGTCAGCTCAATTCGTAGTTATACTCACGCGTGGTCGCGTGAGTCGCGACTCGAGTGCAGGCTCAAGCGAGCTGCGTTCACATGCTATTAAATGTAGTTACGTTACTATTTAATAGTGTTATGAAACAGTTTTAAAAAGCTGCAACCATTGTATTGAATTTTTAAATTTAGTTTATTGTTTTACGAGCTAAAATAAAACTAACGTTTTTCTACAACTTTTTGGCTAAGCTATCTCAGTAAATATATTTTTAGATATTTTCTCATTTAGAGTAAAATACCCTATTGACAACTTAGCACTTACTATTGCGCTCCCCGAAACCCGAGTATTTAGTGTTCTGTCTGAGCTATTACGTTGCGAGCCGTGACTGTGAGTGTGAGCCGTGAGCCGTCTAGTTTGCATTTGAGCTGCAGCTCAGTGACTCAAATATCTGTGATCTGAATATTTGAACCGGCTCTGACCTGAGTTACACACGTCTAGTAGAAAGTTAGTCGTACGAACACACGGTCTTACAGATATTTAATTACATTAATTACCTTTGTGTTAATATTTACTTAATTGGTGTTAGAAGTTCGTGGCGTTCGGACTTTGGAAATTCGGAACCCTCCGTGTGCGGGACAAAAGTCTGACTCGCACTTGGCCAGTTTTATTTTAAATGTATTTTCACCGATTACTCAAAGATGCCTGAGCCGATTTGGAAAATTCTTTTTTGTTTCAAAGGGTACCTTTGCCAGGTGGTCCCATTTAAATTTTAACGAAATCGGCCGAGCTGTTTTTCATAAATCAACATTTGTATTACGACGCATTTACTTATCTCGACGACTCACTATACTAACTACTGGCACAGATACTAAGTACTGGCACAGATTATGTAATAGATGTCATCTACTAGTTACTTTGACTAGCGCGATGTTTGAAATCTGTTCTTTTAGTTTTTTAAACGATCTTAAATTATCATTAATCAATTAATACATTTAGTATTGTATTGTTTATGGAGGTACTAAGTTTTTCTTAATAATTGGGAGGTTTGAGGCTTTTTAGTTGGCGATAAATTATAATGACTTCTTAGCCAGACTAGCGGAAGAAGACCCTAATTAGATTGTAGGCACATAGGTACAAAGTAAACTACTAATTGTGTAGTAGGCACATGAGTAAAGAAACGGTAGTAGGTAACTGCTTTTAAGCGATTTCAAAAAAGGAGTTTCTCAATTTGTCGTAATTTTTGTATAATTTTACTTCTGTCCATTCTAATGTAGTCTGGTAGACGTCGGTTTTAGCGACAAGACCGCCGATTGTTTAACCAATATATTGTTTTTTTACGTTAGGTATATTTTGTTTTTGTTGGTGATCAATACAGAGCTTTTATACATATTTACTGAAAGAAAGAAATTACATTTATTTTGCATCAAACATAATTAGGCTGCGTGAACTCCCGATGCATCGGACATGCATGAAACCTAGGTCGAGACAGTCGACAACAAACAGTAGTGAGTATAATAGACGGTGTTTTATAATCATGATTCAAACTCACGATAACTATAAATCTAAAACATAATTAGCTAATTACTTATACATTATTAAACGTATTGTATAAGTTATTAAATCATCATCATCATCATTATCAGCCAATTTCCATCCACTGCTGGACATAGGCCTCTCCCATGGCACGCCACTGAGCTCGATCATCAGCTATCCGTTTCCAACCGCTGCCAGCCAGCTTGCGTATATCATCGCTCCACCTAGCTGGAGGGCGTCCTACACTACGTTTGCCGAGCCGTGGTCTCCACTCTAGAACTCGTCTACCCCAACGGTTATCGGTTCTACGACAGATGTGACCAGCCCACTGCCATTTCAGCTTGCTAATCCTTTGAGCTATGTCGATAACTTTGGTCCTCTGACGGATGACTTCTTTTCGAATTCGATCCTTCAGAGAAACTCCGAGCATAGCCCTCGCCATAGCTCGCTGAGCGACTTTGAATTGGTGAACTAGTCGCACCGTCAGTGTCCACGTCTCGGCGCCGTAAGTAATAACAGGTAGGACGCACTCGTTAAAGACTTTCGTCATTATGCTTTATTTTATTTAAGTTATTAAATAGGTACAATAAAATATGAAAGTAAGTAAGAAAATCTATCTATCTATCTATCCATGCTTCCAATATATTATATTTGAAAAAATAACTTGTAACAATACTGTGAATATAAAAACTAAAAGCTAAAGATAATAACGGAAAATGGAAAATCCCAATCTATTCAGAATCGGAGTTTATATTAAATTCCATGCCATCTTTTGTCTCTATTTCTTTTCGTCAATATTCATAATGAAAGCTATTTTTAATAGAAAATGACGTTTTATTTTAACTGCATTCACAGTGTATTGTGAGACAGTGGATGCTATCGTGCTTACTATTTTTAACATTTGTGCAAATAATAATTAAGGTTCGTTAACCAATTACATTAATTTATATCATACCGTTTTAATCGAATAAATATAAATAAATTATAAATAAATTATCAATAAATAAATTATATTATTAATTAAATTATCTGAAAGTTCGGTAGTGAGCCGAGCAACTAGGCAACTAATGTTTCCAGTTTATATAATTGATTATATAAGTACTGACTATTATAAGCAATCCCAACTATTTATTTTGGTGTCGACTGTCTCAACCTAGGTTTCGTATTCACGAAACCTCGAACATTCGTTCGCTGTACTTCCTCGGAGGTTAACAATGACTGTGGTCGTCGCGATATTGCTGCGTAAACTCCCGAGGAAGTGCATCGGACATGCACGAAGCCTACGTCGAGACAGTTGACAACAAAATAGTAGTGAGTATAATAGTCGGTACTTTGATAATCGTGATTCAAACTCACTATAACGATAAATCTAAAATAGTCTTTATAAATTGTCAACCCGGCTGGCTGGCACTGAACACCATTTATTTATTTAATTAATTTTTTAATTAGAACGGCTACTAGTCCAATTACACCATTTACAAAATCGAAGTTGCTGACCATTCCGGAACCCAGCAAATCGATTACTAACATGTTTTTGTTTGATTGGTCGTTCCAGTCTTGGCCAAAGCCTTATTACCAATGATCACTTTTTATAGCATTTGACGACTATCTCGTCTCGTGGTAAGCGATGTTGTGGTCAAAGGGATCATTAATATATTTATTTTTACTAAAATCTGTATGGACAATTATTATCATTATAAAAAATAAAATATTAGAATAAACCTGTGATACTGTCACTACGTTAAGGCTTCAAAATTAAATTCCTGGCGCCATCAGGCGCCAAAAATGTCATATGAATTTTGTTTGATTTGATTCTTCTCTGATGGGAGTATTTCCGAAACACCGGTAGATTCAACAGCCATTCAGTTTTCCCCTTTTGTCTGCAGATTTTCTTTCTAGGCTTGCCATTTTTATTTTTATTTAAACAATATTATGCAGCTGACAGACGGACAATCAGTTCCATTCGGATCATGATATTTCCTGTGATCGGTATGCGTTTCTTTAAGTTGTGTTTCAATATTTCACTTTTTTTATTTTTTTAATATAAAAATTGTCTGAAGTACTGAAACACAGAGTTACATGTATGGTTGGTTTTAACCCACTTTCATATTTTTTAATAGTCTGACGTAAACGTTTGGATGACAGCTGAATGGTTAATTACTTTTGTTTTTTTTTTTTTTTAATTTAAAGCGTTAAATATCTGCTTTTGCTATGTTTACTTTATAATTGGTTATGATTTATTTTATGATTTTGACGTGTATATGTGCGTATATTAATACTGCCTACATGCTAAATAAATGCTTTGATTCTTTGATTCTTTGATTCTTTGATTCTTCTTTGATTTGTCAAGCCAGAAAACAATTCTTTTTTTTTTTTTTTATTGTATAGGCTAGAGTTTAAATACTGTCACACCTGTTGGTAAGACATGATGCTGTCAAGGATGGTAGCACGCTAGGCTTAGTGTCATCATCATCCTAATCACCCTGTGTCAGTCCACTGCTGGACGTAGGCCTCTCCCAAGATACGCCACTGAGCCCGGTCTTCGGCTCATTGAACCCTCCCAATATGCCCTAATCGCCACGCTGGGCAGGCGAGTTAGCGATCGCAGGACGTAGCTCCTCGCACCGGTGACGCTGCTACCCGTCACCAGCCTGTAGTATTTAGCTACGCCATAATTTGAAATGGTTATACCGCCATTTGTCGATCGCCAGAGCCTCGGTCGTTGCTGAGCAGGATGCACCACGGGCAGGTGAGGTTGGTTGGGAGCACTGAGGTGGTATTTGTGCTCCCTTACATCCCCTAGCCAGGCCTAGTGTAATAGGGTCATATTCACACCCTTTGGGTACGGCACCTTAAAAATAGAAGTTATTTATTTCAGAAAAATAGTTAACTTACAGCATTGCCGTGTTATGAAACGCCTTACAAAAGTTCACAAGCAATATAATTCTAACGTCTTCTCTGAGTAAAATTTTGGACAAAATACCGAGAAAGTAAAACTATACGAGTCAAAAGAACCAAAATATAGGTGACGCAAGTGGTAAAGCCAGTTTGTAGTTGTATTTATTTTCTGTTCTACGGAAAAAATACTTGATATCATTGTCACCCACGAGACGGTCAATGTTATTAACTCGCGACCTTATTAACTATGGACACAGGTTAATCTGCAATCCGCTGGATTTGAATCTATATTCAGAATCAGATTCATAGACATATCTGTATCGATGTATATATGTATGATAGTGGAAGTAAACACATACACATACATAATACTTAACTCTCATAATTGGCAAAATCATTAAATAAACACGATTTCAACTACAGCATCCCCCCAAATTTTATTTTTATACAAAATTCAACGTATAACTTTCAGTAACACTGGACTTTCAGAAGTTGGGAACAAAACGGCAGTTTTCATCAAATGCAAATGCACTTAACTAGCTGAGAACAGAACAGTTAAGCTATGCGGGCCTTTTAAAGCAGCCTTTTGCTACAGTTGCTACAGTAAGGGTAAATGTATATGTTTACTGTGAACAGATCAACAATTGATCTCTATCTTAGCTGATCTTATGGACGGCGTAAAAGAATATTTTTAAGTGAAAACTTCTTTAGCGGCGTTGAGCACTTTTATCGGAACGGGTAAAAAATGTTAAACTCGCGTCAGGGTCACGTGTCTTGATAGTAAGACGAAAATTCGTAAGACGGAGCGCAGGGTGCTTGCGCGAGATATCATTCCAAAATATTCAATAATGACGTGTTCAACTTTTGATAGTGCACCTATTAATAAAAAAGTGGATTTTTCTGAGTGATTATACTATCTTTTTTATATTTAAAATAATTGTAATTCATAGTTCTGAAGTGTTACATTTTTTACAAGCTTTTTTATGTAACATAAATTGTCATGTTTGTGTACGATGGCGCAATAAATGAATATTGTATTTAACCACATAATATATATATTTAACCATATAATATAAACCATATAATAAATGATAGTACTTTTATACTGATAAATAAAGCAATTCGTGCGAAATTATTCCCTATTAATTCCAAAATATTTAAAAATGTACAACGTTAATGTTCAAGTTTTCAATTCTGCCGGTACTCCCGGAGTGCAACCCGTTGTTATTTATTTTTTATATTATAGGCTAGCTTTTAAATACTATCTTGCCTGTTGGTAAGTGATGATGCGGTTGAAGATGGTAAGCACGTTAGGCCTGGAATGGGAACTGGCTCTCAAGGATATCGGATAACATTAGACGTTTTGGCGACAGATTTTCTAACCTGATGGTGGTAATTGGCCAGGCGGACACTAGATAGTGTCCTACCACCATGCTACATCCATTTAACGTAGTAAAAATGAAATAATACTGAAAGTTAGCTTAATTTGAACAAATTAAGCAACAAAATAGTAGCATTGAAAAAATATGAGGTGTTTAAAACGCCGGCAAATTTTCGCGCGCCTTTGCGACGTCACAACATACCACACTGTTACCTATTAAATCTATGTAATAGAAATAGTACGTATTCGTACAACCGTGCATACTACCACCACACCCCGGACACTCGACTATATTCCCATACAAAGCGGCGTTTTAACGACCTATTACACAGACACTACACAAACGTCGTTTTTATACACGCGCAATTGTGTGCGTGAAGTCTATGGTTGTCATGTCACTAGTAAAAACCCGTAATAACCCACCGTATCAAAGATTATATAATAGTTATTATCTTTTCTATGACTCTATCTCGCACTCGGTGCAGTCGCTGCATCGTCGCGTCGTCCGCAAGTCCAGTCGACTAGAATAGAACAAACTGAAGTATAGTAACTATTTTTTATTATGTGCCTTGCTCGCATGTTGAGTGACAACAAGTAAAGAGAATATAAATACTACGTACATTAAGTTCCTAATTGCTGTGTTAAAAAAATGTTTAAACGTGAAAGTTTTTTTTAAATATTTTACAAACTAAGTGTTATTTACGCACGAGTATATATCGTTGTTTCATTTATGAAAATGAATTCTAAAATACGAATATGTAGGTAGGTATATAAGTGTTTAAAATATACCTACGTAAATTTGAACCTTCGATGTCTACTGGTCTTAACATAAATGTATAAAGTTGATGTTCTCCCTAGTGAGTAGTACCTATTGTTCTGTAGCTGTACGCGTGTAGCGTCCTTGCTCAGACTGGCGCCTCGACAGATCAGAATCGGTGGCGAGGTGAGGTAGCCCGGATTGGTGGGGAGAATAGAGTGTCGTACGTATTATTATTATCTTTTCTATGCTACCACGGAGAATAAATAGACTTGTCTACATCCGTGCATACTACAGCTTTCTATGACAAAGATTTAGTCTGTGATGACAGCAGTGTATGTTCTGATGTCACTTTTTAATTGACAGGTGGTGATATGTTTTGCAAATTAATCCCACGCTTATTTTGCATTTTTCATATACTATTTTAACCAATTTCAAAGTATTTAATTTATAAAAAATGATTAACGTACAATACCAGAACAATAATGATTCGAAAATAAATTATTTCAAGTACATTTTATATCACATGTATATTCCCTATATTTTAATATATTATTTCAAAAGTACCTTAGAAGTCCATACTGCATTTTTGCTTTTGCATTTTGATTCGTATTCAACGCCATATAGTTCAGTAGCTTGTTTTACAGCGGCTTTATTTCATATTATTTTAATCTCCTTACAAAAGGGTACTCATAATTACAACTCCCGAAGTACCAAAGTACGCTTATACAACTTTATGTAGGTACAGCATTGTTAACGTTGTTATCGGTAAGTATTTTGTTTTAGTTTAATCTTGCGAATGAAAATGAATCTTGCCTGTTTGTAATAAGTGCCGTCTTTCGTTTTATAATGCGATTCCTCCTGTCAGTCTACTGTCAGAAGTTAGAAGGTGTTTCTTTACGGTATTTTGAAGTTATTTACCAACGGTATCTAGGAACTGAGTAATTATCTTCAAAGGTTTTGCAAGATTCTATTGCTAATTCCTTAGAAAAGTCATACAGAAGTTATTTTTGTACATTATGTTGATTGTTGTAGCCTTGTTTTAAGGTTTTCGTTTCGAGGGAATAAATAACCTTGCTTGACATAGATAAGGTTAGGTTATTTTAAAGCACTCACCTGATAGTTAGCGATGACGTTTACATTACATAGTATACAAATACATACACAGTACATTTTGAGTACGATTTGTGTGTATGTTACGCGATTACTCCGTCAATTGTGAACCGATTTGAATGATTCTTTTTGTAATCGGTAGGGTACGTTTTCGAGGTGGTCCCATTGTAATTTCATTGATATCTGAAAAGTATCTTCAGAGAACGATAAACGTCTCAAACTTGCTACTGAAATTGACTCGCGGGGCATTTAAGTCGGTTGTTTTAGTTTTTAAACTATCTTAATCTTCTCACTATGTCCGTATTGTCGAGGACCTAGATAGCCTTGACGTTCACGTGGTGAGGTGAACTCTTTTAATTTTGTAAATTGTTAAACACAATCCAAAATTTCATCGTACGGACGGGACTTGAACCCGCACCCCCTGGATAACATGTCCAGATTATCTGCCAACCCTTCTGTGTAACACTACAAAGAAACATAATATTTGATTTACGCAGTCCAAACATCTCTCGTCGGATTTGAAAAATGTAATGATTTCTTCCGAATGATTAACTTTCGAAATAAGTAATCAAAGATGGCTCCACTAATGCATAATTGTGAAAAATGCAATTCACTTTTTTCGTCGTTTCGATAAATCGAACCGTAGATTTATTTGGCAGAGCACCTAGACATGTTATTCAGGGGGTGTAAACCCGCACCCCCTTGAGTTTTTTTGAAATTTTTAGATTCGAAGAAGTCCCGTCGATACGATGAAATTTTGGATTGTGTTTAACAATTTACAAAAAGTTTAACACTCCAAAGTAACATAATATCTTTAATTTTTTTTGTAATATTCAGTTTCTTCATTCAACCAAACCGAACTCAACAAGCCAAAAAAATGTGCAGTGTTAATATTTTACATAACCTCTACGGATCAGAGCTTTACATCTTTCCAGTCCTTCCCAAATCCAATCTGAATATAATTATCTGCTTGCCTTGGCCGGTTGTTTACAAAATATAATAACCTCGAGTCAAGCTTCAATCAAAAATAAATCTCCTCGCAACACTTGCCTAATCCCGTTTGTTTCCTTCAAGAAATCTTTAGGAATATCCCTTAGGACTAAGGCTCTCGAAATTGCCCGAACCTTAACATAATTTAGCAAAGTTACGCATCTTATCACCGTAACTTTGAATAATTCACTGTGGAACTTTTTTCTCCTGATAAAATTAATTTTAAAAAGTTTAGCCGTATATCTCTTTAGGGGACTAATTTTTAAAATTTTAGATATAACATGTTTAAGTCTTTAAGCGGTTCGGACTACTTTCATCTGGTTTATACCAGATAGTTTTTTATAAGCAAAAATATTATTTTCTTGGATGTGATACTGGATTACTCATTGGTTTAACATATTGGTATTCATATAGTTTACAAAATTATGCAACTGCCTTGATATGCTACTCGAAGCATATTCAGTAGCGACTCTGAGAATTTTCATATCTCCGAATTAGTACCGCCATCCCCTGTCCGATAGAATTCGGACAACCAGACGTACTGATTTGCGCCATCGCTTTATGGTGAACGTTCCATTAACCCACTCAATACGTTTTGCTTCATCATTTATCTGTACTGCCAAGGAATGGATTTCCTTACCGGTGTCTGTGTTTCTTAGGTCTTCCAATCGCAAGTTAACAAGGTATCTTCTAGGTAAGCGTGCTACTTCGTCGATCTCATCATCTGGTGAGATAGTGATCATACGCTTACCAACTAGTATAAAAAAATCATACATTTATAGCGTAGTGTAATCCGAGGTCTTTGAGAAAAATTATAACATTATTCAATGCCAAAAGATTTTTATTAGCTACTTTATCTATTTGCCGAAAAAAGGCTGTTGCTATGTTGTAGTCTATTTTACTCCATCTTTCTTTATATATCTACTTAATTAATGTAAAATGTGCTGAGTAAAATGGTAGGTAATAATTTTGATTTAACGTAACTCTAATAACACAAACGGAATTAAGAAAATTCTTTCCCCGCAGTGTTTATTTAGGGAATTGCTGATCTTTTTTACGATCATTAAGTAAAGTTAAAGCTCATTTTTGGGCTGTATTTTGGAGCAAGTATCTAAGATGAAAGCTACGCCCATTGGTTTTGCCTGCGTTGAAAAGTATAATATACATTGACTATTACTATACAAAATTTCAGTCATATCAGTTAAATTTGTGGAAACGTGTTGGTCATGAAGCGATTGGTCATTCTGCGTATTTATGATGGTAACCATCATATGTTATGCGTATTGGTCAATGTGCGTCTAAACCACTGTGGGGTTTGCCGAATTGAAGTTTCAAGTTCGTTTTTAGGGTTCCGTAGTCCTGAAAAGGAACCCTTATAGTTTCGTCATGTCCGTCTGTCTGTCTGCCTGCCTGTCTGTCCGAGGTTTTGCTAAGAGACCGTTGATACTAGAAAGCTGTAATTGTGTGGTGGGGGTATGTATATATATTACGCCGACAAAGTGCTGAAATAAAATTGTGAAAAATATTTTTTTTTATGGTAGCTCCCCTATATAAGAAGTAGGGATGAATTTTTTTTTTATTGTCTGCCCCATTGAGTGGGGTATTGTTAAATAGGTCTTTTAAAATGACTGAAGGGTTGCTAATACCATTTTTCGATTGAATGCTCCATTTACGAAATATTAAACTTTAAAGTGCAAATTTTTGTTCCAGTAGGGCGCCCCCCCTTCTAATAGCTAAACTACTAGCTTGAAAAATCTGGAAAAATTCGTGATAATAGCGCATTTCATGAACTTTAAAGGAAATCTATAGCGGTTGAGATAACTTTATTAGTTTAGCAGTAATAGTCGTTGAACTTGGGTGTTGGATAATTTTGTAGCAAGTACAAAATCCTTAGAATAAATCCTTTAAAGTAACAAAGACGGAGTACCTAGTCGCTTGTTTATAACGGGTAAACACTTACATTGAATAACAGGCTATTACGGAACCCTACACTGCGCGTGGCCCGACACGCACTTGGCCGGTTATTTTAGTCAATTTTATAACCGATGACAAAAATAGGGGAGATTTTCTATTCGAAGTGCATATTTAAATTTTAACATCACGGTTTAACGAAAAGACTGATTTTGATGAAATTTAACACATGAAACCAATATAGTTAACTATAGAACTTCGTTAGTATTTACACAAATAGAGCTGACTAGTCAAGAGTTTTGTCATGATGTTTTCCTTCACTGTAAGTACATACTTACACAGACCCTACTTCATAAAACAGTATATCTTATAAAAACGGTAAACAAAACCCAACATTTCGTTCGTAAACAATGAACAGGCATATTACAAAGAAAAAAAGTGGCATATTTTTCTTCCTTTTCCGCAAACGGGCAATAAAATGTACCTAGTTTAATTTAGTGTGTTGTTATTATTGTAACAAAACAGGGGATAAAATAAAACATAGGGGTTTGGAGTTAAGGAAGACTTCTTTGTCTTTTAAGAATTAATGTTTTTGTTTTAGTAATGGTAAAAACCGTCAACAAAGCGTGCCAGACTATGCTTAGTTAGAGGTTTTTTGACCGCCGACGAAAATGAGGGGTGTTATAAGTTTGACGTGTGTATTTTTGTATGTGTGTCTGTCTGTGGTATCATAGGTGCGCATCGGATTAACTGATTTTGATTTCTTTTTTTTTTGTTTGATAGGAGTCTTAATCGCAAGTGTTCCTAGCTTTGATTCATGAACCAACTGAATGAATTACCAACGATTACCAACGATTGCAATGTGACCTAGCATCATTATTATATAGTCAGCATCAATAAATGATTTCTGATTCTGATTCTGAAAACCCGTTCAGCCGTTTTATGACTATGACCTATTTTCTAGTAGATGACGCTATGAGAACAACTTTAAATTGATCTGATCAATTCAAAATAAAGTATCCTCTACCTGTATTGTTAGAACATTATAGCATAGACTTAAATGCTGGGACATCGCCTGGAATCTGCAGAATACTCAACTCTTCACCAACTTACAGCAGAATATTTATGTACTGAGTATATAATTTTTACACACTTCATATTGTAAAACTGTGCTTTTTAGGGTTCTGTACCGTCCGTAAAAAAGGGTAAAAAAAGGAACCTTTATAAGATCACTTTCTTGTCCGTCTGTCTGTCTGTCTGTCTGCCCGTGTGTCTCCACCGATTTTCTCAGGAACTGGTGCACCTAGCATGTTGAAATTTATACCAGATACTAATATCTATTATAGTCCCTATTAGGTGAATAAAAATCAAGGTCCTGAGTCAACATGATAAAAATATATGGGCAAATTTAGATTTTCGCAAAATCTTGTAAGTACCAAAATTTACCTAAATTTTCAACTTTTTATATTTTTCGGAATTTTTCCTCTACTTGTGCTGTAAGACCTTACTTTTAACCAAAATTGACAATTCTAGGTTAACCGGAAGTAAGAAGTATAACCTAAAACCATGCTGTGGTTAGGAGTTTCTTAACAATGTTTTTCCTTCACCGGAGGGTCACTGTGAAATGCGCACGTATAATTTTCTATAGATAAATCTATTTGTACAAGGCGGGGATTGAACCTACTAACTCTGGCGTCAAAGACGACCTTTCTCCCACTGCGCCACTGGGCCCTCTGTATTCTGCCTGGTACTTATTGTTTATTTAGAAGTGTTTTGCTCTTAATCTCTTTGAAATGTAATTAAATGTTTATAAAATGTATAAGTGGATAACCCTACGTGTATGTAAACCATTACTAGTATTACATTAAGACAAAAAAACATATAAAATTTATTTTTATATTCAGATCACTTTCTCAGAGTAAATAAAATACTTAAACACAACGCAGGAAATAAGAAATTCCAACTCAATATTTGAACTCCAAACAAAAAACCAAAACTTGAACAAAGCAATTTGCTTGTAAGTTTTTTTATAAACGCAAAAGTTCAACAGTTAATGGTTTGTTTGTACATTATTAATGAACCACCATTATAATTTGAGCTTTGTTGTCGTTTCCGGCCAATTAAAAGTTTTCAAAGTGAATCCGGCGAAATTAAGAGTTTATTGAACTTTCATGCAAAGTTTTATAGATATAAGAAAATCTTTTGAGGGTACCTACTCAAATTAAATAACAGCATAAACGTGATATAAATTAAGTAAAAATAAAACTTAAAATAAAAAAGGTATAAAGATCGCTGTCTGCTTGTAGAAGTTGTAGACTACCCAAAAAGCTGGCAATAATACCTCTTTGAATGGTGAGACAGTCAGGCTTCTGGACTACTCTGTAACAAAACAGCGTGCTTGGTGACCCCACGTGCCCATGGTTTCGACCCCAACTAGAATAATTGCGTAGTTGTCGCCGATGCCTACATATTTTCTTCCGTTTAAGGTCCACCGCAACCATGACTGTACAAGTACAGCTAGGCTATTCTGTAAGCTATCTCGACAGCGGAATCCGCGGTGAGATTTGACTTTCGTATTACGAAATTCAACCGTATTACGAACTTGATAAGATTGAATTTCGTAGTACGAAATTCGAATCTCACCGCGGATTCCGCTGTCGAGATAGCTTACAGAATAGCCTAGCAGAACCAGCGTACTAAATATATTCACCCGCGTCGAGGAGTGAGACAGGGGGACGTCATATCCCCGAAACTGTTCACTAACGCCTTAGAAGATATGTTTAAGACGCTGGACTAGAAAGATTGCGGCATCAACATTAACGGCAAGTACATCTCTCACTTACGATTCGCAGATGACATCGTCATTATGGCAGAGACGCTGCAGGACCTACAAAGGATGTTGAATGACCTAGCTGATTCTTCTCGTCGCATCGGTCTCCGGATGAATTTGGATAAAACCAAAGTCATCTACAGCGAGCACGTTGATCCGGAACCAATTGCCGTAGATGGAATCCCACTCGATGTTGTCACGCAGTATGTTTACCTAGGGCAAACGCTCCAACTAGGCAAACACAACTTCGAGAAAGAAATCCAGAGAAGAATTCAGCTGGGCAGCATTTGGGAGACTCCGTCGAGTTTTCTCGTCGCCTATACCGCAGTGCCTAAGCACAAAAGTCTTTAACCATTGCGACCTACCTGTCATGACATACGGATCCGAGACGTGGACACTCACGGTTCGACTAGTCCACCAGTTTAAAGACGCTCAGCGAGCTATGGAAAGAGCTATGCTCGGTGTTTCTCTGCGGGATCGAATCCGGAACGAAGTGATTCGCCAGAGAACTAAAGTGATCGACATAGCTCAGCGGATTAGCAAACTGAAGTGGCAGTGGGCTGGTCATATTTGCCGTAGGACTAATAACCGTTGGGGCAGACTGGTTCTAGAGTGGAGACCGCGAATCGGCAAACGTAGCGTAGGACGCCCTGTGACCAGGTGGAGCGACGACATTCGCAAAGCGGTGGGCATTGCAGTGACTGGAAACAAAAAGCTGATGACCGGGCTCAGTGGCGTGTCTTGGGGGAGGCCTACGTCCAGCAGTGGACTGATACCGGCTGATAATGATAAGGTCCACTGCCGCGTTTACAGCTGCTCTTGCCGCCCGTGAAGTATTATGAAAGTGGGGAAACAGCCAACGTATCAACATCATCCCACGCTAACGGCTTTATACAACACCAACGTCATGCCATCAGGCCTCTCCTACCATCGTCACTTGTGATACTGTTCGGCTCTAAAATAGCCGGTAGGTGACGGTCGCAAGAGCCTGGCGGATGACGTCGTAATCGGGTCGTGAAAGCCACCCTGCACTGCAGCGGCATGAAAGACCGTAATGGCCCAGTCTATTTCGTCACCGCAGCGACAGAGGTGCGGCTCCGTTCTAGAGATGTCTAGATGCAATCTTGCTGTTATAGAAAAACTGTTTTCATCCATGAAGGACCCTATATTGAGGAAGGTAACACAAGAAGACGAATCCGGTCCCTACTATCAAAACAACAATCTAAAAGAAGGTTAGACTTTAGTCTACCTATGGCAGACTTTTGTAGCGATACGGAAGATCAGCTGGTGACCTCCTAAGTTACTAGACTATGAGGAGGAGGAAGATATACGCTGAGGAGAGGCCGTGGAGAGTATAGAAGAAGCTCTCGCAGTCAGCCTCTATTTTAGTCTCACATATGTGCAATCGATGATTTGAATTCACAAATCTGCAATTTATTCAAACAATATTATAATAAATACAAAAATCCATTGCTAAAGCTTGGATTTTTGTATTTATTATAATATTGTTTGAATAAATTGCAGATTTGTGAATTCAAATCATCGATTGCACATATGTGAGACTAAAATAGATATAGTGGATAAAATAATATTTGATATTTGATATTCAATTTAATTCAATGATAGCTTGATTACCTTAACGTCGATTAAGCATTAGCTCAAAGGTTTTCGGCCACTGCAACGACCATAACGTTGACCAAAAATGTGTCGTCAAATTTCTCAATAGTGTCAAGATTTTTGAAAGATGTTCTGCAATAAAAAAGCTATGTTAGTAAATTACTGGTTATTATGATATATTATTTATCGAATAAAGTGTCTGTGGGCTTCACTGAATATTTAAGATTTTTCACTTTTTCATTCGATTCTTAACTGCTGACTAAAGTCATTCAATATGAAATATTAAAATTGTTATTTAAACTTCAAAGTATGAGTAAAAATTACACGGCCGCTTATGTTTATTTCCGTAATATCTAGGGAAACAAAGGTAACAATTATCCGTGAATAATGCGCGCCACTCATAAGCTGCTTATCGCAACTAGCTGCAATCAAACTGGAGAAATACGTCTAACGCTTCAGCGTATATTTAATACCGTCCTCTTTTCAAGGAGAGCCCTAAAAACATGGAATAATGGCGTCGACATTCATCGTCATCTTTCTACCCTATCCCACTAAAGTGGGGTCGGTGCAACATATCATTGCCTTCTACTTGGGTATATCCGCAAATATTTACTTTAAAAAAGGATACAATACTCTTTTAAAGAAATAACGACCTATTTCTCTCTTTAGTCATGTCTATTAGCTATTTTTGAGAGTCATCACGAATCGTCTTGCACGTAGTCTTGACGATCTTCATCCCTATTTTACTTTTAATAAATAATATATGCGCACTCTAGTTTGGTCATGACAAAGTTAAGTAAAGTGAACAGAAACCTTAAAGTAAATTTCTTAAGCCTCAAAACATTTTAATTCAAAGCTGAGCCTGGCAATGTTCTGAATTTAGGCTGTCTGCAACTTCGTGCTTGTAATGTTTTAAATAATTATATAAGTACAAGGCGAATGTATGAGCTAGACGCTGACTTGATGGTGCGTCTGCCAGTAATATAATAATGCCATGGAGTTACACCACGTAAAGGTAAGACGTCGTAAGAGGCATTAAGACATTTTCCACTGAGATGTCGAGTTTCACATGACATATTTCTCTGGTCATTTTGCACATTACGAGACCACTATTTGCTTAAGGTTTTATTAAAACAAAAAAAAATGTACTGCGATTATATTGCAGGTTTTGTCATTAGTAATTGATTTAAAAAACGTCAGCATAGGAATTTATATTTTTTGGTATAATTTGAACGTATCCGAATTATAATTCGGATACGTTCAAATTCAAAACACGAATTTTAATGTCATTTAAAATGTCAAAAGAATCCGATCAGCAAAATTCTCATTTCAATCGTATTCGTTCGAATATGGAAGCATCATTTTGAATTTTGAATATTTTTTATTACGTGAGCTATTTGGTCGCGGAATCCTTTCCGTTTAGAATCACTGTCAATCACTTTTTCAAGTTGAAATATCAAAATATATGGATTAAAGCATCGTGAATTGCGAAAGATCTGAGTCGAAGGAGTGGCAGTTTCCGAATCCGAATAGGTTAACGCATGATTGAGAATCAGGGGGCGGATGAAAAGTAATGTATAGGACAAATGAATACTTTCCACCGCCTCAGCCACTTCGAGACTACACATTTATATCATTTTAAAGAACCTTGTCATCAAACATCATATTATGAGATGTAATGAAGTATACTTTTACCTCAATTAAAAAAAAAACTTTAGTGATGTATGACTATAACTTCGAGCCTTAAAAAAATATTGAGCGTAAAACTCACACACGCTCCCTTCGTTTGTAAATACCCTTTTTCATTAAAATTTAAATATTATACTCAAGATATTGTCTGAACCCACAGACGAGACTCTACAAACAAAACTTCAATTTATAAGTCTGCGACAGAAATGTTTAAGATTGCCTCAGGTTTGAGGTAAATTATAAAGCTCTTGTAAGCTTTACATAAAATATTTCTGTGCCTTGATGACAGGCTTTTTATGATATATCATCTATTCTTTTATTAACTAAAACAGTATGATCGCACCGTTTTTAATTGACTTCAAAAAAAGAGGAGGTTCTATGTTCCACTGTATTTTTTTTTTAAATAAGTTCACTGATTACTCAAAGACGGGAGTTTACATTTTACATATCGATTTATGCGCATTGACCGGTTTGGAAACTTCGTCTTTTTTTGAAAGGGATATACTTCCCAGGTGGTACCATCATTTAAATTTCATCGAGATCTTTAATCATCTAATAAGTATCTCCAGAGATATGGAGTTAAATACCTCAAACTTGGTATGAAAATGACTAGCGCGGCATTTAAGTCGGTTCTTTTACTTTTTTAAACGATCTTAAATTTAAAAGTAGGTATGTACTTTTAATACTTATTTCATAATAATTTGAGGGTTCTGTAGTCAAGATTGTGTAAGGGACACATGAGGCACGTTGCCAACGACATAGGTATCTACAGCCGTCATTATGTCAACTGGTCAACCCACAGGTCATCGATGTTCCGCCTGTCTCCAAAGGTGGTAGGAGCATATTATATCGATGTTCCGCCTGCCTCGCTACTAAAAAGTAGTTTACCACCATCAAGGGAAAAATCTTATCAAAAAATATCTTATTATTCTTTAGGTAATACTTTTCTAAGGCTCACTTCACTTTAAAATTAAGGGCTTGGAGAGTACTTATACTAGGTACTTAAAAAGTGTCTGCAGAATCGTTAAGTTATCTACTTATTTATTCTTATTGCTTGCTTAGTTACCTTTGGTACAAAAGTAAGGGATTTTAGATTTAACATTTTCATTTTAAATATACATATTTTTATTTTTGCCTGACTGCGTGACGAACAAGATAATGTTTTCAAGTATAACATAATGTACGCCTACGCAAAAAGAATGGGATGTTATAAGTTCGACATGTGTATTTGTGTGTCTGTCTGTGGCAACTGGCAACGCCCAAACGGATGAACCGATTTTGATTAATTGTTTTTAGGGCTCCGTACCCAAAGGGTAAAACGGGACCCTATTACTAAGACTCCTCTGTCCGTCTGTCTGTCTGTCTGTCTGTCTGTCTGTCTGTCTGTCTGTCTGTCTGTCTGTCTATCTGTCTGTCTGTCTGTCTGTCTGTCTGTCTGTCACCAGGTTATAGCTCATTAACCGTGATAGTTAGACAGTTGAAATTTTCACAGATGGTGTATTTCTGTTGCTGCTAGAACAACAAATACTAAAAACAAAATAAAGTTAAAAATTAAAGGGGGTCCCCATACAAAAAACGTGTTTTTAAACACCATCTATCTAATTAGTTTCGGCAAAATGACATAGATAGCGCTAGTAAACGAGCCCCGTCTTTCTAGATCGCGACCAAACAAAATATTCTTGGTAATATCAATTAATCAAATAAATGAGGTTGAAACTCTGTTATGTTTCGTATTGTACGGAACCCTCCCTAAGTGTGCGATACTTCCTACTTATACTACTTCGGGTTAATTTGAAACTTTACACACTTATCGAGGACCGATGACAATGCGTTTGTCCCATTATCCTTACCAGAATCTTCGGGATTAGCGATTTTTAACCAACTTTTCAAAAATGTTTATTACCTCAGAACTCCGTCAAATATTTACCGATTTGAAAAATTATCTTTCGCTTGAGAGATTATGCCTTCCGTTTGGTCCCATTTAAATTTTATTGAGATATGATAATTAACCCCGGAGATATGGAGATAAACAATATAAACAAATTTGATACCTTGACGACATGATTATGACTAGTGGATATTTTCACTTTCACGGCATGTGAAGTCGGTTTTTTTCGTTTTGTAAACGATCTTAATTTTTTTTATATCCGATAGGTACTTGGTAGGGTCTTCGCGCTAAGTACCAAAGCGCATACTAAGACATGCGCATGGCAAAATTATTGAGACAAGCCTAAAAAATGGCACGGTTCTCTATCCGGAAACACAGTAGTGCCTGCGCCAAGTACACGCGTAAAATATTTTTTCGTAGACGGAGCCTGAGAAACGGCTACAGCATCCAAGGAAGTCAGCAGGCGCACAAATATACCACTCCTATCACAGGGCGGCAGTTATACATTTTTTTTACATATTCATATTGGTTAGCGTTTGACCACTAACTCACCTTTTGGTAAGTTATGATGCGGTCGAGGATGGTAGCACGCTAGGCCTAGAATGGGACATGGCTCCGGGATAGCTGCCGGAACACATAAGATCTTTGGCGACAGATTTTATAACTTGAGGGTGTTAGCTGGCCTGGCGGACACAAACACGAACGCGGTGTCTTGCCACCATGCAAAGTTATACATACATAGCACAGAGCGTGTGCGTGTACGTTTGTGTTTCTTTGATCCATCTTCAATTTATTCTGCTAACAATTTTGCGGTTTCTTCATATGTAAAACTTTTTTAAATGTATTTATTTTTTTTAGGTGGCTCCACCCCATCATTCAACGCGCATGTAATTCACACAAACTTTACAAGATTAATTTGTATGTTTCATGCATCACCTATGCTGTTGCCATAGAACTAAAATACTGGAAATCTAATACTATAAGAATCTTTGTCCTGACATACTGACTGACTGACTGACTGACAGACAACGCACAGCCTAAACCGCTGGTCATAGAGACTTAAAATTTGGAGGGTATATTTGTCTTAGTACGTATGGGTGTAAAAAGGATTCTAAGAAAGGATTTTCTAAAATTCACTCTTTTAAGGGATAAAATGGGGGTTCAAAGTTTGTATGGAGAAACAAGATTAGATAGTCTTTTCTATCCGAAACTTCACACAAATGGTTCAGTAAAATGTGTGAAAGTGTGAATTTGGCATGCAGTTAGTTATTTTGACTTAGGTTTCCGCCTAGAAAGAATTTTTCAAAATTCACTCTTCAAAGAGATGAAGCGGGGGTTCAAAGTTTGGATAGTCATTTTATTCGACATTTCACACAAGTACTTCTGTAAATAAAGTAAATATGTAAGTAAATACTAGTTTCAGACTTTTTCAAAATGCCACCCTAAGAGGATAAACTGGGGTAACAAAGTCTAAAAATCAATATTGTTTCGGATTGCGCTGATATTTTTAAATACAGATGGTTATTATGACGTAGGTATCCGCTCAGAAAGGATTTTCTAAAAATTCCTCCCGGATACGGAACGGGGATTCAAAGTTTGTATGGCGAAACAAGATGAGATAAAGTAAGTGTTGTCGGATTTTTCGAAATGGGGTAGTTAACAAAGTCTGAAAATTTGGAATTTTCAGGTTTTATAAATATGAATCCCGAATTGCCTTAGTCACGCGATAACATTTATTGTCACAGTTATTGTCACCTACAGAAAGACAGCCTGCGTTTGTATGTTTAGATCTTAATTATACCCTATACTTAAGTGATCCCTGTCTAGTAGCTAATATAAGATCGATTAAAAAACTAAAAGAACCGACTTCAAATGCCGCGCTATTAACTTGCAGTACCAAGTTTGAGGTTTTTATCTCTATATCTCTGGAGATACTCATCAGATCTCGATGAAATTGCTATGATACTATTCTTGGGATATTTCCTCTCTAACAAAAAAAAGAATCATCAAAATCGGTTCATGAACGACGAAGTTATCCGCGATATATATAAATGTATATATATGTGTATATATATATATATATATATACGGCGGAATTGAGAAACCTCCTTTTTTAAGTCGGTTAAAAATAAAGAAAAAATTTTTTGACAATTTGCACGGCTTTGGGCCATCAAGATGTTTATATTATACTGTGAAAATTTAAAGACTGTAAAGGCTCCAAACGGTTGGCTGTAAAACTTGTGTGACAGACGACAGACAGACAAACGGACATGTGATTGATAGGGCTCCGTTTGGACCCTTCGGGCACGGAACCCTAATATAAATAAAGTCTTAGCACAGATTACAAAATAGTTACCCCGTAAGTCTGAATGAACGTGTCGTGTTTTGTGACCAACAGTTCGACGTGTTCCGGCATGATAAAATGTATACTAGTCAGTTTGAAAGACGGAACTGATTTCCGTCTGATTCTGACTGATGACTGACTGACTGAATCAGTCAGTTGCCAAATTTAAAACCACTCCCGATTCATTTATGTATACCTAATCTGTTAATTGAGACTATTCCATTGAGTCCAAACTCGACATCTCTGCTGTAGGTAAGTTTGTGAGAAGTCGAGTATTCTGCAGATTCCAGGATATGTCCCAGCATCAGGTCAATGCTTACGGCAATTACCTGATGCTGGGACATCTGTTATTACAATATCGTTGAAGTAAGGGGATACTGAATTTCAGATTAATCAGACCTATGAAAGTTGACTTCATAGCGTCATCAACTAGATAAACGCTCTAAACGGCTAAACGGATTTTCTTTTATCATCGATATGAACGTATTCCTCCATGTCATTTATCAATGTTAACAGCGTTTGTCCACAGCAACGGCACCGGGACGTCAACGGGAACAAAATGCCGGCGCCGAAGTAGCGGTACATATGTTTAGTATGGCAGCTTGTCCACAGCATGACCGGCAACGGGCGACGTCATCGCGGCCGCCGATATTTTGAGTAGATCGGCGAGACCGCTAGAAATCGGCCAGAGATTTTGACGCGCCGATGTGCCGGCATTGTCTCGCAATACAAAACACGTTTGATCTTGCTGTTGCTGTGGACAAGCGGCCTAAGGGTCGGCGCACACGGGCCACCGGCCACAAGCCGCCGCCGGCATATTTCCTATAGTTTTCATACATTTTATATGGATTCGCCGCACACGGTTGACGCCGGTGGCCGCCACACGCTACATGATAAATGTATGAAAACTATAGGAAATATGCCGGTGGCGGCGTTTTGTGGTTGTGGCCCGTGGCCCGTGTGCGGGGACCCTAAGAACTCTCGTTTAAACACCTACCAAACAAAAATAAATAAAAAAACAAACATTTCTTTCCATTACTCATCTCCTTTAAGCACGACATTTTGTGCCTTTACTTCGTGACTTCAATTTAATTCTTTTGAAACTGTAATTAGTTTATGTTTCTGGTACCTTACTTATGTAGGTTCTTTTATTTCGATGCGTCATTATTTGTAACATATAATCTGACTAGCTGTGCCCGCGACTTCGTCCGCGTGGAATAGGGTCTTTGGGTAGCATTTTTAATTATTTAGGCTAATTATTTTACAAATAAGATACATGCGTATCCCACCTACACCGCACCGTACCACGCCGCGCTAATCCCCCCTCCCCCCTTTTCCTACCCCTCACGTCTCCCCTCCCCTCCCCCTCCATCTCCCCCCCACTACCCTCCACTCTCCTTCCCCGCACTTCCCTCTCCCCTCTCCTTTCCCCCCACTTCCCCTCTCCTCCCTTTCCCTCCCCTGCCCCTCCCCCTTTACCTTCCCTCACTTCCACCTCCCCCTCCCCTCCGTCGCCCTTACCCCTCCCCTTCCCCTCCTCCTTCCCCTTCCCCTCCTCCTTCCCCTTCCCCCTCACAAACTTTGAATGTCATATTTATTTATATCGAATCAACAGCCTAAAAATAAGTTTCAAGCTTCTAGCTCTAAAAATGACGATACTTCCATACAACATTTCATCCCCCCCTTTCAACCCCTTACAACCCTTGTTTCGCATTTAAAAGTAGTCTATGTCTAGACTATCTGTGTACCAAATTTCATTTAAATCGGTTCAGTGGTTTTGGCGCGAAAGTGAGACAGACAGACAGATAGACAGAGTTACATTCGCATTTATAATATTATAGTTATTTAAAGCTATGTATTACCGTACCGTATTGATCGATATATTTACTTGAGAGCGAGTAAAAATCAATGTGTGGGCCACAAAATTGGTAGCTTGGAGGCTTATGTTTGCGTATCCAGAAGTTGATTTTTAGGGTTCCGAACCCAAAGGGTACCAACGGAACCCTATTACTGAGACTCCGCTGTCCGTCTGTCTGTCTGTCTGTCTGTCTGTCTGTCTGTCTGTCTGTCTGTCTGTCTGTCTGTCTGTCCGTCTGTCCGTCTGTCACCAGGCTGTATCTCATGAACCGTGATAGTTAGACGGTTGAAATTTTCACAGATGATGTATTTCTGTTGCCGCTATAACAATAAATACTAAGAACAGAACAAAGTTAAAAATGAAAGAAAAGTTTAAAAAAAGTTTTTTACGGTAGCGCAGGCCACCTACCTAGCATCAAAGATGGCGCTATCGTCTTTACCTTAATCTGAATCTCGGAAGCGGCTCCAACGATTAAATAAAATTTAGTGTACCTACAGGGGATTTCGGGGGCGATAAATCGATCTAGCTAGGAGTCATTTTCAGAAAATGTTGTTTTATTCGTGTTTTCAATAATCAACTTTATTGATAATTAACTTAAAATATGACTCTTCCCGACATCTATTGGCGAGTAGAAGTACTGTGTCGGTAAAGCAATTAAGGCCCTTTTAGACGGGGAGAGTTTCTTGTACGTTTCCTTACGAGAAACCATACGCTACTATCACAAGCAATAATCGCCATAACACAATCGTATCAAAATGTTTACATACAGGCAAGAACTAAAATCTCGCCTACGATTATGTCATACGAGATTCGCATATGACTTATCGCTAGGCGATAATTGCCTATGTTTGTTTACACAACAAAAGTATAGTAAGCAGATTCTTGCTTATGAGAGTCTCGACTTGTATAAACACGATCTCGTATGACATTTTTCAAGTTCATACGAGTATCGTACAAATCGGGTTGAACCATTTTGAGTGCGAGAATCAGACCGACACTATCAATATTCTATTGCGAGTCACTTGTCGCCAGAGTGGAAGAGCGAGAGATGTGAATGTTTAGACATATAATCTTTTTTATATTCCTTCGATAATCGTATCTTCGAGACGAAAAACTCTCCCCGTCTAAATGGGCCCGCTCTCAATTAAAAAAAATGGTATTATTATTCGTCAATAGGTGTCGGGAAGAGTAATATTTGTCTGTTTAAGTGGCAAAAAATACCGAGCAAAGCTCGGTCAACCAGATATTTAATAATATTAATTACTACAATTACTACTATATAATACTATTCTACCTTTGTGTTAACGTTTACTTAGTTGGTGTTAGAAGTTTGTTAGAAATTCGATAGATGGCGTTCGGAACCCTCCGTGTGCGGGACAAAAGTCTGACTGGCACTTGACCAGTTTTATTACTCGCTTTTGAGTTAAACTATTGAGTAATAACATAAGTTTAACGAACACTGTAAGAGCTGTAGGTACAAAGAGTAAAGGTGGTGTGGGTTTATCCGAAAGTACCTACTTACAGCTACTTACTAAACCTTCTCGTACTAAGAGCAACATATTGCAGAGATAACAGAATACCCAAAATAATACAACCTAGCTTAGATTTAGATAAAAATAATGATGAAATGTCCATCTGATCAGACTTCTGTGCCCTCTTTAAAATGAATTGGAGCTCTTTATTTTACATTTTATAATTTTTGTACGTGTTTGCAATAAATTAATTTTGAATTATTTTTTTAAATATATTATAGGCTAGCGTTTGACCACTATCTCACCTGTTGGTAAGTGATGATGCGGTGGAAGATGGTAAGCACGCTAGGCCTAGAATCGGAACTGGCTCTCAAGGATAGCTGCCGGAACACATTAGATGTTTGGCGATAGATTTTATAACTTGAGGGTGATGTTGAGGGTGGTAGCTGGCCTGGCGGACACTAGATAGTGTCCTGCCACCATGTATCATATAATCACAAATTGGTTCGTCGAGTTTTTCCATACATTTCGTCTTCAAATGCCTTGTAAGTTACAAGTTACAACTCTTTTCAGTTGGAAAGTTATTCAACACGATGTCTCTTCCAGCGTCTTAGTACCTATTCCATGATCCTCTAGACAATGCAATAACAAGATGTCACCGAGGGGAAATTAATTTCCTTCAACGTTCCGTGGGTCCCGTACAGTTCCAGTGTTTACTCAAAGAATTATTCTCCAGGAAGTCGTAAATTATATAACGTTAACAGTGTTGCCATAAACAAATGTGAAGGTGGGAAGCAAATATTGTACCTTATGTAGCGAATTTATGGTTTGGTGAAGTAACCTTTTGTAAAACATGGAAAACTGTTCTTTTTAGGGTTCCGTACCTCAAAAGGAACCCTTATAAGATAACTTTCTTGTCTGTCTGTCTGTCTGTCTGTCCATCTGTCTGTCCGTCTGTCCGTGTGTCACCACTGATTTTCTCAGGAACGGGTGGACCTAGCATGTTGAAATTTATACCTGATACTGAAGTCTATAGTCCCTATTGAGTGTATAAAAACCAAGGTCTTGAGTCAACACAATAAAAAGATACGGGCAAATTTAGATTTTCGCGAAAACTTGTTAGTACCAAAATGTACCTTAATTTTCAACTTTTTTTATTTTTCAGAATTTTTCCTTTACTTGTGCTGTAAGACCTTGCTTTTGACCAAAATTGACAATTCTAGGTTAACCGGAAGTATCCTATAGGTTTTGGGTCGAAAACCTATAGGGTACTTCCCGTTGACCTAGAATCATGAAATTTGGTAAAAAGCAAGGTCTTACAGCTCAAATTAAGGAAAAGATCTAAAAAATAAAAAAGTTGAAAATTAAAGGGTGCCCCCATACATACATAGTTTACGCCAATTAAGGTAGACCTCTGAGTTATATGAGCGCTCACACAATTTAGAGGTTTAGCTTAATTGGTACCAACCACCGTTGGTACGAAAGCCTCGGTGGGCGAGTTCAACTCGACTTGGCCAATTTTTATTTTATGACATAAGTAGGTAGGTAGCAAAGAAGTTGATAATAATTTGATTCTACCATCCCTATTCTTTTAAATCGGTCAAGCAGGGATACTAAGTGACGCCATCGCTTTATGGTAGATAGGTATACCATTTATCTGTACAAAGCGAGTTGCCTCCTCTTTAATCACACGTAGGTACTGCTAAGGAATAGAATTCCTTGCCTGAGTTTGTGTTTCCGCCTCGATACAACTTAGGGGTCATCAAGTCGATAGTAAATAGGTATCTTTTGTGTGAGCGCGCTACATAATCGACCGCATCATCACTTAACATCAGGTGAGGTAGTGGTCAAGCGCTACCCATTTTCGCATAAAAAAAAGTTTAACTGCTTACCTGATGGTCCCACTTGCAACACTAGGGGTGTCACTCATGCGTTGCCGACCTGTCAAGATTCTTTTAACGCCCCTGAAGTGCTGCATGTTGTAGCTCTTAATAATCTTTATAGCTCTTATTTAGGAATGTTCTACTTGTATTTGATTTTGGAAGTGAAAAATTCTTTAGAGGCGTTGTAAACTTTTTGGGATGGGTAAAAAAATTTAAAATCGCGTCAGGTGACCTGATGGAAAATTCTTAAGACGGAGGGAGAGTAGACCAAATGCACAACGTTAATGTTCAAGTTTTACTTCTGCCGGCACTCCTGGAGTGTAACCCGTTGTTTTTTTATTGCTTTAAACTACCTTGAACTACCTTCTTACCACCTTTTTGTAAGTGGGGATACAGTCGAGGATGATAGCTCGCTAGGCACTAGGAACTGGCTCTCAAGTTTCAAGGACAGTTTTGGGAATTCACTAGTGTATGCAATAGATTTTCCAATTTGAGGGCAGTAGCTTGCCAAGAGGGCATTGGCAAAGAGTGCTAAACTGTGCCTTAGCTCCATCTATATATTAAGCCTCACACACTTGCACTGAATCGCTTATCAGCTACTTCGCTACAAACATATCTTAATGTATCCAGTCATATGAACCCAACTGTTGCAAATATTAAGCCGCAGTAGATTAAATAACATGGTTCAAGTATTAATTTGTTGTGTTAAACTTCAACATTTTGTGGTTGCGTAACGTGGTGTCAGGCAAGCGGTTGACCGCACCACGGTGGCTTTGCCAACTGCTAGATTTGACGCGCTGTCTCATGTCTCTCTTCGGAAGTGAGCAGTTTTTTTATGAAATCGATCGTGAAAATAACAAATATTCTTCTTTTATGTAAAGATGGACTTCAACTTAGAATAAGCGTTATTATTCTAAGGACTTCAATAAAAAATCCAAAAAGTAATATTGGAAGCTGAAAATTGTGTTCGACATTATGTTTGGCGTGATGACATTTTAGATTTTGAATTTAGATAGTAAGTTTGAATTACGATTATACTACCGACTATTATACTCACTACTATTTATTGTCGACAGTAGGTATCATTGAAAGCCAGTTTCCATTCTAGGCCTAGTGTGCTACCAACTTTGACCGCATCATCATTTACCAACAGGTGAGATAGTGGTCAAACGCTAGCCACTGACCACTGTCTCACCTGGTAGTAAGCAAAGATAAATCGAGGATGGTAAACACGCTAGGCCTAGTGAATGATCTAACTCTCCAGTGCTGTGCTGCTGGAAAACCGTAAGGTTACCGTTAAATCTGTAATTTTCCCAAGTTCCACAAATAAGAGCTATTTATGATTAAAACAGTTTAGCGCCTGACCACTTTCACACCTGATGATTTAAGTGACGATGTGATCAATGATGATTCTAATAAAATAAAATAGCCAGTACTAAAATTATATCATTTTTATAACAATCAACAACAACATCAACAATTACACAATAAATAAATCAACTACAACATGAAGACAGTTGAAAATGACTTAAAATTAATCAACAATTATATTTACAGTATTTGGCACTATAGTTTAATGATGGTCTTTGTGGTGATGGATGGTTTTGTATACCGGGATTTTGACTGGGTAAGGTTGGGGTACATGGACCGTTACGGTCTTCTCAATCCTGATGGGGACGTGCTTTTCGACTGGGTAGGGGACATGCTTAACTACTGGGTAGGGTACAGGCTTTTCAACTGGGATAGAAATCTCAGTCTCAACGGGAACCGCTACGGGCTTGTGAACTGGGACCTTCACGGGGTAAGGCTGAGGTACTCCAATCAGGATAGGCTTGGGCACGTTCACCTGGATTGGCTTATGGATGGGGTAAGTCACATGCTTGTAGAGAGGCACTTCGACTGGGCTCTCGACGTCGATATGCTCTCCTACAGGGATGGCTTGAGCGTGACCAAAGTCATGGCCTTCAGAAGAAAACTGCTGTCCGTGACCGCCGAAGTCACCATGGCCGCCGAAGTTTCCGTGACCGCTGAAGTCGCCCTGACCGCCGAAATTGTGAATCTGACCGCTTAAGTCTTGGTGACCGCCGAAACTTTGACCATGTCCAAAATCTTGACCAGCATCTTGGAGGGTAAAGGTCTGGATTTGGATCTGTTGGCCTCCGTGACCTCCCTGGCCTTCGTGACCTCCCTGACTACCGTGACCGCCCTGACCTCCATGACCGCCTTCATCGTGACCTTCTTGACCTCCTTCTTGGTGTCCTGATTCTTGGGCAGCTAGAAGGTAGGAATCACCGTGAAACTCCTGTCCTCCATGTCCGTCCAATTGAGCTCCATGGCCACCAAATTGCTGTCCAAAATCATGTCCTCCGAACTGTCCAAATCCCTGGCCTCCAAAATCGTGACCTTGTGACGATAGTGCTAGGGTGTGACCTTGACCTCCGGAGAAGTCATGGCCTTCGTGACCCTGTCCTTCGCCTGAGACTTCGTTGGAGTATCCTCCTTCGAAGCTGGCATTGCTGGCGGCAACTGCCAGAAGTAAACAAACCTGGGAACAAGACAAAAAAGACGTTAATAGATGTACAAATACATAGCCAATATGCTGCGTAAAATAAAACACATAGATGATGCTTTTTGTAGACAAATGTCAGACAAGAATGTCTTTCAGATGAGAGGCAAAATCGGAAGTAATTTACAGGGAGTTTGAGACTGCTCTAATAGCTCAGGCGCTGATGTCATTGTTTAGCATCAGACAAGAGACTTGCTATAACGCAATGCATGAAAAAAAATCATTATTAAAATCGTTTGACAATTGCCGTACAAAATGTAGAAATTGAGTAGATGAAAAGAAGTAAATTTTTGATGTTCAATCTGGAACAAGTAATAATATGCAATTTTATTGTCGTCTGCAATTTTATGGTAAAAGATAACGTCAGATTAATGTTGTACAGCGCATAATATAATTACTATGAACTAACCTATTACGAACACGATTGAGTAATTTTTCAGTATCTTTTTTAACTCGCAGACCGTATCGTGACCTAATGCGTTGTGTAATCTATTGTTAGGCTACATTATAGTTACCCACAAAATAAGCTACTAAAAAAGCTTCCGATACATTTCTTGTTCTCTTTGGATTGTATTGCAAAGGTATATTGTTTGGAAATTGATTTTACATCTTGATTTTGTGCTTTGAGGCTAAATTTAGAAGTTTCATTTATTTTTTATCATATTAGATAGCAGGACAAGCTCGCCGCTCACCTGATGTTAAGAGATGACGTCTACCTATTACAGATACAGTGGCATGCAAAATTCTGAATAGGCAGAATTTTGCATGTCACTGCACTGCGCCTGTTACTTTTAACATAAAGGTGTTAAGTCTCACATACCCTGTAATTTCACTGGACACCTTGCCATTTCAACCGATAAACATTCCTATTTTACGGCTGAAAATTAATTGGCAAAGTGGTGGTGCCACCCCAGGCGGACTAGCAAAAGTCCTATTACTACTGAAAAAGTGACGATACCTGACGCTCTAGGCTATAAAAAAATATTAATTATTGAAATGCAACGATTTCTATTATAATATCAAAACACCTTTTACTTATTTATGTCTTACATAATCGCGTTTGACAAACAAGACCAAGCCATCACTCTAAAATAACACACATCAATAAAAAGGATGCATTCGCCTTTCACTTAATCAACCGCAAAACCATAGATAACTATACTAGTTACTATGTAAAGACGCATCCACACAACAGCAACTTTTTGTCAAGCAACTAATTATGTTACCTACACGATAACATTCGTTGGCAGTTTACTTATCAAGTCCATGCCACCGATACCATAAATATACAAAATTCTACGAAATGTATCGGAATTGGTAACATTTTTTGAGTGTCTCAATAGTTGTGCAATGTCACTCAACATGGCAATACTCGTATCTACTACTAACTAACATCGTAACAGTAATATAAATCGTCGTCAACCACGTCGTTATAGTAATATTATCGTGTCGTCATTTAACATCAGTTGATACAGTGGCCAAACGCTTGACTGTTTGGAATAAAAAAATAAATATTTTTAAGGGGTTTTGTTACCCTTGGAAACGTTGCTCCACAAAAAGTAACTACGGTGTAGATGCACCTTTATAGCCAAATTACGTGTCTATTGAGTGTCACATTAATATACCAATTTATTTTTTTGTCTGACACTTGAAACTGGTTTATTATTTTAAGATGTACTCTAATTTACGTTTCAAATTCACTTTCAGTCCAATTTAAACTTTCGATTTGTTTGAAAAGATTGCCTTTAAAGTTTTGTTCTTGAGTCCGTAACTATTTGGTTAAGTAGAAGTTAAGTATTTGTTTTGCATCAAGAAAAAATATAAACCTATTTGAAGAACTAAGGTTTTATTTTATTATTTGACATGTAACAATTGTTTATTACTGTGATTATCTAATGATTTTGTCTCATGTTGTGGATATTGTAGTTTTTTGTTCAAATTTTAATTCTTTTAATTAGTAATGGGCATACTTTAAATCAGCTACTTATCATTCAGACTAACATTATAAAAACGTTTGTATCTCTGTCACTATGTCTGTTTGTTAACTGAACACGCCTAAACGGACGATCTAGTCTTACTGAAATTTAACAAAGATATACTTTATAGAATGAGGATGAACATAAGCTTGTCAAATCAATTAAAGTTGATAAGCTTTATACAATAAGTATATATTTTTTTTTTACTTTCTGTGTGGCTCCACACGATTAATGTATTTAGCCAGTGTCAAGTATTGAAATTTTTCAAGTTTTTATGAATTTTAGTCGTAGAGATGGGTCAAAGTCACATTTCAGGTCAGTTTTCAAGAAAAAGTCTAGTATAAGTCATACCTTCAGTAAAGATGTGGTGTTTACTGAACATTTTCAGTGGAATTTTGGTGAGAACGTAAATAGCATGTTTTTCAACATTGTGCTGTTTCCCTATACTCGCACACATTCACCGGCACTTAATGGTTAATAATCCACATTTATTACACATTAACTCGCGGAAGAACACAAGTTTTAGAAAAAAAATACAATGAGATCACACACACTTTTCCACGTTCCCGCCAAAACTGAATAAGTGTATTGTATAAAGCTTATGAACTTAAATTAAGTTTAAGCTTACTTAGGAACTACAGGATATAACTTGATTTAGTTAAAATATCACTTATGCCAGTTTAAACTAAACTTAAGAATCGCCTTAGCTTGCTTGTCAAATCTCGATGTGTTATCTAAGTCAGAGATTGAAAATGAATGCAATGATGCTATCTAAGATTCAATATTCAATCTAATTGTCAATATCACAAAATAAACTAATCCGTCTACCAAAATCTCAAAATATAAATAAATATAGGATCATTAGCCTATTTGCAAGATATATTTTGCGATTTTGATTTCCGATGTGGCTTTAATTTAGATATTATATGAGATATTTTGAAATCTTAGGCGATTTCTTAAGTTTAGTACAAACGGGCATTAAATTTGTATAAATAATCGAATTTAGAAGATGAAAAAGGCTTAATAAGGTATTTATTATTCCTATTTCTATGATTAATTCAGTTACGCCAAAAGTATGAAAAGATCTATTAGAACATACAAGCTTACAAAAGAGCATTAAATTCGATTGGATTTTAACTGACTTCACAGAAGAGGAGGAGGTTCTCAATTCGTCGGAATCTTTTTTTTCGTTTTTATGTATGTTCACCGATTACTCGAAGATGCCTGAACCAATTTGGAAAATTCTTTTTTGTTTCAAAGGGTACCCAGGTTGTCACATTTAAATTGTAACGAAATCGGCCGAGCCGTTTTTAATATATCAACATTAATTTTTGTATTACGATGCATTTACTTATCTCGACGACATACTACTAACTACTGGCATAGATTATATAATAGTTACTATGTCTACTGGCTACTTTGACTAGCGCGACGTTCGAAGTCGGTTCTTTTAATTTTTAAAACGATCTTAAATTATTATCAAACCTCAATTGATTACACCATATTTGATGTACCATTGTTAGATTACGATTACCTCATTACATCCGGTTCATCATATTACGGTTATGTTCACAAAAACAACAACAAAAAGCATTCAGCATTCACCGCTCACTTCCCAAAACCGGTCAAGTATGAATTGCATTGCATCTTGTGTTCCGCACATTGAACTTTTGAATGTCTTTAATTATATCTGTTAGGATAGTGTTTGACCACTATCTCGCCTGGTGATAAGCGATGTGGTCGAGGAAAATAAACTCGCTATGCATAGAATGGTCTGACACTCAAGGGCTGTGCTGCCAGAACACTGTTAGGTTCTGGTGGCAGATTTTCTCTTCAATGGTGGTAAGGTACTTTATTGGTAGCAAGTCAGGCGGATCATTGATGTAAAGCTCTTAGCTTGACTACTTAGGTATTTTAATTTAGCAATATACTTGACTCTTGTATTAAGCTTATCACCGTTCAATATAAGGAAAAATGCAGCTTTATATTCTTCTTAATTATTGCCCGACAGATTGCCCTCATTGCCCACAAATACTGCAACTATTTTTAACCGACTTCACAAAAAAGGAGGAGGTTCTCAATTCGTCTGTGTTTTTTTTTTTTTTTTGTTTGGTTCGATTTGACAAGCATTTGACTTTTACCTGATGTTAAGTGAGAAGTTAAGCACGATTCCAGTTTAAACTGCATAGTTTAAACTGGAATCGTGCTTAACTGCTTACACAACAATTTTATAATTAAAGCAATAAAATAAAATTATAATAAGAATTATAATCGACATATTTTCGCATTTGAAACAGTATAAACTAAAATAATATAAAAATAAAGCGTTGTTTTAATATTTCTGAGACAGCATAAGGTAAGTATTATTATTTATCGAGCTCAGTGCTGTGTCATAGATGAGGCCTATGTCCAGCAGTGGACAAAGATAAGCTGATGATGATAAGGTATTAAAAATTAATTGGAGAAGTAAGAATTTAACTTCACGAGCTCCGTACCGTTCACCAATTATCTCTTTCACAGATCCCTAAACATCTTCATCTATTCTAATAAAATTACTGACGTTGACGTCAATAATAATAAAAAAGATTCCATAACAACTAATCATTTTTATTGTCATTGTGTATTGTCTTGCTGTCAAGAACCATCGCATCACCACCTATCATCAGATGACATAATGGTCAAAACTTTGTCTGTTAGACCACATGAGTAAATTCTTTACTCATGTGGTTAGACTCCATTTTTAAACAAGTTTTCTTTAACTTTAAGTATGTTTCAATAATTTAAGATCGTTTATAAAACAAAAAAAAACCGACTTCACATGCCGCGATAATCAAAGTAGGCAGTAGTTATAAGCATGTCATCAAAGTATTTATAACATTTTCGAATCGGTTCAGATTTGACGGAGTTCTGAAGTAACAAACTTTTTTTTTTTTTAAACAGTCGAATTGAGAACCTACTCCTTTTTTGTAAAGTCGTTTAATAATGCACGTTCTTGTCAACTTTGTACCCAATATATAATATAGTATAAAAAAGTTACTAACAGTAAATAGCATAAGTACAACTCTGCACTTTTTAATTTACTTTGAGTTGTGGCTCCCGTGGTAGAGTACCCACTTGTTGAAATGAGGTCTTCTTATACTACTGCAATACAGTGCACTGTAGCCAGGAAATTGGAATAGAATGGCACGTTGGGCAATGAAAGAGTAAATTCTATCGAAGATGCGCCGTTAAAAGTTTTTCAAGTCACGTTTTATCACTACTTGATACTTGAAAGTGCATGCATTTCTAGTCAAAAAAGGTTTAAATTTTACACCTAAACATTTCTTATAAGAAACTTTGAATTCGTTTTCAAATTTCCTTGTTAATTATTATTTTGATATTTCAACTCGAAAAAATCAGTAATTCTAATCGGAAAGATGTCCGCGACCAAATAGCTCACGGAATAATAAATATTCTAAATTAAAAATGACGCTTCCGAATCCGAAAAAGTTATCAAATGATTGAGAATCAGGGAGCTGGTCAACTACTTACTCGACTCCAATTATATCTGCCCAACTCAAAAATAAAACCTAACAGCCAATTGTCAAACAAGCGTAACGTAACAATAACTTGACACAATTTCCTATAAACAGCAATTTATTACTTAACATTACGTAAACAAGTTGGAATTCTTTAAGTTCAATGGCATAATGAGTTCGTGACCAACGATGCGTTAATTCAGACACAGACTGTCTCAAATAAAAACAGCTGTGCGGAAACAAAAATGGATCAGAAAATTGACTCTTCAGGTAATCTGGAATGCAATTTTGCTGATCACAAACGTGTGAAGGAAATAATGATTGGCGGAACAGAAATAAAAGTTATGAAATATTAGACATATGAGTAGGACAAACTTAAAAGAAAAGTCGTGAGCGCATGTCGCGAGGTGCATCAAACGAATCGAATAAAATACAAAATCTAGCATGAAAAATAAAAAATAACTGGTTTCTTAAAAGATAATAGATATAAAAATAGAAAAAAAAGTATATAAATATAGCTGCGAAAGCGTCTGCAAATCACAGCTGGACCTAAATGTCATACATCATATCCACCAATCAAACAAAAGCATCGGCTGTAATGCGACATGCGATAGATGGACTAAAAAATGTAAGTTGTTGTTTTACTTTAAAAGCCGTTATATCTTTGAAAAAATAAATCTTACAAAGCCAGTACAAATCTTGCAAATGCTGTAATAAATCATCATAACCTAGCTTTACGGAAAATCACATCCTATCTTGCTAAATGGAGCGGAATATTTTTCATATCTATGGTTTAAAGTGTTGGCAATTTCAAATAGAGCTTTCAAATAGTGCCTCGGGATTCAGTAAAGCTACTGAAAAGCTGTATATTTACTGATTAAAATTTTTAATTTCTTGTATAATTGGAACTGGGTTGGGGATTTTCAACACGCTTTTTGCGTTGGTTTTTAGGTCAAGCAATGTAAAACATGTAAAACATTTAGCTTCATACTTCAGTTAATTTTGTTTTAGCTTGGTGACGCTGGTTTTTTTAATATTTGCTTTAGGACCTTAGTTGAGTGTTAGATATTTCTTATTTCTCTAGTGTGTTATATTTTAAACGCAAAGTAGATATATAAGTTTCTATCAAGTTTCCGAAGAATTCCAACTAACACAAAATTTATTTTAAAGTAAATTATATCTATCCCTAGACTATTATATTCAAATTTGAGATTACTTTAAGTTATGTCAATACCTCAGAGTTTAATTGTGTTTTCCTTCTTACTGTATCAATTTTTCAATAACGTGAAACTTATTCTAATCTGTGTTGTCTATTTACGTGAACCCGTTTCAGACACAAGTTATTTAGTTGTTAGTAATGTTAGTTAGCTAACAAGACTACTTGCTAGCAGTCTTGTAAGCTAGTAGCACATTACTATGTGCAACGAACAATGCCAGTAAGCTTTAAAAAAAAATTGATACAACATAACCAATCAAATGGCAAAAGCTACTGCAAAACGGTTGCTGATTGGTCATTACCGTCTTGGAAAGGAAGCACATTCACTTTTGCAAGTAGTTACTAGTTACGACCAACATGTTTGTGTTTAAGGTGCTATCATTAAGGAGGTTTATGTAACCCTACCTTTCCATTTCCTTGCAAGCTCACTTCGAAATTAGCGGTTGGCACTTTCAAAAAACACTTAAGGAGTTTAAGAGCGAGATAATAAAATTTAAAAAAACACCTTTATTCAAGAAGATTTTGATAAATTCTTAGTGACTGACTTCACTCAGGTAATTGCCAATAGTGTATTATTGATCCGCTTTATGGATGCGTTTGCGATTGCTGTGAGTCATTTAAGTATTGTTTATGAATATGGCTGTCAGTGTTTACATATAAAAACAAATTTAAAAAAATGTTTGACCGCATCATCACTTACCAGCAGGTGAGATAGTGAGATATTAAAAAAAAACAATGATGATTAATGTTAGATGTGTTATTGAATTCGTTTACAGGAGCTACTGACTGTGACATCGTTATGAGTGCTCTAATGTCTAGTTCTACATCAAAAAGTAGCGCAAGCAACTAAGTCACGCTATGGTACAAGTACCATAGTATTGCAAATGCATGTCACCTAATTACATATGCCACGTTTTAGCTCGACCGGATACCAGGAAGTGGTCGAAAATAGTTTAAAGTTTTAGACGGATAATATACATACCACCAACATTGCAAGTTTAAAATATTGTGATAAAAAATATACATCTACCCTAAACACAATTTTCTGACAACGGGTGCAACTTTGCAATGCCAACTACTTAAGTGCCTACATCACTATTAATTAGCCTGTTTTTTGGCTTCTTCTAAACATAGTACAGCAACAGACTCAGTGCAACAGACTAGTAAGTCCAGTAACTGGACTTACGAGTCTGTTGCACAGAATAATTAATAGTAGGTACTCTACGTATCCTTGGTCTCACTATTTGCTAAATTACTTAGCTCTTCTTAGCCAGCATGTAATCCAATCTAATAGAATCAGCGGTTAAATTAGCCAATGCTAAACACATAACTACAAATTGAAGCTTTACTACCTGTACTATTATTTATTCTGTGGCTTTAACGACTTATAATCGGTTTGAACTGAATGGAGTCCGTAAACGACGTCGCGTAAGGCCTAAAAGAAGATGGTGGGATGAACTCGACTCGTTTGGGAAGGACTGGCAAGCAATGGCAACTAACCGTGATGAATGAAAAGAGGGCTTTGGAAAAAGGGAGGCTTTTGCCCGACAAAATCGGCTTATAATAATATTACAATCAGTTTACTTTTAGCAGATCGCTAACAACATGTGATGTAATCACTGGTTCATGTTATCTTTTTGTACGATCATAATATGTCATGTACTTGTTAAATTTCGAGATACGAATATGATATATCTTTCTATGCTCATAGGCATCGAAAACTTAACAAGGTATGCGAGTCAATGTAAGCCGAGCTCATGTCGTGATGTATGATTCATTTCATATTGACTTGATCAAAACAGAAGTAGCTAGCAATTGACACTTAATTAAAATGTTGACCCTCACAACAGTGCACTTTGCCATGGCTAGTTAACTGTCATCCATCGGCGATTAATTACAAATAATTTAAAGAAAATTGCATATAAATCTGCTGTTTTTGAGATAGTGGAAACATTATTGACCAAACAGCTTTAAATAGACTCCGTTACGTCGCAGGTATAATTTAATGATCGTTTATAAAAAGAACCGACTTCAAACGTCGCGCTAGTCAAAGTAGCTAGAAGTCAGTAGCATGTCATCAAGGTATATAATGCATCGTAATAAAAATATTGATATATTAAAAACGGCTCGACCGATTTCGTTAAAATTTAAATGGGACCTGCACCTGGAAAGAGTACGCTTTGAAACAAAAATAAATTCCAAATCGGTTCAGGCATCTTCGAGTAATCGGTTGACGAATTGAGATCCTCCTCCTTTTTTATGAAGTCCGTTAAAAAAGTAAAAACAATTCTAGTAAAACTTGTGTAATGGCAAAGGTTTTGAAAAGAAACTTACACGAGAACCATCACGACTAAACATTTCGCCGCCATTCAACCGTGTTTTATCAGATCTTACAATTTCTTTACACAAAGCCCGCTATTAACAAAATAATTATATTTTATTAACAACAAAACTGTTATTACAGTGATTGTTATCTGCTATTGCGAACGTTAAAAGCAATTTAACATATTTTTATTAGATTTAATTTTAGACTAATTTATGTAAGTTTTTGTTACTTGTATATTTTTGTTTATGGAATAATTTGCTTTTAGTCAAAAGATTGTAGTAGGTATATAGGTACTTCTAAGAAATTCTTTGTAGATCTTTATTGCATGCAATCTTTCATGAAAATCTCTAATTTTTACCCAGCGTAGGTCTCTGTTGCTTAGGCAAAAAGCTTGTTTTGTCTGGATGCCTGTTCTTTTCTCTCAATAACCCTGTTATTCTCAATAATTCGAAAGCAAATTCGAATTCGGAGACTGCCTTTACTTCTATTTGGATCTTTGCAATTCACAATGCTCCTATCGGTTACTTTGATTTAAAAAAATCTGTGATTCTAATTGGAAAGGTTTCCGCGACTAAATATCTCACGGATTGATCAATATTCAAAATGAATTTTCCGAATCCGAGTAGGTTTTCGAATGATTGAGAATCAGGGAGCTGTCAGCCCCCATATCTCCATATATCTCCGTCATATATAAAAAATGTACGTACGTTAATAAAATGTAGCCATAAAATTATTGTAAAAATTAATTTAATTTAATAATTATTTTAAAAATTTTAGCCATTAAAAAAACACAAAACTTTTTTGCTACCCTTAAGGTACGGACACACCGCAGCGTCCTGCGTGCGCGAACTAGGCGGCGATCAGATAGCGCTGTAGTATTTGTACCGACTGGTTCACACCAAACGCGATCAGAAAACAATTGAAAAGTACTGAGATCGCGCCCGCAGATCGCAGGACGCCGCGGTGTGGCCGCACCTTTATTAAGAAGTAACTTTTTGTCCGAACAAATTTTTTATCCGATAAACTTCCAGGGGTCGGGGGTGTTGTATTCAGTTTTAAGTTATGCGAAGACTCGCAGACTCGCGAGCTATATGATGATTACCGGCTGATGATGATGATGAGACTCGCGAGGTCCACAGCTCACAGAGCATACTTGTTTACATATTTATAAAACTTTTATCGTCTTTTTTTTACATGTTTTTACTATAGCACCTTTGAAAGCAATATGATAACAATTGATATTTAAACAATAGATATAGTTATAATGGTTCAATGGATATTACGTCACAATTCACATCACTTTAAGCGTAATCTGTTATCTAAGAAGTAAGTATTATTTGTGTAATAAAATTATTTTACGTTCTGAACATTCTATTTTATTATACGAGTATGTGCAAAAATATGTTTTTGAGTTTAAATCCATATCTGCTTTTATTTTAATAAACCAAATTTAAGACATGAAGCCCGTGTTAATGGATTTAATTTAATTTGAAAACATATTATATGTAGCCAAACAAACATTACACTTCGCAAATATAATTTTCGGAACACGTTATTTTATTAGCGCTCCTTAATGATCACTTATACTGTTATTAGCATATTCCACGTATGAGAAATAGCACATCACTGTTTCCGGTAGCAGTTGCACAAACCACTGCTACCTAATCCAAAATCACTATTATTTATGAATATTAGTTTTGACATTGCACTGTTATTAATAAATAGCACTGTTATAAAAAATCACTTACAAATATCTTCATGTCGATTATGCTTAGATTTGCGAGTAGACCCGCTTGATATCAGCGATGCAATGATGTCTTTGTGGGGCTGCAGAAACATTTTTATACCAGCCGGAAGAGAGTGTACTGAGGAGACTTGGTAGAAAGGCTGTACAGGAAATGTATAGAGCTGGTAATACCACTTTTTGGTTTTGTTTTTCGGTGCTAAGTGAATGTATGAAATTGGAATTGGTTTTAATTTAGGTGTGTTGTTGAGATGAGTGTTTGTGTGAGAGGAAAATAAAATTATTTTAAACACGTTAGATCATGAGATTCCTTGTCTAATCGTATACAATGATATCCTATCAGATTCTTTGTCATCTCATAGGATATAATTGTGTACGATTTTTACAAATTAATTGTAGCTGGTGAGAAAGGTAACTAATTATTATTATTTTGTTTTAATATTATTGGTAAAATAATAATTGATGTTAAAATGTAGTTTACATGAAATTAATGAAATTATAGTTGCTATGGGCTTAAAATGAACTGCAGGTAGATAGGTAGGTACACAGACCAGTATATTACAAGTGTTATTACAATTACTTATAATATACTGGTCTGTGGTATGTATTACTCTGTAGAGTGGTTACGTTTATTTGGACAATGTCCTTGTTAAATAATAAAAAACCATTCTAACTTTTTTAA